>NW_020869743.1:268449-285949 GCF_003789085.1 Penaeus vannamei | reverse complement strand
CCCCTCACCCTGATTACAAAGAACCCCCGCCGTGGGCAAACGAAATGATCGAATTCTCAATTCTAAATCTCACAATGAGAAAAGATCAATATTCCATGCCTAGCCTAAAGGCACAAGCACAAAGGGTTATTGAACAAATAACTCCGCCGGGTAGTATAACTTACTACACGGACGGATCCGTGGATCCAATAAACCATACTGCAGGCGCCGGCTTTGCAACAAAGGATACCACAGCATCCATTAGGGTCACTGACAATGCCTCAACGCTTCAGGCTGAAACGGTTGCGATCATGGAAGCATTGACACACGCGTCCCTGAGGGGAGGGCACGTTGTCATTCACACAGATTCAAGAGCAACTATTGACAGTTTACAGCATAGCATGCCCCCAGATAACATCTACCTCTTGACAACAGTACTATACATAGCCCAAAGAATCCTTAGTCAAGGTAGAAGAATCATCATAAACTGGGTCCCAAGCCACATAGGCATACAAGGGAACGAGCTTGCTGATAAACTAGCCGAAAAGGGCAGGGGTATGCCCCCATCCTCCATGATCGTTAAACCCAGCCGAAGGGGACTGAGCCAAGGTACCAAAGCTGCAGCGTGTGCAGTCCTCCGGGGAGCACATAGAGAAAACATCACAAAATCGCTCGCTGCCAAGTGGTACTCAGATGCTTCAGGCTATGAGCCACTGGCCCTTCCTCCAAACACAAAAAGAGGTACCGAAGTCATACTATTCAGACTAAGACTAGGTTACCAATGCGCTTGGCAAATTATTGACAGTGAGTCTGGGAGGTCATGTAAACACTGCGGCGAGCCTAACGCCACCCTGTTACATTACTTGCAGAATTGTGTACACACACAATTTCTGAGACAGGGACCACCCACCACAGCCGCCGGGCTGGTAAAAAGGGTGTGCAACATGCTTTCACCATGGCAGCTGGATCGCTTGCTTGCAATCCAGCCACCGCGGTAAGCATGCAGTTCAAAGAAAACATTTGAGTTAACTAGAAATAGTTAACACAGGCCGGGCCACCCCAGAGAAAAGGCCCGGGCGAAGCATGACTTCGCAAATCTAACTGAACTGAACTGAAACAGGCCTACCCAGGCCTTAGCCGACGGGTGAGCCGCCCCGGCTCTTCCCGGCGATCTCCAGCACATCAGCCATACCTGTGGGCACTCACAGCCCACACCCAAAAGCTCCCTAAAGAGATGATTGACAGCAGTCTATGGCGGATACCAATCCATTACCATAGTATGCCATATATTTATTTCTTCAAGTAGGAACAAGCAAATGGTTGTTTGCTGTTGTGCAAACGTACAATAATATTCAGCACAAATCAGCTGTGGAAAAAGAATGCAAATACTTCAAAGTCAATTTTAATTGTAGATCAATCAAATAAATGAAATCAAAATGGAACGTGAAAAAACAATACTAAATATATAAAACTTCGTATTATCAGATGTGCATCCTCATAAAAGAGAGTAAAAAGATCTCAAAAGCATTCTCAGTCAGTCTAGAAGTGTCTAATAACGCATGTTCAGACTCCAAAACAATGGATACTGGATTCGTAGACAGAATACAGAAGGCTTATGAGGAAAGGATGGTGCAGTTTGATTGTGATGAACCATTTATCGAGGGAAAAAAATGGCCAAACACTCGAAGGAACCAAATGCCAATACTTTATCGAAAGTGAATTTGGCTGAGTATAGCAAACAACTTTACAAGTCATAGACAACTTGTATATAGTAAAATAAGCAAAGCATAATTTTGTTCTGGTTAACGGGAATGCTGAAAGCTTTTTTTTTTTTCTCTCTCAAAATGGGAAGGTTAATTTCATTATTTCAGCTAGTAGCTAGTAGCCGCCGGAAAGCAGTAGATGCCGCATATTCTGTAATACATGGGAAATAAATCAAGCTTTACGACCAATATATATATCAGAATACCAGCTCCTTTGATCATAGTCCATATCGTTCATCGTCATCCGCTCAGTCCACTTCCTTCCTTCCCAGATCCCTGCTTCGTCGTGCCACAGTCGAAGCTCACAGGAAGCAGCACGCCACCATGATCTCGTTGAAGCAGGTGACATCGTCCACGGTGAGCGGTTCGTACATGACGCGGAATCCCACAGATGAGAGTCGGGGGAGGGCACATTGCCGGGCTGTACCACGTTCCTGAGAGGGGTTTAGCGTTAATTCAGGCAGCATATTTGTTAGTGGATATATATATATATATATATATATATATATATATATATATATTATATATATATATATACATATATATATATATATATATATTAATATATTATATATATATCATATTAGTATTAGTCGATCTCTGCAAACCAAATGTTAAGAGATATGTTTAAAACATGCTGCTTCATATATAATCATGTCATGCCAGAAGCATTATTCACAGCCTCTCAGATAGAGTGATAATGATAAATGACACAGATGAAGAAATACTTAAAGAATCCTAAATACAAACGTAATCAGTAAAAGCTAAGAATGACTTTTTACCTTTAAGATGGTTGTAACTCTGGGCGCTGCCGGTCTGGCAAAACAACTGGAAGTTGGTCACGCCCACGTCGTCCTTGTCCAATTGATCCTCGAGCCACTTCATGCGGAAGCCCTCGGCGAATGTGTCGTCAGGGCACATGTCCTGAGCTGAATGTCAAAAGGCAAATCGTCAAACTATTTATGTACTCAGGAGAAATGAAGCGCATGGTGATGTGCTGCTTTATGATAGAAAGGTTTCGAAATTCATGAAAAAGAACTAAATTATGCATGATTGTACACATCACTTATATAACATATAATACTTATTCGACCTTCGTAGTTCTAAGCAAATATCGAAGTTCTAAGCTATATGTTTACGTCCATTTATAATCAGTGGTTCTGGAAACTTGCCACGTTTAGAAATGGATCTGGTACCTGGGGAGTTATGTGCACACACGCACGCACACACACACACACATATACTATATTCCTTCGAAAGTTTAAACATTTTCTGCGAGACTCACAAAAAGCTGTATACTTACACCTCATCACTGCGTCACTGAAGCCCTGATTAAACCTAATAGGAGTAGTGGCAGTGCCTGCGAGGTCCTTACAGTACAGCTCCACGCCCGTCATACCGCAGTCGTCTTCAGCGAGTCCACCTCCGCCATATACGTCTTCCTTTCGTGAAAAAGGGAGACAATGTTAAGAATGGAATGTCTTGCCTTCTCATGCATCAAAACCTTGTAGATCTGTTTTCGAGGCAATATGCCGTACTAAAATGTATTCTTTGATATTAAATGTTAAAAAGTATTTCTTGTATTGTACAATAATTCTCATAAAAAATGAATTATGATACAATGGAAATCGCCCGTGAAGTGTATCCAACCCTCGAACCAAATCTGAATTCTACAAAGGCGTGGGAAACCTTTGATGACGTCACAGTAGGCAATTGTCCCATTTCCAGTCGACAGATATCTCGAAAGATCTGAACTATGCGGGTAAAACGTAAATAACTAGTGACAGTAAAAATAGGGGAGAAGAGATAGAAAACAATTAACGGAACGGCAGAAATAACGGGGGAATAGACATAAGTAATGAATTAACGGGTAAGATATAAAGAAAGGAAGGGAGAGGCAATGGACGAACGAGGAGAGAGGGAAATAAGAACAAAAGTATGGATGAATGAATGAGACAAACAGTGCATGAATGAGACAAGCTTGTAGATTACTCAATTCAGGTCATTAGCGGCGAATACCCTGACTGTTTCACTACTAAAACTATAAATTTTAAAATTATACAATACATAAACATTAGGCATATTCTCCACTCGGGAATCGAATAAGACTTTCTACGTCACAATCCTCCCCAATATAATTTTTTTGTGAATATGAACGACAAGAGATATGCTAGGGAAGGCCTTATGGGTATGGACTGCCTCTTCTGCCGTCAAGGTGCGTCGCTCTCTTTCGGGAGTTTGAAGCCAATGTGTCGGCTCTGATATAGGGGCTACCATCGTCATTCGGATACATTTGTTGATTAAACATAACATGATACCAAAGTTTTTTCCCAAAGCATTTTTTTTTTCACTTTAAGTACAATTTACGATAAAACCGGACGAAATACCCTCCTTAGTCTCTTTTGTGCCCAGCTATCCCTTCCCGTTGGCCCTCTCTCTCAGGACACGGCGAATCACTCACCCAAGCCCTCACTCCGTAAACAAAGGAACCTTCATCACAGTACTTGAAGACCGACCACTGGCCCCACAGTCCGTGCTGTTCGTTGCGGAGAGGGATCGCGGCTGAGGTACAGAGTTGTGTCAATAAAGAATATTCGGCCAAAAGGCAAAAGGAACGTGTAAATGTAAAGGAGAAACCTAAACTGAAAAAATTGCAGCGGTATAAAGGGAATCCATAAAAAAGAAACTGCATACTGTAGTGTTGCAATACTCTGTATATTCTCTCACGATATTGCAATAAGAACAGAAATTATAAAGACCACCTCACCACCAAATGGCACATAACAAACATAATCCGAGTTTTGCTCGAAATAAGTGTTCGAATCCAGTGGTGCGATGTCGCAGTTGCTCGAGTTGGAATTTACTTTGAAGCTGTAAACATCACAAGCTTGGTGTTGGACGCAGCCTGCTGCACATGCCAGTCGAGTACCTGGTTGAGAAAGGACAAAGAGCCAAGGAAGACCCTCTATAAAAAGGGCGGTAAATTCATTCTAAGAATGAATGTCCATGATGGAGCTGGCCATTTTCAAGTATTTATTACTTCTCTACTTACGTGCACTGAAGGTAAGAATGGCCGGTGCTATCCTGTAACCAACAATTAATTTCAAACTGAGAGTATTCCTCTCTCCCTCTATGTCCTTCAGCAGAGCGACGAGAGCAATCAGCAACAAGGAACTGGGTCTCATCATCGCCAGAATCCGATTCTCCTTCTCTCTAAATCCTCGATCTGGACTTCAATACGGAGTGAGGGATCCTGTGCACACACTCTCACCGACTGAACTGGTATGCCGAACGACCATCGCATGTTGGCCTCGAAGACCACACTTTGATTTTCCCTTTAATTATTAAGTGGCGTCGTGGGCGATTGCTACAGTAATTTCATTGCTTATTTTTATGCTTTCGAGTGAATAGTTTGTTCATAAATCTTTATTTTGCATTTCTGTTTATCAGTTAATTTCTCTGTTGTTATTATATTATTATTATAGTTATTCTTCAAAAATCATCCTCTGTCCGTCTGTACATAGTTGTTTTTTTCTTACATTTATAGCCCCAAAATCTTAAGACGTCTTGAGTATAGTGTGATGAGAGAGTAATGAGAAAAGCATTTGCTATATGTGTCTTGTGTGCGTGTGTATGTGCGTGTTGTGTGTGCGAGAGAGCGTGTGCGTGTGTCTGTGTGTTGTTAATTTTAACTTTTTCATCGGCGTTCTGACTTCAGACTCCTAATGGCGATGTCTCTGTCCTTGTTAATAGCTCTTCAATTTTGACGGCTACAAATCTACCGGCAGATTTAAGGATGCTAGATCACCGGATCGTTTATAACCGCAGGAGGACTGTTAATAGATTATGTATTAAGTCATTTAGAAGGGAATCTGTTTCAGTCTATAATCTTCCCGTGTGTTGTTTAGTAGCATTGTGGTATAACATGTAAAAAATGTCTTAATGATTGTATTTTATATTATGAAAATAATATGGAAAGGAAAACACAACTTTGATAATCATTTATTGAACTAGCATGAAAAAAGAAATAAGATTTGAGCTTAAAAAGGATTTTGAGGAAATAAGAATATATCTGTACCTTCTATTACCTATGTAGAACATACTAGTTTAAGCATTTTTTATAGTCTTAGTCACTGAGATATATGGAAAAAGTAAGAAATACACACCTCACCAATCAATGTCCAAAAAATTAATTAGAATAATTTGTACACTCCAGGACCAAGGAATTAAAAGGTTTGGGGGAGGAAGGAGGCAAATATATTCCCTACTGATTCCAAACTGGAATTCTGAATGTAAAATATTCGTCCTTGGAAAAAAAATATATATATGCTGCAGCACTCCTCACTGTCGTATAAATCATCAACACCTTCAGTCATATGTCATTATCAAACAAATAAATACATGCACTTTTTTTACCATGATATCCGTGTCTTTAGAAAATTATAACTTTGGTCTTACTTTGTTAAATACTGACTAATCGAACTATGGATTCCCATTGTATTAAATTGTCACCAAAGACAACATATCTATTACAACGTGAAATGTATCAGATGTACTGGTTATTGAGAAATATGGCACGAAGGGACAAATCAGCTGTTTAACATATTCATAATTATTCATTTTATTAAATAAACACTCATTCATCGATAATTTGCATATTCAAGTACACACACGATCTTTAGTTACTAGTTTTTCCAAGGGCGTCTATCTGTCTATCCATTCATCTATCTGTGTGTGTGTGTGTGTGTGTGTGTGTGTGTGTGTGTGTGTGTGTGTGTGTGTGTGTGTGTGTGCATACTAACTAGATTCTTATATGTATTTCTTCAATCCGCCTGCCTTTTTTTCTTCTTCTTTCTCTTTTCTTTCTTTCTTTCTATTCTTTGTAGTTCGCTCTGATTTTTGCGCTGCGCGTGCTACAACGTTTAGAAAACACCATCCTCGTTTTCTCTTTCTCTTTCTCTATCCATCTCTCTCTCTCTCTCTCTCTCTCTTCTCCTTCTCTCTCTCTTCTCTCTCTCTTCTCCTTCTCTCTTTCTCTGTCTCCTTCTCTCTTTCTCTCTTCTCTCTCTCCTTCTCTCTCTCTCTCTTCTCCTCTCTCTCTCTCTCTCTCTGTCTCTCTCTCTCTGTCTGTCTCTCTCTCTATATATATCTATATACCCATCTCTCTCTCTTTCCGCAGAAAATGAGTGAAAGTACTTGAGAGTTCATATGAAATTGCCATGAATTATTTAGTTATTCTTTGTACCAACATTCTTTTTCACACCTGGTTCATTCTTTCCTTTCATTTTCAATGAGCTGTTATATCGAAGTGTGTGCTGTGAATCGCAATAACACATTCCTGGATTAATTCCTATATATATATATATATATATATATACCATATATATCCAACCACACTCATGTGTTTGTTACCTCTTATTTCTCTCCTTTTTTCTGATGCTACTTGACAGCATTTCGTCCCTAATATAGTGACAGTGTATTGCCCTGCTTTATTGTTAGCACTAAATATTCCTTTATATGTACACACACACATATACATATATGTGTGTTTATATCAATCTCTCTCTCTCTCTCTCTCTCTCTCTCTCTCTCTCTCTCTCTCTCTCTCTCTCTCTCTCTCTCTCTCTCTCTCTCTCTCTCTCTCTGGAGCAATTCTGAACAAAGTCAAAAGGATGTTTATCAGTATAAGTAGGAAGAAATACCTCAAAATACAATGGTATTCCTCACCAAGTATAAGAGGTATTACGGATTATAAAGGTAAAAAAAAAAAATGGATAAATAAATAAATAATAAAAAGAATCGATTAATCTTGGGAATGATAGATTTTGTTAAATATTTTATACATTTATTTCTTCAACCAGGTATTGACATCAAAAAGCAATATGGACTTGTAAATCGCCGTTAGCTGGTATGTAAATGCACAATAATATTTAGTACAAATCAGCTGGGAAAAAAATAATTTCAACGTTAATATTTCTAAGTTCATTCTAAATGTAAATCGATTATGTAAATCAATCAAATCAAAATGGTACGTGAAAAACAATTGAAAATTTCATCTAAAACTTCAAATTAATAGCTCTGCATCCTCATAAAAAACAGAAAAACGAAAATCTTCTCAAAAGCATTCTCTGTCTGTCTAGAAGAATCTAAAAACTCAAGCTGACACTGTAAACTAATGGATACTGGATTCGTAGACAGCATACAGAAGGCTTATGAAGAAAGGATGGTGCAGAATTATAGTGATGAAACATTGAGGAAAACAAAAGAAAAAAAGACACAAAATAGGCCAAACCCTCGAAGGCAAACAGCAAAGTTATTAGTACCTCTTAGCTCGTGTACCAGTGCGTGCATGTCATAGACAGCATACATTTAAAAAGGTATGCAAAACATAATTTTGTTTTGGTAAACGGGAATGTTGAAATAGTTTGCTCACTTTTCTTCTGTAGCTTTTCGTAAAAAAAAAAAAAAAAAAAAAAAAGTCAGGCTTAATGAACCATATTCTAAAACAGTACATAGGAAATAAATCAGCTTTGTGGCCAATGAATATATGATGAAACCCATTCCTGAGAATATCAGCTCCTACATCACAGCTCACGGTGAGTTTGGTCCATAGCGCACAAGCCGAATTCCTTCATCGTCATCCGCTCAGTCCACTTCCTTCCTTCCCAGATCCCTGCTTCGTCGTGCCACAGTCGAAGCTCACAGGAAGCAGCACGCCACCATGATCTCGTTGAAGCAGGTGACATCGTCCACGGTGAGCGGTTCGTACATGACGCGGAATCCACAGATGAGAGTCGGGGGAGGGCACATTGCCGGGCTGTACCAGTTTCCTGAGGCGGATGAAACCTTAATTCAAGATACATATTCTGTTAGTAAATATATATATATATATATATATATATATATTGTTTATTGTGTATGTATATATCTAAGTAAAATATATAACAAATTTCATAGTGTTCTTGAGTTGGACGTAATATCAACACTTTGACCGACGCATCGCAACAAAGAATTAGTTGATCTCTGCAAACCAAAATGCTGCTTCGTATACAATCATGCCTTGTCAGAATCATTATTCACAGCCTCTCAGATACAATAATAAGAATGATAAATAACACATGTAGAAATATAGAAAAAAAGCGAAATCAGTAAAAACTAACAATGATTTTTCACCTTCGTTTTGCCCATAACTCTGGGCGGTGCCGGTCTGGCAATGCATCCGGAAGTTGGTCACGCCCACGTCATCCTTGTCCAATTGATCCCCGACCCACTTCATGCGGAAACCCTCAGCGAATGTGTCGTCAGGGCACATGTCCTCAGCTGAATGTCAAAAGGCAATTCATCAAACTATTTACGTCCTCACGAGAGAAGAAATTAACCACATATAAGTTCTCAGCTAATTGTATACGGCCATTTATAATCAGTGTTTCTGGGGAGTTTAACACACATACAATATATTCAATCGAAAGTTAAAACATTTTCCGACGAAACACACAAAAGGATGTATATTTACACCTCATCACTGCGTCACTGAAGCCCTGATTAAACCTAATAGGAGTAGTGGCAGTGCCTGCGAGGTCCTTACAGTACAGCTCCACGCCCGTCATACCGCAGTCGTCTTCAGTGAGTCCACCTCCGCCATATACGTCTTCCTTTCGTGAAAAAGGGAGACAATGTTAAGAATGGAATGCCTCGCGTCCTCATGCATCAAAACCTTGTAGATCTGTTTTCGAGGCAATATGCCGTACTAAAATGTATTCTTTGATATTATCATTAAATGTTAGAAACTATTTCTTGTATCGTGCAATAATTCTCATAAAAATGAATGATACACTGCTAATCGCCCGTGAGGTGTGCCCAACCCTCGAACCAAATCTGAATTCTACAAAGGCGTGGGAAACCTTTGATGACGTCACAGTAGGCAATTGTCCCATGCGGCTCTTACGCCCGATGTCCAGTCCACAGATATCTCGAAAGATCTGAACTATGCGGGTAAAACGTAAATAACTGGTGACAGTAAAATAGGGGAGAAAGATAGAAAACAATTAACGGAACGGCAGAAATAACGGGGGAATAGACACAAGTAATGAATTAACGGGTAAGATATAAAGAAAGGAAGGGAGAGGCAATGGATGAACGAGGAGAGAGGGAAATAAGAACAAAAGTATGGATGAATGAATGAGACAAACAGTGCATGAATGAGACATATAAATGATGAAAAAAGAAAGAAGCTTGTAGATTACTCAATTCAGGTCATTAGCGGCGAATACCCTGTGGGATGAAAAAGTTTAATTACTTAAATGAAATCTATCAATTACTGTTTCATAAGTAAAAATAAATAATAAAAACTACTGAAAACTATAAATGTTTTAAAATTATACAATACATAAACATTAGGCATAAATAATAATTCCACTCGGGAATCGAATCTTTCTACGTCACAATCCTCCCCAATATAATTTTTTTGTGAATATGAACGACAAGAGATATGCTAAGGAAGGCCTTATGGGTATGGACTGCCTCTTCTGCCGTCAAGGTGCGTCGCTCTCTTTCGGGAGTTTGAAGCCTATGTGTCGGCTCTGATATAGGAGCTACCATCGTCATTCGGATACATTTGTTGATTAAACATAACATGATACCAAAGTTTTTTCCCAAAGCATTTTTTCCCTTTTCATTTTAAGTACAATTTACGATAAAACCGAGACGAAATACCCTCCTTAGTCTCTTTTGAGCCCAGCTACTCCCTTCCCGTTGGTTCCTCTCTCTCAGGACACGGCGGAATCACTCACCCAAGCCCTCACTCCGTAAACAAAGGAACCTTCATCACAGTACTTGAAGACCGACCACTGGCCCCACAGTCCGTGCTGTTCGTTGCGGAGAGGGATCGCGGCTGAGGTACAGAGTTGTGTCAATAAAGAATATTCGGCCAAAGGCAAAAGGAACGTTTGTGTAAATCTTGTAAGGAGAAACCTAAACTGAAAAATTGCAGCGGTATAAAGGGAATCCATAATAATAAAAAACTGCATACTGTAGTGTTGCAATACTCTGTATATTCTCTCACGATATTGCAATAAGAACAGAAATTATAAAGACCACCTCACCACCAAATGGCACATAACAAACATAATCCGAGTTTTGCTCGAAATAAGTGTTCGAATCCAGTGGTGCGATGTCGCAGTTGCTCGAGTTGGAATTTACTTTGAAGCTGTAAACATCACAAGCTTGGTGTTGGACGCAGCCTGCTGCACATGCCAGTCGAGTACCTGGTTGAGAAAGGACAAAGATCTAAAATATCATCATAAATCCTCGATCTGGACTTCAATACGGAGTGAGGGATCCTGTGCACACACTCTCACCGACTGAACTGGTATGCCGAACGACCATCGCATGTTGGCCCCGAAGACCACACTTTGATTTTCCTTTAATTATTAAGTGGCGTCGTGGGCGATTGGTACAGTAAGTCATTGCTTATTTTTATGCTTTCAAGTGAATAGTTTGTTCATAAATCTTTATGGGCTGTCATTTGCATTTCTGTTTATCAGTTAATTTCTCTATATGTTCAAAGTTATATTATTATTATTATTATAGTTATTCTTCAAAAATCATTCCTCTGTCCGTCAGTACATGGTTGTTTTTTTTCTTTACATTTGTAGCCCCAAAATCTCAAGACGTCGTATAGTATAGTGTGATGAGAGAGTGAGAAAAGTATTGCTATATGTGTCTGAGCATGTGTGCGTGTGTATGTGCGTGTGTGTGTGCGAGAGAGCGTGTGCGTGTGTGTCTATGTGTTGTTAATTTTAACTTTTTCATCGGCGTTCTGACTTCAGACTCCTAATGGCGATGTCTCTGTCCTTGTTAATAGCTCTTCAATTTTGACGGCTACAAATCTACCGGCAGATTTAAGGATGCTAGATCACCGGATCGTTTATAACCGCAGGAGGACTGTTAATAGATTATGTATTAAGTCATTTAGAAGGGAATCTGTTTCAGTCTATAATCTTCCCGTGTTTGTTTGTAGCATTGTGGTAGTAACATGTAAAAAATGTTAATGAGTGCATTTATATTATGAAAAAAAATACACATGGAAAGGAAAACACAATCTTTGATAATCATTTATTGAACTAGACATGAAAAAAGAAATAAGATTTGAGCTTTAAAAATGATTTTAAGGAAATAGAATATATCCCTGTACCTTACTATTACCTATGTAGAACATACTAGATTTAAGCAGTTTTTTATTAGTCTTAAGTCATTGAGATATATGGAAAAAGTAAGAAATACACACCTCACCAAATCAATGTCCAAAAACATTTAATTAGAATAATTTGTACACTGCCCAGGACCAAGGAATTGAAAGGTTTGGGGGAGGAAGGAGGCAAATATATCCCCTACTGACTCCAAACTGGAATTCTGAATGTAAAATATTCGTCCTTGGAAAAAAAATAATTATATGCTGCAGCACTTCCTCACTGTCATATAAATCATCAACACCTTTAGTCATATGCCATTATCAAACAAATAAATACATGCACTCTTTTTACCATGATATCCGTGTCTTTAGAAAATTATAACTTTGGTCTTACTTTGCTAAATACTGACTAATCGAACTATGGATTCCCATTGTATTAACTTGTCACCAAAGACAACATATCTATTACAACGTGAAATGTATCAGATGTACTGGTTATTGAGAAATATGGCACGAAGGAACAAATCAGCTGTTTAACATATTCATAATTATTCATTTTTTAAAATAAACACTCATTCATCGATAATTTGCATATTCAGGTACACACACGATCTTTAGTTACTAGTTTTTCCAAGGGCGTCTGTCTATCCATTCATCTGTGTGTGTGTGTGTGTGTGTGTGTGTGTGTGTGTGTGTGTGTGTGTGTGTGTGTGCATACTAACTACATTCATTGTATGTATTTCTTTAATCCGCCTGAGTTTTTTCTTTCTTTCTTTCTTTCTTCCCTCCTTTTTCTTTTTTCTATTCTTTGTAGTTCGCTCTGATGTTTGCGGTGCGCGGGCTACAACGTTTTTCTCTTTTTCTCTATCTATCCATTTCTCTCTCTCTCTCTCAAGTCTCCTCTCTCTCCTTCTCTCTCTCTCCCTCTGTCTCCTTCTCTCTCTCTCTATCTATCTATCTATATACCTATCTTTTTCTCTCTTTCCGCAGAAAATGAGTGTTAAAGTACTTGAGAGTTCATATGAAATTTCCATGATTTCTTTAGTTATTCTTTGTACCAACATTCTTTTTCATACCTGGTTCATTCTTTCCTTTCATTTTCAATGAGCTGTTATATCGTAGTGTGTGTTGTGAATCCCAATAACACATTCCTGTATTAATTCCTAATTAAAAAAAAAAGGGGGATAAAAAGGAATATATATATACATATATATATCCCAACCACACTCATGTGTTTATTACCTCTTATTTCTCTTTTTTTTTCTGATGCTACTTGACAGCATTTCGTCCCTATTATAGTGACAGTGTACTGCCCTGCTTTATTGTTAGCACTGAATATTCCTTTATATGTACACACACACACACACATACACATGTTTATCTCTCTCTCTCTCTCTCTCTCTCTCTCTCTCTCTCTCTCTCTCTCTCTCTCTCTCTCTCTCTCTCTCTCTCTCTCTCTCTCTCTCTCTCTCTCTCTCTCCCTGGAGAAATTCTGAACAAAGTCAAAAGGATGTTTATCAGTATAAGTAGGAAGAAATACCTCAAAATACAATGGTTTTCCTCACCAAGTATAAGAGGTATTACGAATTATAAAGGTTTAAAAAAATAATAATAATGAATAAATAAATAAAGAAAGAAAGAATCGATTAATCTGGGGAATGATAGATTTTGTTAAATATTTTATACATTTATTTCTTCAACCAGGTATTGACATCAAAAAGCTGGTATGCAAATGCAAAATAATATTTAGTACAAATCAGCTGGGAAAAATAAGTTCAACGTTAATATTGCTATGTTCATTCTAAATGTAAATCAATTATGTAAATCAACCAAATCAAAATAGTACGTGAAAAGCAATTGTAAATTTCATCTAAAACTAAACCTAGCTCTGCATCCTCATGAAAAACAGAAAAACGAAAATCTCAAAAGCATTCTCTGTCTGTCTAGAAGTATCTAAAAACTCAAGCTGACACTGTAAACTAATGGATACTGGATTCGTAGACAACATACAGACATTGGCCAAACCCTCGAAGGCAAATAGCAAGATTATTAGTACCTCTTAACTCGTGTACCAGTGCGTGCATGTCATAGACAGCATACATTTAAAAAGGTAAGCAAAACATAATTTTGTTTTGGTAAACGGGAATGTTGAAATAGTTTGCTCACTTTTCTTCTGTAGCTTTTCGTAAAAGAAAAAAGAGTCAGGCTAAATGCACCATATTCTAAAACAGTACATAGGAAATAAATCAGCTTTGTGGCCAATGAATATATGATGAAACCCATTCCTGAGAATATCAGCTCCTACATCACAGCTCACGGTGAGTTTGGTCCATAGCGCACAAGCCGAATTCCTTCATCGTCATCCGCTCAGTCCACTTCCTTCCTTCCCAGATCCCTGCTTCGTCGTGCCACAGTCGAAGCTCACAGGAAGCAGCACGCCACCATGATCTCGTTGAAGCAGGTGACATCGTCCACGGTGAGCGGTTCGTACATGACGCGGAATCCACAGATGAGAGTCGGGGGAGGGCACATTGCCGGGCTGTACCAGTTTCCTGAGGCGGATGAAACTTAATTCAAGATACATATTCTGTTGGTGATATATATATATATATATATATATATATATATATATATTGTTTGTGGTGTGTATATATCTAAGTAAAATATATAACAAATTTCATAGTGTTCTTGAGTTGGACGTAATATCAACACTTTACCGACGCATCGCAACAAAGAATTAGTTGATCTCTGCAAACAAATGTTAGGAGATTTTTTAAAACATGCTTCGTATACAATCATGCCTTGTCAGAATCATTATTCACAGCCTCTCAGATACAATAATAAGAATGATAAATGACACATGTAGAAATAAGAAAAAAAGCGAAATCAGTAAAAACTAACAATGATTTTTCACCTTCGTTTTGCCCATAACTCTGGCGGTGCCGGTCTGGCAATGCATCCGGAAGTTGGTCACGCCCACGTCATCCTTGTCCAATTGATCCCCGACCCACTTCATGCGGAAACCCTCAGCGAATGTGTCGTCAGGGCACATGTCCTCAGCTGAATGTCAAAAGGCAATTCATCAAACTATTTACGTCCTCACGAGAGAAGAAATTAACCACATATAAGTTCTCAGCTAATTGCATACGGCCATTTATAATCAGTGTTTCTGGGGAGTTTAACACACATACAATATATTCATTCGAAAGTTAAAACATTTTCCGACGAAACACACAAAGGATGTATACTTACACCTCATCACTGCGTCACTGAAGCCCTGATTAAACCTAATAGGAGTAGTGGCAGTGCCTGCGAGGTCCTTACAGTACAGCTCCACGCCCGTCATACCGCAGTCGTCTTCAGTGAGTCCACCTCCGCCATATACGTCTTCCTTTCGTGAAAAAGGGAGACAATGTTAAGAATGGAATGCCTCGCGTCCTCATGCATCAAAACCTTGTAGATCTGTTTTCGAGGCAATATGCCGTACTAAAATGTATTCTTTGATATTATCATTAAATGTTAGAAACTATTTCTTGTATCGTGCAATAATTCTCATAAAAATGAATGATACACTGCTAATCGCCCGTGAGGTGTGCCCAACCCTCGAACCAAATCTGAATTCTACAAAGGCGTGGGAAACCTTTGATGACGTCACAGTAGGCAATTGTCCCATGCGGCTCTTACGCCCGATGTCCAGTCCACAGATATCTCGAAAGATCTGAACTATGCGGGAAAAACGTAAATAACTGGTGACAGTAAAATAGGGGAGAAGGGATAGAAAACAATTAACGGAACGGCAGAAATAACGGGGGAATAGACACAAGTATGAATTAACGGGTAAGAATAAAAGGAAGGAAGAGGCAATGGATGAACGAGGAGAGAGGGAAATAAGAACAAAAGTATGGATGAATGAATGAGACAAACAGTGCATGAATGAGACATATAAAAGATGAAAAAAGAAAGAAGCTTGTAGATTATTCAATTCAGGTCATTAGCGGCGAATACCCTGTGGGATGAAAAAGTTTAATTACTTAATATGTTCAAAATCTATCAATAACTGTTTCATAAGTAAAAATAAATAATAAAAACTACTAAAAACTATAAATATATTTTAAAATTATACAATTGATACATAAACATTATGCATATTCTTAAATAATAGTTCCACTCGGGAATCGAATAAGGCTTTCTACGTCACAATCCTCCCCAATATAATTTTTAGTGAATATGAACGACAAGAGATATGCTAGGGAAGGCCTTATGGGTATGGACTGCCTCTTCTGCCGTCAAGGTGCGTCGCTCTCTTTCGGGAGTTTGAAGCCTATGTGTCGGCTCTGATATAGGAGCTACCATCGTCATTCGGATACATTTGTTGATTAAACATAACATGATACCAAAGAGTAAGTTTTTTTCCCAAAGCAATGAAAATTATCCCAGGCTCTGGTCACATCATTTGCCTGACATTCTGCAAGTTAGACTTCTGAGACAGTGCCAAGGACGGAATGCTAATTTTCACTTTAAGTACAATTTACGATAAAACGGAGACGAAATACCTTCCTTAGTCTCTTTTGTGCCCAGCTATCCCCTTCCCGTTGGCCCCTCTCTCTCAGGACACGGCGGAATCACTCACCCAAGCCCTCACTCCGTAAACAAAGGAACCTTCATCACAGTACTTGAAGACCGACCACTGGCCCCACAGTCCGTGCTGTTCGTTGCGGAGAGGGATCACGGCTGAGGAACAGAGTTATGCCAATAAAGAATATTCGGCCAAAAGGCAAAAGGAACGTTTGTGTAAATCTTGTAAGGAGAAACCTAAACTGAAAAATTGCAGCGGTATATAGGGAATCCATAATAAGAAACTGCATACTGTAGTGTTGCAGTACTCTGTATATTCTCTCACGATATTGCAATAAGAACAGAAATTATAAAGACCACCTCACCACCAAATGGCACATAACAAACATAATCCGAGTTTTGCTCGAAATAAGTGTTCGAATCCAGTGGTGCGATGTCGCAGTTGCTCGAGTTGGAATTTACTTTGAAGCTGTAAACATCACAAGCTTGGTGTTGGACGCAGCCTGCTGCACATGCCAGTCGAGTACCTGGTTGAGAAAGGACAAAGAGCCAAGGAAGACCCTCTATCTAAAGGGCGGTAAATTCATTCTAAGAATAAATGTCGATGACGGAGCTGGCCATTTTCAAGTATTTATCATTTCTCTCTGACTTCGCCATACTTACGTGCACTGAAGGTAAGAATGGCCGGTGCTATCCTGTAACCAACAATTAATTTCAAACTGAGAGTATTCCTCTCTCCCTCTATGTCCTTCAGCAGAGCGACGAGAGCAATCAGCAACAAGGAACTGGGTCTCATCATCGCCAGAATCCGATTCTCCTTCTCTCTAAATCCTCGATCTGGACTTCAATACGGAGTGAGGGATCCTGTGCACACACTCTCACCGACTGAACTGGTATGCCGAACGACCGTCGCATGTTGGCCTCGAAAACCACACTTTCATTTTCCCTTCAATTATTAAGTGGCGTCGTGGGCGATTGCTACAGTAATGTCACA
>NW_020869743.1:259353-264353 GCF_003789085.1 Penaeus vannamei | reverse complement strand
GTAAGTGCCCCATTACCGCTCCCTTGAGAGGCGAGTATGTACAACCTGTCTGGAACCTCTGGGTCGGACATAGTTTGTGGCCACGCACCAAGGGCGACTTTTCGGTGCCTAACTCTTGCCTCTCCTTCTGACTTCCTGGTGCAACCTGGGCCTGCGGGAAACGTCGATTTCCAACATTCGCCTGGGCTGCGGTGACGTGATCACACCCCCCTTGTAGCAGGATTGGGGTGCAGAGCGTTTACCACACCAAAACTCCTTCAGCCCACCCAGGGGGATCTCCTGTCCTGTGGTGCTGAAGGGTCGAGTGTAGGGAACAGAGCTTTTTGTGAGGCCCTACTTCAGACCTCACCCTGAGAGCAGGTATAAGGATAATCCCCGAAAGGGGACCAATCTGTTTTATACTCTCTCCATGACCACCACAAAATGAATCAGGCAATGGCAGTCACCCTGGAGCCTTTCAAGGTTGCAGGGGGCGAAAGAAAAACCAAAAGCAGGCCGAACGTGTCCGGCCTGCTGAACCGAGCAAGGACAAGACAGAAACACCAACTACAAAGTCTGTCCATGCACACCAGACTGAGGGAAACCTGAACTCTCCTCAGAACTCCCTCAGTCAAGAAGGGGTTCCAGCTGAACCAGCCAAACCAGCTACCCCCACCTAAAGGCCTTAAACCCCTGCAAAGGGGAGGCGTGAAGCGACGAAGGGTGGAAACTGACTCTGAAGAAGAGGCAGAGCACACCCCAAGTCGACTAACGCGGTTTAAGGTACCAAAAAACCTGAAGACTTCGACAATGCATACCAACTGGTTAGGGCATTGGAGAAGGAAAGAAATGTCAGGCTTTCAATCCGAATCTGTAGAGATGAGGGCATGATCATTGCCCCCGAAGACAAAGCCACCCTGAACTTCCTACAGGAAATCAAGGTGCTAAAAGACGGGATAAAAGTGTGTATCTCACCACTGACCTCCCAAGAGAAAAAGTCAAAGATGGTGCTACTTGGCTTCCCACTAGGGTTCGACGTGGAGGTGATCACGTCTCTCCCACAAGTGGTGGAGGCTTCCCGCATGACCAAAGGGAAGTCTCCAACCAGGCAAGTCCTGGTTATCCTCAAGGGAGCCCCAATCACCACCCTTGATCTGGGTAACTGGGGCTCATACAAGCTCAGGACATATGTACCAGAGCCCTTGAGGTGCTTCACGTGCCAGAAATTTGGGCATCACCAGGCCAACTGCAAGGCCAAAGCCAAATGTGGTGTATGCAGCGAGGCACACGAAACAGAAGTGTGTATCAAGGCACACAAAGATGGCCAGAAGGACACAACAGCCAAGTGTCCAAACTGTGCCAAGAAGCATCATGCCTAGAGCCTGGCTTGCTCTGTCAGGAAACAGGCAGTTATTAAAAAGCAGGAGCTAGCCAAAAAGCGTCCTGACTTTGTCCCTGCGCCCCCAGGCACCTACGTCTGGGGCAAAAACCAAAAAGAAAAGACTCCCCGACCTCCTAAGAGGAAGGAGTCGCCCCCACAGCGAAAATTGGATACCTCTAACAGAGAGGAATTCCCCAAGATTGCTAGTGGCAAAACCACAAAAAAGAGCTAAAGGGAAAAAGGTTCAAAGACCACAGCAATGGTCCCCCCAGTAGATGATAATCTTTTTTTTGACGAGAAAGATATGACTCTCGTGTTGAGTGCTGTAGTTTCTGCAGTAGCAACAGCCTTGGGGAGGACCAGTGAGGAGGCGGAGAAAGCAGTGCAGGTCGCTATGACGGCTATGACCCAAACTGTGGCAGCTCTGAAGGGAAGGAAGCTAGAAGCCTCCAAACCAAAAACGAGCAGCGCTCCCCTCCCTAAATCCTTGAATGGCAGGCTAGCTTCGGGAGAAGCATTATGTGAAACCCCAGCTAGTCTGTCAGGACAGGCTGAAACTGTGCAGCAGAAGCCCCCACTGCAGGTCGAGTCTGTACAGCCAAAGTCTCGTCCCCTGACCCGAGGTGGCACTTCCAACCTAGTCTCTACACCCCTCGGTGTAATATATTTATATAATATATATTTATAGCAAACCACTGTGTGAGAGCTTAGATCTAAACCAGGTCTGTGCTACTGCAGCACAAGACCGAGTGATCATAGGGGGAGACTTCAATGCACACATGGCCATGCTGAATCCCCGCAAAAGGCCGAACGCGGCAGGCATTCACATAGCAGAAGTGCTTGAGACATTCCCTGAGATCGCTCTTCTCAACACCAAAGAACCAACGCATGTGAAGGGAGGGGTCCTAGACCTCACCTTTGCCACTGCAACAATGGTGGAGAGAATTCGGTGGTGTGTCGATGATACGGTTACTAGTGATCACTACGGCATAGTCACCACACTAATGGATGCAGGTCCAGCCCAAAGACCACATCACATTCCTAAATGGAAAACTGACAAGGCCAACTGGTTTGCCTTCCAGGAAGGCTTGGCTCGATGTCTGAAAGACAATGAACCCAATAACAATAATGAAAATGTGGATGTGCTAGAGGCAAGGCTAATCCAGGCCATAAACCAGGCAGCCTCACAAACCATCCCAAAACTCGCCCATGGTCCAGAACTCACAAAGACGCCTGGTACTATAATGACGAGATCAAAGAGGTCAACCACAGGGTTAATATGTGTAGAAAAAACTTCCGACGGCAAAGATCTCCCGACAATCTGGCCCTGTTGAGGGAAGCTGTTGTGGATGCCAAGGAAACTGCCAACAGAGTAAGGCAGGAAAAATGGCTGGAATGGTGCCAACTTTTGGGCACCAGACCAGCCTTACAGAGTTGTGGAAACGGGTCAGGCAAGCGACAAGCCGCCAAGCCCCGAAATGCACTCATCATGACCCACAATCAGAGGCTAACAGATTGTGCTTGAGTTCTCTCCAGAACCAGCACCAACAATCTGCCTCCATGATGAGAGAAAAACAACAAAACTTAAATCCAGAAAACTTGCTCTCATAAGAGACAAGGCACTCGAAGCTGATGAAACAGATGCCTTGTTCTCTCTTAGGGAACTAAGAAAATCATACAAATCCAGTTCTGGGTCAGCACCGGGATCTGATGGGATCTCTCACCCCATCATTTCGCATCTAGGCCTTGCAGGAGAACTTGCATTCTTGCAGGTTATCAACAAATCCTGGCAAACAGCCACGGTGCCCCAGAGCTGGAAACAAGCCACAATAGTTCCCATCCCAAAGCCAAAGGAGCCTGGCAAGTACCGCCCATCTCTCTTCTCAGCTGCCTGGGTAAAACAGCTGAGAAGATGGTACTCAACAGGCTCCGATGGAAAACGGGTCCCCCCATGAACACCTGCACGGGTTCACAAGGGGTAAGAGCACTGCTCATAGCATTTCCACACTCTTAAGCACAATCTGCACCTCGCCCGCCGTGGTTGTCTTCCTTGACCTGGAGAAGGCTTTTGAGTTGGCAAGTCCACTTGCCATTCAAGAGACCCTAATCCACAAAGGAGTCAAAGGCAGACTCTTGGCCTGGATAGCTGACTATTTTAAAAATAGATCAGCAAATGTCAGATTTCAAGGCCACCTCTCACAGCACATGCCACTTGAAAATGGAACTCCTCAGGGAGGGGTTCTTAGTCCAGCCCTGTTTAATACCCTCATGTCCAACATACTCGACATTCACCTGCCAGAGGGATGCAAGATCATCTCTTATGCAGATGACTTGGCAATCATAGCCTCTGGCAACCACTGCCTAACTAGAGCTCAGCGTTGTCTGAACCTGGTGTCTGAAGAGTGTTGTAGGACGGGTCTAAAAATATCAGCAGCAAAATCCAAAGCAATGGCACTGAGAACCAATGTCAGAAACAAAAAACTCACCATACAGGGTATGGATCTGGAATGGGTGAAGGACTATATATACCTTGGTGTATGGATAGGACACACACTCACTTTCAAAAAGGAGATCCAATACCTGCTTGACAGAACCAAGGAAAGACTGTCAGTCATGAAAGTCATGACAGGGAGACACATAGGAGCAGGACACAAAGTACTAAGATCATTCTATGTACATGCTGTCCGTCCTATTATTGACTATGCATCTGTCGCCCTCATTGCTTCCAGCACAACATTAAAAGAAAAACTGGAAACAATACAAAACGAAGCAGCCAGGATATTCTAGGTGCACCTAAGTGGACAAAGGTCATCAACCTCCTCATGGAAGCTGATTTACCGTCCATGGACACTAGAATTGATCTAATGGCAGCACAGTTCCTTTCCAAGGTCCTGCAGGCACCCACAAACTCCTATTAAGACAAAGAGTTCTCAGACGCCTACAACAAGATTACAGTTGTTTGCAGACAATTCCTGGCTCACACATACAGCCAGAGTTTTGATACGCTTTCAACTAAAAGATTCATTGCTTGCCAAGGGTATGGACTCCCTCACCCTGATTACAAAGAACCCCCGCCGTGGGCAAACGAAATGATCGAATTCTCAATTCTAAATCTCACAATGAGAAAAGATCAATATTCCATGCCTAGCCTAAAGGCACAAGCACAAAGGGTCATTGAACAAATAACTCCGCCGGGTAGTATAACTTACTACACGGACGGATCCGTGGATCCAATAAACCATACTGCAGGCGCCGGCTTTGCAACAAAGGATACCACAGCATCCATTAGGGTCACTGACAATGCCTCAACGCTTCAGGCTGAAACGGTTGCGATCATGGAAGCATTGACACACGCGTCCCTGAGGGGAGGGCACGTTGTCATTCATACAGATTCAAGAGCAACTATTGACAGCTTACAGCATAGCATGCCCCCAGATAACATCTACCTCTTGACAACAGTACTATACATAGCCCAAAGAATCCTTAGTCAAGGTAGAAGAATCATCATAAACTGGGTCCCAAGCCACATAGGCATACAAGGGAACGAGCTTGCTGATAAACTAGCCGAAAAGGGCAGGGGTATGCCCCCATCCTCCATGATCGTTAAACCCAGCCGAAGGGGACTGAGCCAAGGTACCAA
>NW_020869743.1:237073-249253 GCF_003789085.1 Penaeus vannamei | reverse complement strand
TCATACTCACTGGTTTGTCATTGTTAATTTTCCCCCATTTCAGTCTCATATCACCATGGTCATACTCATGAGGGAGTCAACAGAAGTGGTGTCAACCAATCAAAGGTTAGATGAATCATTATCCTACTATCTATATTATCATATATAATGAAATAAAAAATATGCAAAAAAATAACAGAATGACCTGAAAGATTAATTTACAGCACGTCATACTAAGATTCCATAATAGTAGCTGACTAATTCACATCTATCTTCTAAACACCCTTTTAAAATCATAAAAAGAGAAACTTGGGAGTCTGTACCACATCAACAAGAAAGTAATGAAGTTATCTTATTGCTGATCAAGTACTACAGAGGAATAGGATAGGAATAACATTAGGAGTTATGCTAGAAGATACAAATGATCAGAAAAAAAGGATTTATTCTTTAAGCCATCCCTCTAGCAGGAAAAGAGAGAAAAGGCAGGGAGGAACAAAACCTCACTGGAGATCCTTGGATACAGCAACCATATCAGGGAAACAACAGGAACAGACACACAACAGGTTCTCGCTAAGGAGGAGGAAAGGTCCTTCTACTGCTACACTTGGTCTTGTTGAAAGTGATGGCTATGGTAGCGAATGGAGCCATAGCATTGGTATTCATGAACTGAGAGACAAGAGAGGTATTCAAAGAAGGGATGCCTCTAGTGGTGGAGGACACAGCACTGGTTATGCTGGCAGAGGTGGACATAGCAGTGTTGGGGAACACAGCAACAGTTATGGTGGTGGTTACATTGTGGTCAATACAGCAGGAAATGGCTTTGACAAGAATCATGGAATTGATGCAGCTGCTGTGGCAAACCAAGCAGCAGGGCGAGCAATGGCTGCAGCTGGAAGCATTGACGCAGTAGCACATGCAGCAGCAGAGGCAGCAAGGGAGCAGGTAGCTTATAAGGCTTTACAAGCTGCTCATAGTATGGGAGGGTATGATAGGCATGGGGGAGGAGGTGGGTACAGTGGGTATGGAGGAGGAAGTGTGTACGGTGGACATGGGGGAGGAAGTGGGTATGGTGGACATGAGGGAGGAAGTGTATGGTGGACATGGGGAGAAGTGGTATGGTGGACATGGGGAGGAAATGGTATGATGGACATGGAGAGGAATGGTGGTGAAGTATGGTGGACATGGGGGAGGAATGGTGGACATGGGGGAGGGAAATGGTGGACATGGGGGAGGAAGTGGGTATGGTGGACATGGGGGAGGAAGTGGGTATGGTGGACATGGGGGAGAAGTGGTATGGTGGACATGGGGAGGAAGTGGGTATGGTGGACATGGGGGAGGAAGTGGTTACATGGGTATGGTGGAGGAAGTGGAAGTGGGGGGGAAGTGGTATGGTGGACATGGGGGAAGAAGTGGGTATGGTGGACATGGGGGAGGAAGTGGGTACAGTGGGTATAGGGAGTGGTACAGTGGGTATGGGGGAGGAAGTGGGTATGGTGGACATGGGGGAAGAAGTGGTATGGTGACATGGGGAGGTGGTATAGTGGGTATGGGGGAGGAGGAAGGTATGGTGGGCATGGGGAAGGAAGTGGGTATGGTGGGCACAGGGGAAAAGGATGGTATGGCAAGCATGGGAGAGGAGGAGGGTATGTTGGGCATGAGGGTGGAAGTGGGTATGGTGCGAATGGAGGATATATAATTGTTGCACCCATACGTAATCACACCTCTCCCCTGTGGTGTACACACCTTACAGGCCCTCTCTCCTGTGGTGTGCAGGGAGAATTCACCCAATTGGCGAGGCATTATTGTCACACACTTGGCGTGATTCTCCAGAGCTTGATTACGATATTATTTGACAACAAACTACACAGAGAGCTCCGCCAATTTCTCGTGGTTCGCCGCGACAATTGGCCAGGCCTTCTCTTGTAGGAAGTGCCCCACTACCGCTCCCTTGGAGAGCGAGGTTTCAAACCAGGTCTGGACCCTTTGGTCCTGGACATAGTTTGTGGCCACGCACCAAGGGCGTCTTTTCGGTGTCTTACTCTTGCCCTCTCTTTCTGATTTCCTGGTGCAGCCTGGGCCTGCGGGAAACGTTGATTTCCAACATTCGCCTGGGCTGCGGTGACGTGATCACACCCCCCTTGTAGCAGGATTGGGGTGCAGAGCGTTTACCACACCAAAACTCCAAGTTCAGCCCACCCAGGGGGATCTCCTGTCCTGTGGTGCTGAAGGGTCGAGTGTAGGGATCAGAGCTTTTTTTTGTGAGGCCCTTCTTCAGACCTCACCCAGAGAGGAGGTATAAAGATAACCCCCGAAAGGGGAGAAATCACTTTCCAATTTTCTAAATGACCACAAAATGAATCCGACCATGGCAGTCACCCTGGAGCCTTTCAAGGCTGCAGGGGGCGAAAGAAAACCCAAAAGCAGGCGAACGTGTCCGGCCTGCTGAACCGAGCAAGGACAAGACAGAACCACCAAACACAAAGTCTGTCCTTGCACACCAGACTGAGGGAAGCCTGAACTCCCCTCAGAACTCCCTCAGTCAAGAAGGGGCTCCAGCTGTACCAGCCAAAACAGCTGCCCCCACTTCCAAAGGCCTTAAACCCCTGCAAAGGGGAGGCGTGAAGCGACGAAGGGTGGAGACTGACTCTGATGAAGAGCAGAACACACCCCAAGTCGAGTCGACTAATGCGGTTTAAGGTACCAAAAAAAAACCTGAAGACTTCGACAATGCATACCAGCTGGTAAGGGCATTGGAGAAGGAAAGAAATGTGAGATTATCAATCCGAATCTCCAGAGATGAGGGCATGATCATTGCCCCCAAAGACAAAGCCACCATGAACTTCCTGCAGGAAATCAAGGTGCTTAAAGATGGGAGGAAGGTGTGTATCTCACCACTGACCTCCCAAGAGAAAAAAATCCAAGATGGTGCTACTTGGCTTTCCACTAGGGTTCGACGTGGAGGTGATCACGTCTCTACCACAAGTGGTGGAAGCTTCCCGCATGACCAAAGGGAAGTCTCCAACCAGGCAAGTCCTTGTTATCCTCAAGGGAGCCCCAATCACCACCCTTGATCTGGGTAACTGGGGCTCATACAAGCTCAGGACATATGTGCCAGAGCCCTTTGAGGTGTTTCACGTGCCAAAAATTCGGGCATCACCAGGCCAACTGCAAGGCCAAAGCCAAATGTGGTGTTTGCAGCGAGGCACATGAAACGGAAGTGTGTATTAAGGCACACAAAGATGGCCAGAAGGACACAACAGCCAAGTGTCCAAACTGTGCCAAAAAACATCATGCCTGGAGTCTGGCTTGCTCTGTCAGGAAACAGGCAGTGATTAAAAAAGCAGGAGTTAGCCAAAAAACGTCCCGACTTTGTCCCTGCGCCCCCAGGTACCCACGTCTGGGGTCAAAACAAAAAACAAAATAAAAAGGAGAAGACTCCCCGACCTCCTAAGAGGAAGGAGTCGCCCACACAGAGAAAATTGGATACCTCTAACAGAGAGGAATTCCCCGAGCTTGCTAGTGGCAAAACCACAAAAAAGAACCAAAGGGAAAAAGGTTCAAAGCCCACAGCAATGGTCCCCCCAGTAGATGATAATCTTTTCTTTGACGAGAAAGATATGACTCTCCTGTTGAGTGCTGTAGTTTCTGCAGTAGCAACAGCCTTGGGGAGGACCAGTGAGGAGGCGGAGAAAGCAGTGCAGGTCGCCATGACAGCTATGACCCAAACTGTGGCAGCTCTGAAGGGAAGGAAGCTAGAAGCCTCCAAACCGATAACGAGCAGCGCTCCCCTCCCCAAATCCTCGGATGACAGGCTAGCTTCAAAAGAAACATCACATAAAACCCCAGCTAGTCTGTCAGGACAGACTGAAACTGTGCAGCAGGCCGAGTCTGTACAGCCAAAGTCTCGTCCTCCGAACCCAAGGTGACACTTCCAACCTAGGCCCTACATCCCCTAGTAAGGCCTTAACCGGAGTGTCTGACTTAGAGGAAGTTGTACAATCCTCAATCAATGAGGATCTGTATTTATCTGATGCCACCAGCACTGGGGCATCAGAAGATGAAGCAAGTGACACTGAGTAACCATCATGGCACACAATCTAAGCATACTGCAGTGGAATATCTGTAGCTATAAAAGCAAGAACTCATTTCTCCAGTCCATTGTGCGAGCAAGGAGCATTGACGTCGTCATGCTCCAGGAGACACTAACAATGGGATCCGTGTGCTTCTCAGGATATCATGCCTTCACCACTCCAAACCTGGGATGGTGCTAGAGGCCTGATGACCCTGGTAAAAGAAGCTATCCCTTGCTCCTTAATAGCCAATCCGCCGCACTGTGGAGATGGTGTTGAATCTCTTGCTGTTGAGATTCAGCTACCTGGGGGCTCTATAAAAATATACAATATTTATAGCAAACCACTGTGTGAGAGCTTAGATCTAAACCAGGTCTGTGCTACTGCAGCACAAGACCGAGTGATCATAGGGGGAGACTTCAATGCACACATGGCCATGCTGAATCCCCGCAAAAGGCCGAACGCGGCAGGCATTCACATAGCAGAAGTGCTTGAGACATTCCCTGAGATCGCTCTTCTCAACACCAAAGAACCAACGCATGTGAAGGGAGGGGTCCTAGACCTCACCTTTGCCACTGCAACAATGGTGGAGAGAATTCGATGGTGTGTTGATGATACAGTTACTAGTGATCACTACGGCATAGTCACCACACTAATGGATGCAGGTCCAGCCCAAAGACCACATCACATTCCTAAATGGAAAACTGACAAGGCCAACTGGTTTGCCTTCCAGGAAGGCTTGGCTCGATGTCTGAGAGACAATGTACCCAATAACGATAATGAAGATGTGGATGTGCTAGAGGCAAGGCTAATCCAGGCCATAAACCAGGCAGCCTCACAAACCATTCCCAAAACTCGTCCATGGTCCAGAACTCACAAAGACGCCTGGTACTATAATGACGAGATCAAAAGAGGTCAACCACAGGGTTAATATGTGTAGAAAAAACTTCCGACGGCAAAGATCTCCCGACAACCTGGCCCTGCTGAGGGAAGCTGTTGTGGATGCCAAGGAAACTGCCAACAGAGTAAGGCAGGAAAAATGGCTGGAATGGTGCCAGTCTTTTGGGTACCAGACCAGCCTTACAGAGCTGTGGAAACGGGTCAGGCAAGCGACAAGCCGCCAAGCCCCGAAATGCACTCATCATGACCCACAATCAGAGGCTAACAGATTGGTGCTTGAGTTCTCTGCCAGAACCAGCACCAACAATCTGCCTCCAATGATGAGAGAAAAACAACAAAACTTAAATCCAGAAAGACTTGCTTCATAAGAGACAAGGCACTCGAAGCTGATGAAGCAGATGCCTTGTTCTCTCTTAGAACTAAGAAAATCATACAAATCCAGTTCTGGGTCAGCACCGGGATCTGATGGGATCTCTCACCCATCATTTCTCATCTAGGCCTTGCAGGAGAACTTGCATTCTTGCAGGTTATCAACAAATCCTGGCAAACAGCCACAGTGCCCCAGAACTGGAAACAAGCCACAATAGTTCCCATCCCAAAGCCAAAGGAGCCTGGCAAGTACCGCCCCATCTCTCTTCTCAGCTGCCTAGGCAAAACAGCTGAGAAGATGGTACTCAACAGGCTCCGATGGAAAAACGGGTCCCCCCCATGAACACCTGCACGGGTTCACAAGGGGTAAGAGCACTGCTCATAGCATTTCCACACTCTTAAGCACAATCTGCACCTCGCCGCCGTGGTTGTCTTCCTTGACCTGGAGAAGGCTTTTGAATTGGCAAGTCCACTTGCCATTCAAGAGACCCTAATCCACAAAGGAGTCAAAGGCAGACTCTTGGCCTGGATAGCTGACTATTTTAAAAATAGATCAGCAAATGTCAGATTTCAAGGCCCACCTCTCACAGCACATGCCACTTGAAAATGGAACTCCTCAGGGAGGGGTTCTTAGTCCAGCCCTGTTTAATACCCTCATGTCCAACATACTCGACATTCACCTGCCAGAGGATGCAAGATCATCTCTTATGCAGATGACTTGGCAATCATAGCCTCTGGCAACCACTGCCTAACTAGGGCTCAGCGTTGTCTGAACCTGGTGTCTGAAGAGTGTTGTAGGACGGGTCTAAAAATATCAGCAGCAAAATCCAAAGCAATGGCACTGAGAACCAATGTCAGAAACAAAAAAACTCACCATACAGGGTATGGATCTGGAATGGGTGAAGGACTATCTATACCTTGGTGTATGGATAGGACACACACTCACTTTCAAAAAGGAGATCCAATACCTGCTTGACAGAACCAAGGAAAGACTGTCAGTCATGAAAGTCATGACAGGGAGACACACATAGGAGCAGGACACAAAGTACTAAGATCATTCTATGTACATGCTGTCCGTCCTATTATTGACTATGCATCTGTCGCCCTCATTGCTTCCAGCACAACATTAAAAGAAAAACTGGAAACAATACAAAACGAAGCAGCCAGGATCATTCTAGGTGCACCTAAGTGGACAAAGGTCATCAACCTCCTCATGGAAACTGATTTACCGTCCGTGGACACTAGAATTGATCTAATGGCAGCACAGTTCCTTTCCAAGGTCCTGCAGGCACCCACAAACTCCTATTTAAGACAAAGAGTTCTCAGACGCCTACAACAAGACTATAAGTTTTTTGCAGACAATTCCTGGCTCACACATACAGCCAGAGTTTTGATACGCTTTCAACTAAAAGATTTATTGCTTGCCAAGGGTATGGACTCCCCCACCCTGACTACAAAGAACCCCCGCCGTGGGCAAATGAAATGATCGAATTCTCAATTTTAAATCTCACAATGAGAAAAGATCAATATTCCATGCCTAGCCTAAAGGCACAAGCACAAAGGGTCATTGAACAAATAACTCCGCCGGGTAGTATAACTTACTACACGGACGGATCCGTGGATCCAATAAACCATACTGCAGGCGCCGGCTTTGCAACAAAGGATACCACAGCATCCATTAGGGTCACTGACAATGCCTCAACGCTTCAGGCTGAAACGGTTGCGATCATGGAAGCATTGACACACGCGTCCCTGAGGGGAGGACACGTTGTCATTCACACAGATTCAAGAGCAACTATTGACAGT
Source organism: Penaeus vannamei (assembly GCF_003789085.1). Taxonomy (NCBI): domain Eukaryota; kingdom Metazoa; phylum Arthropoda; class Malacostraca; order Decapoda; family Penaeidae; genus Penaeus; species Penaeus vannamei. The sequence goes on along the minus strand of NW_020869743.1, from coordinate 242,129 downwards.
TTACAGCATAGCATGCCCCCAGATAACATCTACCTCTTGACAACAGTATTATACATAGCCCAAAGAATCCTTAGTCAAGGTAGAAGAATCATCATAAACTGGGTCCCAAGCCACATAGGCATACAAGGGAACGAGCTTGCTGATAAACTAGCCGAAAAGGGCAGGGGTATGCCCCCATCCTCCATGATCGTTAAACCCAGCCGAAGGGACTGAGCCAAGGTACCAAAGCTGCAGCGTGTGCGGTCCTCCGGGGAGCACATAGAGAAAACATCACAAAATCGCTCGCTGCCAAGTGGTACTCAGATGCTTCAGGCTATGAGCCACTGGCCCTTCCTCCAAACACAAAAAGAGGTACCGAAGTCATACTATTCAGACTAAGACTAGGTTACCAATGCGCTTGGCAAATTATTGACAGTGAGTCTGGGAGGTCATGTAAACACTGCGGCGAGCCTAACGCCACCCTGTTACATTACTTGCAGAATTGTGTACACACACAATTTCTGAGACAGGGACCACCCACCACAGCCGCCGGGCTGGTAAAAAGGGTGTGCAACATGCTTTCACCATGGCAGCTGGATCGCTTGCTTGCAATCCAGCCACCGCGGTAAGCATGCAGTTCAAAGAAAACATTTGAGTTAACTAGAAATAGTTAACACAGGCCGGGCCACCCCAGAGAAAAGGCCCGGGCGAAGCATGACTTCGCAAATCTAACTGAACTGAACTGAACGTAATCACAGTTATGGTAGAAGTGGAAGTTATGGCAAAGATGGAAGTCATGGTAGAGGTTATGGTGGTGGTAAAAATGGCAGCTATGGAGGTGATGGAAGGGGTGGAAGAGGCAGAGGCTATGAGAGTGTTAGTAAAGGTGGAGACTATAGTGGTAGTGGAAGCAGTGGAAGCTATGTCAGTGGTGGAAAAAGAGGAAGTTATGGTAGTGATGGAAGAACTTTAGCCTATAATGGTCATGGAAAAAATGGGTTCTATTGCAGTAGTGGAAGAGGTGGAAGTAGTAGAGGAAAAGATGGAGGCTATAGTGGTAGCAGAAGAGGTAGAGGTAAAAATGGAGGTTATTGTACTGGTTATCACTCCAGCAGATGAGGCAGCTACAGAGGGATAGGTTGATAAAGCAAAGAGGTTTATCTCGAATGATGTAGATTACACCATTCTTATTGTATCAAAGACTGTGTATAGGCCTGTATGTAAATGTCTATAAAATGCACAAGGAAGTGCTATTACAAATAACTGTGTATATCAGGGTATATTTGTACATTTTCCTTTTCATTGAAGTATGTTAAAAGTGCAAAGAACTGTTAACTTTCAACCCCTTGCAAAGTGGCTAAAGCTAACCACAAAAAAATAAACAAGAATATGTCAGGTTGGATGAGTGTGGATAAAGTGGTGGCTGGGGGATGCTCATGTAATCTTATAGAAACCGTGTTCAAGTAGTAGAGGATATGGAATGGAGAAAAAAAAAGAAAAAAAGAGAGAGAATGAGTACTCATATGAGTAAAAAGCTGTGTTGAAATTAGACCAGGGTTTCAAGTAAACATTCACTATTTACATTTGTAATGTGAACAGACTATGACTCCTTTGTTAAAGTAACTGTATAGTTTAGATATAAAATTTCCTCAGAGTCATTCTATATGGAACTAATTGGTTCAATTATCATAGTGTAACAAATATACAATAACAACCACAAAATTGTGTCACTCTTATGTACTCAGCTATGAAAAAAATATCTTTATTTGTTGTTTGTGAAAATGTCTGGCTTCCACTTTACAGGTGGGAGGAACTACTGTTAAGAACTCAATTTGAAGAGTGGAGTGAGTGAGCCCTGAACAGATTAGGGGGAATGAGCCCTTTTTTCACTATAAGTGAAAAAAGGGTCTCTATGCTCTGTGGAGACTAATTCTGTCAGTATAAAGAAGAGATATTACTATCTGTATATCAACAAAGCTTCTCTATTCTTATCTTCCAATTATCTTAACCAACACCATTGTCAACACCTTGACACCAAACAGACAAAAAAAACAAACCTGCAGAACTGGGGGAAGCATGGCCTGAAACTTTGAGCCTCGTATAGTAGAAAACATCTGGTTGACGAGGTCCTCTTGGTCTGATACATAATGCGATAATGGATACAGAGGCTGACTGAGATCAAGATTATCACTCTCGCTATCGGATTCCGGGTTCTGAAAAAAAAAGACAGTGGTTTGTATAATGGAACTTTCAGATTCATTCCTTGATGAGATCTCTTTAAATATATGTATCTTTTCCTTTACAATTTGGCATTTATGTGATTCAAATTAGTTAAAACTGGTATGAGTAAAATTAATAACTGTTGAAATTAGTCTGTGAGTAAAAAATAATAACTGCTTCCACTTATAGGCATTGGGATCTTAAAACCACAAAAAGCAATTGTTTCTCACCTCTAATCCTGTCTTCATCTTTTTCTTCTTTTCTTTCTTGAATTTGGCCTTTTTAGTCTTCATTTTCTTAAGCTTTGGAAGAGAATCTGTGTCTTGTGTAATCATGTTTTCTGTTGACTCCCTACTGCCTAATGCCAAATGAAAAATATACTATCAATATTGTGAATATTTTTTCATTCCTGCCTTTATCTATTTTTCCTTTTGACTTTGAAGATGAATAACACAGGTAGGAATACCAAGAGAAAATGGAAGAAAACATATGGTAATTATCAACAATGACATACTGCTGATAATTGTGAGATTGACACTGAAAGATTACCAAGAGCATGTATTTTTCATTCCCAGTGTCCTCAATTGTTACCTAAAAAAGGTTTTATGAATTTGCTTTATAATTTGGCTTAAATATGATTATATTATTGAATATATGTTTACAAAGTTATAAGATTTCAAGTAGGAAGCTTTTGTAAAGCTTTAAAACTTAAACATTGTAGAAATGTTTAAAATTGAGTTCTTGAATGTCCTACAAAATTCAAATTTCAAAAAAATTCTTTTGTTATTCTTATAGGTTACAGAACAAATCCCAGGGCTGCAAAAAATTCTATCTACTTTTAGTTTTCTGGGATCACACTATTATTCATCATTAATTGTTGGTAAATATGAGTCACCACTAATAATGAAACACACCTCTATGGATAAGTTACAAAATGTACCTTCAATTTCTAGCAATTTTATTTTGCCCTCCTGAATCAACACTGGTGAAATAAAATTACTTAAAATATACGTTACTTAAAGTGGCTGTCAAAAAGGAACTTCTCATAATCATTTTATTTTGGTGTTTTGCTGATGATTTACATTATACCAAAAGGCACAGAGGCTGCAGCAACAAGTACAAGAGCCAGTGGTGGACACACAGGCTGTCTTGTGAACATTTACCAATAACACCCAGCCTGTAGAGTATTTTTCTTGTGCAGGGAATATTACATTTTTTCATGCACAGAAAACATCTGTCCTCACTCACTGTCCACATTGCAAATATATCATTTTTATTGCGCGAAAAGCTCCCGTTAGTGACAAACTTGGCCCCGATAGCAAGGGAGGCCATGAAAGGTTCCAGAGAAAATGCGGGGTTAAATAAAACTAATGATATAACCTACAGTGAAAGTAACCATGGTTATTCACATGACTTTCCATTGCAGAGGGCTGTGCCCCCTGCGACCCCCCAACCCCCATCAAAGAAGCAAAACCTTCACCACATATTCCCGGCAGGCTAGAGCGTTACAAAATTATCGTCGATCTCAGAGCGGCAGATGTATTACAATTACCCCGTAACATTCCCATTGAATCAGCATACTAACCTTGACATAGTCAGCATTGTATACAGAAACTATTGTAGTATAATCAGGATGAACAGGGTATACCATGAAGAGAAGAGCGCCCTCGTGGACTCAAGGTCGAGTTTCCCATCCTCTGGAACCACGATTTTTTAATTCCTAACTGTAATAACCGTCGCGTAGTCTGTCACAGCTGTCGCGAAGACCGGGTGTTGAGGATGCTTCTACTCCTAGACCGATTTCCTGCGCGAGGTAGCAACCAGCCAGGAACAAATGCTGGAAATGTGCTTCCGCCACAGCCTCCTCCGTTGGGAAAGAGCCTACGGCAGGTGTGGGCATACAGCACGCCTGGACATGAAGAAGAAAAGGTTCAGGAGCACCCTCACTACAATCAGTGGCATCTATTAATCAGGTTAGTACCTTAAAAATCCTAGGTTATGGTAGGTTATCGGCTCCGCATCTAGTTCGTATGTTCTCTGTCCTGCCGTGAATACGTGGGAGATATTTTGTTTCCTCAGCGGGGGATGGGGGATGGCAGCAGCCCCAGGGGGGGTTGCAGGGGGCATTGCCCCTTTCAATCGAAAGTCATGTGAATAACCATGGTTATTTTCATGGTGAGTTATATCATTAGGGTAATTTTCTATATTATGTCCGCCGCTCCGACACCGTTGCCCCTGCTAATTGGGGCAAGTTTGCCGCTAACGGGGGGCAATAAAACCTACATATTTGCATTGTAGAGAGTGAGAGGAATCCAACGATACCAAAATCGTCGATATCGGAGTGGCGAAGGTAATATAGAAAATTACCAACAATGATGTATCTACCAGTGGTTTCTGCATTATTCCCTGTGGCCTCTGTATCTCTTGATGTATTGAAGTGGCTGTCAATAAGAAACTTCTCATAAAAAAAAGATCCAGGGGATACACACTACACATGTCTAAAACCCTATAAAAGAAAAAAGAAGAACTTCTCATAATTAGGTGTCCATTTCCTACGCCCTGTAAGTGATTTATACCTGATGTTAAACATGTCTTACAACCTATGCCTCCAGAATCCTCCAACATATTGCTCTTAATTATGTGTAAATACTCATCATATTGTATATAACTAACCTACAACCTCTGCCACTTCAAAAATCCATAGGTAATTATCAATATACCTCTTACGTAAGTTAAAGAAACACTGGACCTGGACTCATGATTATCCTCATCATAACATCACATGCTTTACCTTGGAAAGTCTTTCCAAAATGTTGTAATTCAAAATAGTAATAAGTTTCCCCCAAATTGACGTTCA
>NW_020869743.1:222004-224504 GCF_003789085.1 Penaeus vannamei | reverse complement strand
TCGTTCCTGAGAAATAAAGTACTCAGTCATAGTGTGTGTGTGTGTGTGTGTGTGTGTGTGTGTGTGTGTGTGTGTGTGTGTGTGTGAAACATAAAAAAGAAGCTAAATTAATAAAGTTGACAGAATGATTTTCAAACTCCTATAGCCAAAAACTTATCAGAAACAAAGTCGAAAACTTCCATTACGTAAAGTCCAAACCATCAAGTGGATGACCGAACGAGCTTTAGATGACGTACAGTGAAAAGTTTATAATGTTTCCCTAATAATGCCCTTTGTAAGTAAATATGCATAACAGCAATGTCTCATAATGTTCATTGATCGAACAATCATCGGTGTAAATATCAGGTGTTCAATTACAGCTGACCTCAAGGGATTTCGTAATTTGATCGTATATTGTTTCCGTTGTTCCGTTCCTTTCATAAGATTCTTGCTATAACTTTCTCTTCTATTCAGTTCTTAGAAACTGATATATATACACTATGTCGGATTTCTAGACAGCGTGATGGTCATGTAAGAGTTCGTAGATTCCCTTTGTATTGTTCTTAATAGCGTGTGTTATAAAACGGCTATGGAGCTGTTATTTTGACGTTGTGTCGTCATTTAAGTTTATATCACACACACACGCACACACACACACACACACACACACACACACACACACACACACACACACACACACACCACACACACACACACACACACACACACACACACACACACACACACACACACACACCACACACACACACACACACACACACACACACACACACACACACACACACACACACACACACACACACACACACACACACACACACAAATAAACCTCTGGTCATGCCACTGCATATCCGTAGAAATATCATGACCGCATTATTTTCTATAGTAATTCAGGTCCCAATGCCAAGCTTGTTAATCTTGCATGAGAGACTTAAAGAGGTTTTAACAGTATAATTTCTTGTTTGTAGTTTCTCAAGGCCGACTGTTTAAAGAAAAGAGCATAGGAACCAAGAAAGAACTTTGAATTTATTTACTTTGCGTTCCAATTGCCTTTTATTCAGGTTATGTATGAATTTTAAAATAATGTGGCTCTGACTGAGGATTAATATAATGTAAACAGTTCATTATCACCAAAACCACTAATATCATCAAAACAATGTATTATTTGATGGAAATTACTTTCTCTTTCAAAATGCTAATTCGTTGTCTGGAATAATGTGTCTTCAAGATAAATTAAGTGAATGAATCAGAGCAAAGAAAAAAAGAGAAAGATAAACTGAAAAAGAAAGAGAAAAGGAAAAAAGGAAAATATAGAAATACGAGAAAAAATCACACAGATGAATTATAATTATACAAAGTTAATAAATAGAAATAGCATTTTTTCCTGTTCGATGAAAGAAATAAAGAGAAAAAATGCGTATATGTGTATGTGTGTGTGTGTGTACATATATATGTATATCCATTTTTACTTCCGCCAAGGAGGTTATTATATGCGCTCTCTGAGTGCTTCTAGTTTTCTCTTCTTTTTTATTCTTTCCCTTTTCTTTTCTCTTTCTTTTTTCTTTTTCTTCATCTTTTCTTTGAATTGCAAGTAATAATAAAAAAAAAGCATTTGGTTTCCGAAATTCATCTTAAAGAATGTGAAAATCTTATTTTTTATTTTTTATCTTATTCTTTTATTATTTCTTCTTATCCGGATTCCCGATATATATATATAGTATATATATATATATATATATATATATATATATATATATATATACATATATATTCTTCTATATTATACATATATCTATATTTACTTAGTTTCTATTTCAGGATATATATATATATATATATATATATATATATATATATATATATATATATATATATATATATATATATATATATATATATATATATATATAAACACTATGACTGAGTACTGTATCTCTCCTCAGGAACGAAATCTTTATTGTATCTTTTGCTGCAACTTTATTTTCCGCCGCCTTGTTGTGAGCAAGAAATCTGAACTTTTGGCTGAAAAGTTTCAATTAATGACAGAGAGTTTCTATGACATTTTTCAGAAAATTACGTTGCTTGGGTTACATAGTTTATTAACATTCTTGATAATATGTGAGACGAGAGGGGAAGAGAAGGTCGATAGATAGATAGATAGATATCAATAAGTAGATGGATGGATATATGGATAGATAATAGATAGATAGTTGGATACATAGATAGGTAGATAGATAGATGGATAGATAGGTAAATAGTAAGATGGACAGAGGGATAGATAAATAAAGCGGTATGTATGTAAATAGTTATTTCTTAAGATAACACGGCAGACTTGAAAGAGATAATTTTCAGTTTCTAAGAACAGATAAGGTCTGTTTATGAATGAAAAAGGAGGTCGATTATTTACCGACATAGATTTTAGAATTCAAATGATATTCATAGTAATGATAAATGGGGTGATTCCCGGAATAACAACAGCGAGACTGATGACTGAGATGGT
>NW_020869743.1:212004-217004 GCF_003789085.1 Penaeus vannamei | reverse complement strand
TACAGCCAGAGTTTTGATACGCTTTCAACTAAAAGATTTATTGCTTGCCAAGGGTATGGACTCCCCCCACCCTGACTACAAAGAACCCCGCCGTGGGCAAATGAAATGATCGAATTCTCAATTTTAAATCTCACAATGAGAAAAGATCAATATTCCATGCCTAGCCTAAAGGCACAAGCACAAAGGGTCATTGAACAAATAACTCCGCCGGGTAGTATAACTTACTACACGGACGGATCCGTGGATCCAATAAACCATACTGCAGGCGCCGGCTTTGCAACAAAGGATACCACAGCATCCATTAGGGTCACTGACAATGCCTCAACGCTTCAGGCTGAAACGGTTGCGATCATGGAAGCATTGACACACGCGTCCCTGAGGGGAGGACACGTTGTCATTCACACAGATTCAAGAGCAACTATTGACAGTTTACAGCATAGCATGCCCCCAGATAACATCTACCTCTTGACAACAGTATTATACATAGCCCAAAGAATCCTTAGTCAAGGTAGAAGAATCATCATAAACTGGGTCCCAAGCCACATAGGCATACAAGGGAACGAGCTTGCTGATAAACTAGCCGAAAAGGGCAGGGGTATGCCCCCATCCTCCATGATCGTTAAACCCAGCCGAAGGGGACTGAGCCAAGGTACCAAAGCTACAGCGTGTGCGGTCCTCCGGGGAGCACATAGAGAAAACATCACAAAATCGCTCGCTGCCAAGTGGTACTCAGATGCTTCAGGCTATGAGCCACTGGCCCTTCCTCCAAACACAAAAAGAGGTACCGAAGTCATACTATTCAGACTAAGACTAGGTTACCAATGCGCTTGGCAAATTATTGACAGTGAGTCTGGGAGGTCATGTAAACACTGCGGCGAGCCTAACGCCACCCTGTTACATTACTTGCAGAATTGTGTACACACACAATTTCTGAGACAGGGACCACCCACCACAGCCGCCGGGCTGGTAAAAAGGGTGTGCAATATGCTTTCACCATGGCAGCTGGATCGCTTGCTTGCAATCCAGCCACCGCGGTAAGCATGCAGTTCAAAGAAAACATTTGAGTTAACTAGAAATAGTTAACACACAGGCCGGGCCACCCCAGAGAAAAGGCCCGGGCGAAGCATGACTTCGCAAATCTAACTGAACTGAACTGATTTAGTTCTTATTCATCTCTCTCTCTCTCTGTCACTCTCTCTTTTTACACACACACTCACAGACACATATATGTATATATTTACATATATAACACACACACACCTATGTGCATATATATATATATATATATATATATATATATATATATATATATATATATATATATATATACATATATATCTGTGTGTATGTGTATGTGCATTCTTTTATTCAACATAGACACACATATACAGTACATCAGCACATCGATAAAGAAACCGTTGACCCCCCCCTACGTGAAAAAACTACAAGCATTTTCTCTCCGGGGTTGGATTGTACAGCAACTTTTGCACACGGAACAGGAAATAAAAGGACTAACAAGATAGATATCCCTAGATTATTTTAGTAAAAATAATCAGGATCAATGATAATAATGATAATCATAATAGTGATAATTATAATAATAATACAAGAAATAATAATTATAATGATAGCAATGATTACACTGATAATGACAATGATAGTGATAACAAAAACAAATGATAATGATAACAATAATGATGATAATGATAATAATGATAACAGTAATGATAACACTGATTACGATAATAATCATAATGATAATGAGGATGAAAATAATGATAAAGATGATGATCATAATTATAATAACAATACTTATAATGATGATGACAATGGTAACAATATAAATGCTAATAATGATGACAAAGATAAAAAAATAATACTGATAAAAATAATAATAATAATTATGATAATGATAATGATAGCAATAATGATCATATAATAATGATGATGATAATGGTAATAATAATGATAAGAGTTATAGTAATAATAATGATGATAATAATGATAATAATAATAACAACAATGATGGTAATAATAATGATAAAATCAATAATAGTAATAATAATGATAGTAATAATAATAGTGACAATAAATATGATGAAAATAGAAAATGTGATAATAATGATGATAATAACAATGATTATGATAATAATAATGATAAAAATAGTAACAATAACAAAAGTAGTGATAATCATAATGATTGCTAGTGCTAATAATAATGATAATGGTAATTATAATGATAAAAGTAATAGTAAGAATAATATTGATAATAGTAATGATAATTACAATGATAATGATAGTGCTAATGATAATGATAATGATAATGGTAATAACGATACTAATACTAATGCTAATAGTAATAATAATAATTATCATGAAAAAATAGTGATGCCTTTTTTCTGCTCATTATCTTCACTTGCAAAATCAATATATAGATTTTTTCTGGATTTTGGATTGTGAAGGCTAAATCTGCGTTGAAAAAGTTTTTTTCTTTTTCTAGTTCATCAGAAAAATATAAAAGATGAATTAATAGATAAAAAAATAATAGTAATTACTAATAGACAAAAAGAAAAATGAATAGATAAAAATAGATAAAAAGATAAATGAATTAATAAAAATAGATAAAAAGATAAATGAATAAATAAAAATAGATAAAAAGATAAATGGATAAATAAAGATAGATAAAAAGATAAATGAATAAATAGAAATAGATAAAAAGATAAATTGATAAATAAAAAAATAGATAAATCGACAAAAGAAAATTAATAAAATGCATGTAAAATAGATTACTTTGTAGTTAGACATTTTGCTTTGCCGACGATGTTATGCTTTGAGACGATGGCAAGTTTCAAAACATCTTGGTTGCCATGGTGATCGGAAATGAAATATGACGTCACAAGGGGCTGGGGACTGATGGCTGAGAGTTGGGGGCTGGGAGTTGGGAGTTGGGGGCTGGGAGTTGGGAGTTGGGGCGGATTTAGGGCTGGGAGGTGGGGGTTGGGGCTTTAAGTTGGGGACTGGGGGCTTAGTATTAGGGGATGGGGGCTGAGGTTTAAGGGCTGGGGGCTTGGGGCTGAGAGTTGGGGGCTGGGAGTTGGGGACTGGGGGCTGGGATTTAGGGCTGGGGGCTGGGGGCTTTAAGTTGGGGACTGGGGGCTCAATATTAGAGGCTGGGGGCTGAGGTTTAGGGGCTGGGGGCTGAGAGCTGGGGACTGGGAGTTGGGAGTTGGTGACTTGGGAGGTGAGTTTTAGGGGCTGGAGGCCATATGTTGGGGACTTTGAGTTGGGAGTTGGTGACTGGGGCCCGGGAGTTGAGGGCTGGGGGCTATAAGTTGGGGACTAGGGCAAAAATGAGACTTAATTCATTGCCTGACTATTCTTAGCAAGAGTAACACACACACACACACACACACACACACACACACACACACACACACACACACACACACAACACCATATATATATATATATATATATATAATATATATATATATATATATATATATATATATATATATATATATACACACTGTATATCTGTGTATGTGTGTGTGTGTGTGTGTGTGTGTGTGTGTGTGTGTGTGTGTGTGTGTGTGTGTGTGTGTGTTATATATATATATATATATATATATATATATATATATATATATTATATATATATATATATATAGAGAGAGAGAGAGAGAGAGAGAGAGAGAGAGAGAGAGAGAGAGAAGGAGAGGGAAGAAGAGAAGAAGAGGGTGAAGGAGAGAAAGAAAGAGGATAGAACGAAGAGAGAGAGAGAGAGAGAGAGAGAGAGAGAGAGAGAGAGAGAGAGAGAGAGAGAGAGAGAGAGAGAGAGAGAGAGAGAGAGAGAGAGAGAGAGAGAGAGAGAGAGAGAGGAGAGAGAGAAGAGAGAGAGAGAGAGAGAGAGAGAGAGAGAGAGAGAGAGAGAGGAGAGAGAGAGAGAGAGAGAGAGAGAGAGAGAGAGAGAGAGAGAGAGAGAGAGAGAGAGAGAGAGAGAGAGAGAGAGAGAGAGAGAGAGAGAGAGAGAGAGAGAGAGAGAGAGAGAGAGAGAGAGAGAGAGAGAGAGATAGAGAGAGAGAGAGAGAGAGAGAGAGAGAGAGAGAGAGAAAGAGAGCGAGAGAGAGAGAGAGAGAGAGAGAGAGAGAAATCAATATTCATTATGAAAATATATCATCACATTTACCATCGTCATGCTATCAACAATGTACGTAATTTCTGTCTTATTTACTTTCTTCACATGAGGTTAATGTGTCACTAATATCACCTTACATAGAATCTTTACGTCTTTCCATAATGTATAATCTATAACGATCCTTTCGCTGTATATTTTGATGTGACACCGCCATGATCATTATTATCATTTTATCATTATCATCATCGTTATCCTTATCATTTTTATTAATATTATTGTCATCGGTATCATTATCCCTTTTATGAATATCAAAACTATGGTTATTATTACAATTATCTCCGTTATCATTTTCATTTTTATGAATATCATCATTGTTATTATCATTATTTTCATCATTGATATCAGTATGGAACACGACCAACAACGATGGTAATATTTTCATGGCAATTATGATTCAATTTCGTCCTTGTAATAAATCATAGTCTGCTGTAAATCACCTTGAGTATATTAGACTTTGATACAGACCTATTACCTGTTGCAAGTTAAGGTGTATTAAATCAACTGTGTGTATTCAGGGAAGTATATGAAGGGCCGTTCGGAATTTTAAAAAACGTGACTGTGTGAATGTGTGCGTTTGCGCTTTTTGTGCGCGCGCGTGTGTGTGTTTTGTATATTTGTTTGTTTGTCTGCCTGTACGGGTGAGTGTGCGTTCGTCTGCCTGTTCGTTTGAGTGTTCTTTTTTTATATATGTACATGTACGTACATAGATTCGAAACTATGTAAAGTTATATATCCAATTAAATCCAACTCACCCACCAACCATGTTCTTTCCCGAATCGTGCAGAACAACACATTATGAGGT
>NW_020869743.1:197004-204504 GCF_003789085.1 Penaeus vannamei | reverse complement strand
ATATATATATCTATATCTATCTATCTATCTATCTATCTATCTATCTATCTATATATATATATATATATATATATAATATATATACGTAATACATACATACATATATATAATATATATATATATATATATATATATATATATATATATATATATATATATATATATCATATGAATATGTATGGTATATATATATATATATATATATATATACATATATATATTATATATATATAATATATATACATATATATATATATATATATATATATATATATATATATATAGTATATATATATATATATATATATATATATATTATATATATATATATATATATATATATATATATATATATATATATATATATATATATATATATATATAATATATATATATATATACCATAACATAACCGCACAGACACTCAGACACGCACACCTCCCTTGGACTACATGCTTGGAAGGTCCTGGCAAGGCAATCACCAGGGATTTGGGTGGAAGGACTCCCTCGGCACCGGATTACTGCTCAGGCACACCGTCGCTTGTGCCGTGTTCAGGAATTATGTTTATTTGTGTTTTTAACATCTATCTATTTATTTATCTATCTATTTATCTATCTATTTATTTCTATATATATATATATATATATATATATATATATATATATATATATATATATATATATATGTCCATATACACTCACATGTATATATGTTCGTGTGTTTTGTGTGTGTGAGTGTGTGTGAGTGTGTGTTGTGTGTGTGTGTGTGTGTATGTGTATGTGTGTGTGGTGCGTGTGTGTGAATGTGTATGCATGTGTGGAATAAAACAAACAAACGAACAAACAGACAAGCACAAAGAGAAAGTAAATGAAACGAATGAAAGCAAAAGCAAAACGAAGAAGAACGAAAGAAAGGGAAACAGACAGAGAAAAAAGAGAGAAAAAGAGCTAAACATAGACCAGGTCAGGGTAAGGGAGATTCCTAAGGCTTATTGGTCAGATTTGTGAGTAATAAAGACTGTTCACGCACATAACAAAGGGGGGGGGGAGGTAAGAGGAGAGAAGAAAGAGAGGGGAGGAGGGAAGGAAGGGAAGAAGAGGGAAGATAGAGAAGAAAGGAGGGTGGGAAAAGAGGAAGGGAGGAAAGAGGAAAGAGGGAAGAAGAGAGAGGAGGGAGGGGAGGAAGGGGGAAGATAAGAGGAAGGAGGGGGAAAAGAGTGAGAAAGAAAAGAGGGAAGTGAGAGAGGAGGGAAGAGAGGAAGACGGGGAAAGAGAAGAAAAGAGGGAGGAGGGAAAGGAAGGAGGGGAAGAAAGGGAAGAGGGAGAGGAGAGAGGAAAAAAAGAGGGAAGAGAGAGAAAAACAGGAAGGAGGGAAGAGAGAGAAAACAGAAAATTAGGGTGAGAATGAAGGAGGGAAGGTAGACATGGATAGATAGATAGAAAGACGTAATTGAACAATAAACATAACAAAAAAAAAAAGAACCAATAAAAAAGAAAAAAAATGTCTTAAAAAATACACAAATAAAGCAACAGACAAAAACAAACATATTCTTAATGCAAATAGACATATAAAGACAAAGACAAATACGACCAGCATGTTAAAATTACGCGATGCCTTTCCCACTGAACATGTGCAGACACAGACATGCATTTACACGGAAATAAATACGTATCTGTCTCTCTGATAGATATACATTTATCTATCTCTCTCCCCGGTAGATACGCGTGTTTAAACCGATAGATATGCATTTATTTTCGTGTATATACATGTCCGTATTACGAATATTCATTGGGTCGGGCCTCGTCGATAGATAGGCCTAGAGCTCGATGCAGCCATAGAAACACGGACGAATGGACAGACAAAGGAAGGTAAATTAGTGATAGGTAGACAAAGACTGACAATAAAAAGGAAGAATAAAAGCAGTAAGTGAATGTAATAGGGAAAATAAAAGACAAATAGATAGATGATGAAGATGGAGAGTAGATGGATGAATAGTGGACGCAATGTTATTGATGAACATATAAGTATGCAGACTGATGACTCACTCTAAAAAGAGAAAAAAGGTAAAAAATTTAAATAATGTAATAGAAAGACAGTCGATTAAAAAAGAAGAAAACAACAACAACAACAAAAAACAAAAATCAAAGAACAACAAGTAATAGATAGCAATAGAGACTAAAAAACAGACAGTAAATAGATAGAAATTCAAACAAAACATAATTGATAGACAACTACACAGACAGATAACTGAGCTCAACCATCTTCATCTTCAGTAATGGTTCTTACCTTCCTATTTCTTAAGACTTCCTCCCTCTCTCTCTCTTTTTTATTTTTACTTCTCTTTCCTCCTCTTCCTTCCTGATTCCCTGTGTCTATCTCCGCCTTTGTCATTTCCTCCCCTTCCTTTCATCCGGGAATCTCTCTTCTTTTCCGAGTCTAAAATGGAGAACAATCTGGTACTGAATTTACTTTCTTTCTTTCCTTTTCTCTCTCCCACTTTATCTAATATGTATTCTTTATCATCTTTTTAATCTCTCTCTCTTAAACATGTATTTTTTATCATTTTTTTTTTCTTTGTTTTTCACTCTTGAACATGTGTTCTTTATCATTCTCTTTCTACCTCTCTCTCTCTCTCTCTTTCTCCTCTCTCTCTCTCTCTCTCTCTCTTTCTACCTCTCTCTCTCTCTCTTTCTCTACCTCTCTCTCTCTCAAAAAAAGAGAGAAAAATACTCCCGTCCGCTAATGAAAACAAGATCCCTTCGAATGTTTTCCAATCTTGATCGTTAGCGTTATAGCCACAGTGACGATACACTAATTGCTGTCCGCTGATAGCACTGGGAAATAACCCTGGGCATGCGCAAAGAATAACTAGGAAGAATGTGGTAATTACGTTGTCGTTTTTATACGAGGTTACTTCGAATTCAATTGAAACAATTAAGGACACATGGAGAAAGTAGGTTAATTGGGATAATAAAGATCCATACCTGCTTGTTAACGGGACTACCTGGAGGATTTCTTGTGTTGTTGCAGAAAAATCTACATCATAGTTATTGACAGAGTAAAATCATTTTGCAATTTTCTTGTGTATTCATTAACTGTACATTATTACGTGAATATTTTACTGATTTCAATGATACAAAAGTCAACATATGTACATATCTTTCATGTAATTCTTTTGTAAGAAAAAAAAAGAAAAGGAATAAATACCTTACGTTACATTACATAGCTATTATCAATTCAAATGATCTTGTTTATAATGTTACACCCGCCAGCCTTCCTTAATTGAAATTAACAATATACTTTACTTGAACCGAGGAAAAATGTACCCTAACAAAGACATTAATCATTTGGTATTCATATGAATTATAAATAATATGAAGTAATTATCTTGCACATCCGGTTCGTTTCATGTTTAAGAAAAAAAAAAAAACGAAATACTGCTAAATTTACGTTTGTGAACTATCTGAAATTCACTTCAATACCAGTGAATTTTGGTACCATGACCAATTTTAGTTAAATTCTCAACTAGTGAACACTGATAAAGCACATATATACATGTGTACATACAGATAGATAGTTACAAATAGATACAAATAAATACACACACAAAAAAAACAACATACAGATCAATTGACTGACTGAATGATAGAGGAGCAGGCAGGCAGATAGACAGACATTTGAATAGGTAGGTAGATAGATAAGTAGATAAAAAGATAGATAGACGGACATCCATCCATGCACGCTTCCATCCATCCATCCAAAACAAACATACACATTTAAATACCTGTCTATCCTTTATTTATTTATTTTTTATCTATATTATTATTATTATTTTTATTATCATAATAATTATTATTATTAATTAATTTATTTTATTATTTATATGTATTTATTTTTTACTTTATGGGTGATGCAGTTGAAAATAACCAATAATTTTAGGTGATGTGTGAAAGGTCGTGTGAATTGCGCCGGTGAAGCACAGTGTTGCCATCTGGAGTGTCCTGAGTTCTGGACTTCCGATTTAGAATATGTTTAATTTCATGTTAACCATCGTTGTCTTTTGGAATATGAGATTATGAACATTTTCCTTGGTAAAAAGTATTGCGTGTTATTGTTGAAACGAAGATATGCGCGGATGAAGGTCTTCTCAAATCAGAGTGCCCTAAAATGCATTCATTGTTGTTGTAGTTTTTGTTACTATTATTGTCGTTATTCATATGGATATTATTATTATTATTTACACATTATTATTACATTTTTGTTCATGTGAAATATATTTCTACCATAAACATCGATGTCCTCACTTTAATGCAGTGCAATCATCAGACTATAATGAATTAAGATGATATCGATGTTCATGCTGTAGCTAAAACTGAGGAAACTTTAATTCAAAACACATTTCGAAGTATATGGGTCTGGGAACACAATTTGATACGCATGATCTACTTTGTTCGTTATTTTTTGTCTCATATTTTGACGTAAAATCGGCAAAAAAGATAAGTTTTAGATTAGATAATACTTTTTGTCTCATACTTTGACATAAAATCGGCAAAAAAATGTTTTAGTTTGGTTGATACTTTTTTTTGTCTCATATTTTGACGTAAAATCGGTGAAAAAAACTTTAGTTTCGTTAATACTTTTTGTCTCATATTTTGACGTAAAATCGATAAAAAAAATAGTTTTAGTTTGAATAATACATTTTTTCTCATATTTTGACGTAAAATCGGTAAAAAAAAGTTTTAGGTTGAATAATCCTTTTTCTCTCATATTTTGACGTGAAATCGGTAAAAAATAGGTTTTCGTTTGGTTGATACTGGACCTCTTTTGATCCTAGCTGCAAGGTAAAAATGACTTTGTCGCCAAATGATATCTCCCAGGTATTATCATCACAATATTACAAATTATTACAGTCACTGATTATTACACTATTATTACAGAGCTGAAACACAGGCCTATCACACCAAACATAAGAATAACCATCATAAAAATTCGAATGAACTAAATTACTATATATTATTATTATTATTACTATCACAGTTATCAATGATTTAAGCAGCAGTTTATAGAGACAGATGCCACATATCGGTAAAATTCGATGCGGTTAAAGTCCACGCATGTTACACGCCATGTTTGGACGTTGGTGTTTCTTCTCCATTATTCAAGTTGATAAATCGTTATGCAAATGTTTTAAGAGCACACTTTGGGATTACCATAAACCAAGTGGATTTCCCGAAAAATATGTTAAATCAGCGCAGTATTCTGGTGATCTTCATAAAAATAATTACACAAAATATGATAGCTTTCACATGTGTGTGTGTGTGTGTGTGTGTGTGTGTGTGTGTGTGTGTGTGTGTGTGTGTGTGTGTGTGTGTGTGTGTGTGTGTGTGTGTGTGTGTGTGTGATCTGCCAATCTTTTTAACAATCCATCTATTTATTTGTCCGGCTTATGTAACATCTTTTCGTCCTCCCGCACATCTATCAATCCGTCTATTTATCTATGCACATATATCTATCTATATATATCCCTTCAACTGTCTATCAATGTATGTATCTATATCTATATCCATTTATCTATCTATTTATCTATTTATCTATCTATCTATCTATCTATCTATCTGTCTATCAATATACCTTCAACTGTCTATCAATTCTCTATCTATGCCTATCTAATTGTCTATCAATTTACATATCTATCTGTATCTAATTATCCATCTATCAATCCATCCCCCTATGCGTTCGTCAATCCATCCTAATTCCATGAAACCATCCATCCATCTACTCAAAAAACAACAAACAAAAAAATCTGGAAATTTGTTTTAACATCATAAACGCACAGGAAATAAAACAGCTGATCGGCCAGTATAAAACAGCAGCAACAAAAGAAAAAGAAAATTTTAAAAGATTACTTTTTTTTTACCAGTAGTTAGAAGAAAGTCAAAAAGTTTCGTCGTCTTTCCAATAACTCAGAGTTGTGTTCTGGTAAGTATTAAGTAGGAAGAGAAGCTCAAAAATCTATACATTTCTTTTCTTATTGAACGCAGTTGCATATATGAGGATGAAGGCAAAATAAGTAAGATATTTCCTATTTAACTTCCTCTTCCCCCTCCTCTCGCCTCTCTCTCTCTCTCTCTCTCTTCTCTCTCTCTCTCTCTCTCTCTCTCTCTCTCTCTCTCTCTCTCTCTCTTCTCTCTCTCTCTCTCTCTCTCTCTCTCTCTCTCTCTCTCCTCTCCCTCCCACCATTCCTTATCACCTCTCCCCCTCTGTTTCTCATTCTCTCTCTCTTCTATTTATCCTTCAAACTCTTCTCTCCCCTCCCAATCTCTCCTCCGTCTCTCTCACTCCCCCATCTCTCTCTTCTCTCCTCCTTCCGCTTCCCTTCCCCCCCCCTTCTCCTCTCTCTCTCTCTTCTCGCCTCCCTCTCTCTTCTTCCCTCTCTCTCTTCCTTCCCTCCCTCCTCCCTCCCTCCCTCCCTTCCTTCCCTCCCTCCCTCTCCTCCCTCCCTCCCCTCCCCCTCTCCTCCCTCCCTCTCCTCCTCTCTCTCCTCCCTCCTTCTCTCGCTCCTTTCGTAATGCTAGTCATGTTCAAACTCAGCCTTGGCGCCTCCAGTCACACGGGTGACATCAGGGCGGATTAAGAGCCAGCCATTTAGGAATCGCTTTGAATGCAATGAAAACATCTCGATCTTTAGTCAAAACAGCTACCGGGAGAGAGCGAAGGAGGAGAAAAAGAGGAAATGGAAGAAGAAGAAGAAGAAAAAAGAAAAACATGCGAGTTGTGCATGCATAAACATGAGAGGAGAGGAGAGGAGAGAGAGAGAGAGAGAGAGAAGAGAGAGAGAGAGAGAGAGAGAGAGAGAGGAGAGAGAGAGAGAAGAGAGAGAGAGATTGAGTGAGTGAATGAGTGAGTGAGAGAGAGAGAGAGAGAGAGAGAGAGAGAGAGAGAGAGAGAGAGAGAGAGAGAGAGAGAGAGAGAGAGAGAGAGAGAGAGAGAGAGAGAGAGTGAGTGAGTGAGTGAGAAAGAAGGAGAGGGAGAAGAAGGAGAGGGAAGAAGAGAAGAAAGAAGGTGAAAGGAGAGAAAGAAAGAGGGACAGAACAAAAGAGAGAGAGAGAGATAGAGAGAGAGAGAGAGAGGGAGAGAGAGAGAGAGAGAAAGAGAGGAGTTGAGAGAAGAGAGAGAAGATAGAGAGATACCTCAATAAAGAATAAACGCTATAAATTCCCAAAACAGACATACAGACATACCACAAACTACATACCCACAAACAATAAAAAAAAAAAAGTACACATTCCTCACATCACACAGAAACATCGATCTTTTCCCAAATGTACCTTACCCTTAGGACTGTGACTCTTGACTTTGCCACCGCACACACCTTTCGCCAGTGTCACGTCAGCTTCGAGATTATATCTCTGTCGTGAATAGTCCTAGCCTCTCAAATGTGAGCAATGATGTCTGTCCGTCAGGTATAAGGGGTCGATGATTTCAAAAGGTCATATAAA
>NW_020869743.1:189697-194404 GCF_003789085.1 Penaeus vannamei | reverse complement strand
TCTCTCTCTCTCTCTCTCTCTCTCTCTCTCTCTCTCTTTCTCTCTCTTTCTCTCTCTCTCTCTCTCTCTCTCTCTCTCTCTCTCTCTCTCTCTCTCTCTCTCTCTCTCTCTCTCTCTCTCTCTCTCTCTCTCTCTCTCTCTCTCTCTCTCTCCATTTACTCATACTCATATTAACACGAACTCTTGCAAAGACCTGGGAACAAAGAGTATATAATTGAAGGGTGCAATTTACTTATTCTGTCTTGCTAGAAAATGTATCTTCAGTACATTTTTATAGTATATCTTCAGTACATTATTTATATGTTAATTTCTAGATTTTTATGCAAATTGTATGATGATTGTTGCATTTTGTTTTGTTTATTCTGTAATATTGCTTCTTTATCATGTCTCTCCTAGTTTCATTGTTTTTCCTTAGTTTTCATCACCTTCCTTTTTTGTCTTCTCTCTGTCAGGGTTTGTAGCAGTCTTGAATTTCCTTGAATGTCTGTGAATTTTTTTCACGTCTTGAAAGTCTTAAATATCTTTAAATTTGTGGTGATTCTTAATAAAGTCTTTAAATTTGGTTCTTAGTCTGCCAAACTTTTTGAAGAATTGTGATGAGTGTGGACTTACTAGCAAGATCATGAGAATGGGAATATTATTACTTAATGTATTTTTGAATTGAATAAAATATCCAGACCTTGTTTAGTTGATTTGATGTATTATTGACATCAAAGTTCAATTACATAATGATGTGATCTTAAAATTAATCAAAAAGTCCTTGAAAAGTCTTTGAAAATGGTAAGCAAAAGGCTTTGAAAGTCTGTGAATTTTTTCTGCCTTGACTACTATGAACCCTTTTTGTATCTCCACACTTCCCGTTTGTCCATGCTTGTACCTTCCTTTTTCAATCTTATTATCTCATTTACTTTCTTTTCTGTTCCTTAATCTGTTTCTCTTCCCTTTTCATAATTTTTTTTTTCTCTTTTATTCTGTTCCATTTACCAGTCTCTCATTCTATGTGACTGTCTCTCAGCCTTTCTTTAGAAATACTTACCCTCACCTGGGTGTTTTCCTTTCCCATTCCTTGTCACCACATATTAAAACATATTAATATTTGCCAGACTGATCTAATCCGCTGTGTTTCTCGGCAGGTACTGTGAAGAAGCAGTTCAAGATGGAGTGTTCGGTGTGTAGGGTTCAGTTTCAGCCTGGGGACATATCATTGCGGGTGATAGACGCCGTGACTGAACACACACACACACCAATGAAGGATTTAGTTAGTTCAACCTTGCAGAGAAGCCTGTGTCCCACTGATTTAATTTGCACAAAGTGTGCTGATCTCTTTAACGAGAAGGACCGATTGCAGAAGATGACTGTCGACATGGACAGGAACATCATGACCAAAATAAAGGATTCAAGCAAGAAGAGTCCAGACTCCGGTGGGACAATCTCTATTGTTATGGGTGAGACCTTTACTAATGAAGACATCCAGGCTGAACTGGAGAGACAGTATAAAAATATCAGTATAGACTCAACATCAGCACAGACTGCTGCTAAGTCCATAGATGAGGAAGTAGACCCCTTAGAGCCTCGTAGAGCACCCAAAAGGAGACGTGGTCGACCACCAAAAGGGAATAGAAAGCAGAAACTAGAGGATATACCAGAGGCACCTCCTCTCATGGTAAATCAGCGAGAAAAACGGAAACGGTCAGCCAAGTTCAACACATTCCTTGAGGTCCTGAGAGGCGAAAAGGACTTCTATATTGAGGACGAGGAGTTGCAGGAGCCCAAGGTTGCAAAAAAGAGTGGTGGAAGGAAAAAGAAGATGAACTTTGGTATTGTGCCTGTCGAGGACAAGAGTAAGGAGATGATGGAGAAGATGTGCATCATCCAGGTGACAGAAGTCGACAGACATGAAAAAGAGGTGCCCACAGTTGACAAGGACAAATTAGACCTGGATGAGGTTGTGCAGGAGATTTTGGGTATCAGTGCTGACCCAGGGAGTTCCCTGATTGAAGATATTGAAAGTCTAGAGCATGATGGTGAGGATTTGATTAGTGCCATAGATGAGATGACCTCAGAGCAAGGAATTATTGAAACAAATTCCAGAGGGCCAGCTAAAACAGAAGAAATAGGGATTAGAAGCTGGCCAAATATAAAATCTGAAGATATTGCTACACCATCTATTGAAGTGACAGGATTTGATGAGGATTTGGCAGCGAGCATGCCGAGTCTTGAAGTGACTATCACACAAAGTGAGGACAATACACTCCAAGCTGTCATTAATGATCCTGATGTGTTGAGTGCTATTGTGAAGGAGGAGGCTGTAGAGGTGCTAGATGAAAAGATGGTCAAATCTGAGAATGCTGGTGATTGTGATGAGGGATCTGATCTCAAGAAGTATAGATGTAAACTCTGTACTGAGACATTCTCTAGCAAATCAGATGCAAGGAGACATGCGTTAGAGGTTCATATGCAGTCAGACCTCTGTGACAATGATAAGAATTCACAAGGAAGCTTTAGGTGTTGTGAGTGTGACAGGGTGTTCCCCACTGCAAGAGGACGTGATCGACACCTTCTCTACATGCACCTTAAGCACAAACCAGTTCAGTGTACTGACTGTTGCCGTTCTTACAATAGCTTTCGACCACTGGAGCGCCATCTTCGTGAATTTCACGACAAGAATCCAACTTTGCACTGTGAAGCATGTGAGGCAGAATTTGTTCTAGGAACTGCATTGGAACACCATAAAGAGATCATGCATCCAGTTTTAAATAAGAATAAGTTGGCAAAGTCTACTGTAAATACAAAACTCAAGGAGAACGTGAAGCAACACAAGGTCGTTGAGTGCCCCATTTGCCACCAGAAAGTGTATGGTATTAAGTCTTTGAAGTTGCACCACCAGAAGATGCATAAAGGACAAGAATACACTTGCAAGTACTGTAAATACAAAACCAATTGCCTTAGTACAATGCACAGACACATGGTAAGGATTCACAAAGCATTAAAGCTAGAACTCTACAACTGTATCAAGTGCCGAGCTGGATATCAGTATCCAAAAGACCTGGAGGAACACTGTATCTCTGTTCATAAAATAGACCCTTCCTTTCTTTGTCAACATTGTGGAGAAAAATTTGCTTGTATTGAAATGCTTCGGTTTCATCGCAAGAGTCACAGAGCATTCTCGTGTAAATTGTGTCACCTAGGCTTTATGAAAGAGGAGGCCTTGGAGGAACATGTTAAGAGTGTTCATAATTGTGATCCAGTTGGTCTTACAGAAAATGGTGATGTTACAAGCCAAAGTGAGAATGAGAGTGTGAGTGAGAAGGCAGATGCTATAGATACCGAGGCTGAGAGTACAGAGAAGGCAGCTGCTGCTCCAAACTCAAAAGTGCTTGTTATTGCCACAGATGGCTCTGTGCAGGTCAAGGAGGAGGTAAAAGAAGCAAGTACAGCTCCTCCTGTTCCTTCAGAGGATGTGACTCTTCACCTGCAGCAGACACGAGAGGGGGGCCTCGAGGAAATGGATATGCTAAATCCACTGAAAGGACATAAGGTAAAAGATCTCCCCAAGAAGATGAACTGCCCAGTGTGCAACAAAGTCCTCACCACCAAATTTCTAAGAACACACATGTTAAGTCACAAGGGAGATCTTCCACACAAGTGCCATGTCTGTGGAAAGGCCTATGCTCAGGGAACCCTACTGAGGAAACACATGAAGAACAGGCATTATGATGAGTTTCTCAAGTTAGGAAATAAGAACCCAAAGAAACCCAAGATTGGTTGTGATTTTTGTCATGAAATCTATGATAATATTTATGCATTGGAGGAACATCTGTGGCTGCACATGGAAGAAAAAACAATTGAGTGTTCAGACTGCAAGATCAAGTTTGGGATGGCAAGTAATCTCAGAGAGCACTACAAGAGCCACTATTTCAAAGAAGCCCGGCCATGCCCTGTATGTAAAAGAGAGTTCAAATCTATTGGATTTTATAATGAACATGTGGAAAGGTGCCAGAAACGATGGAAGTGCGAGCAGTGTGGATTGGAGTGTGACACTCAAGAATACTATAGGAAGCATCAGCGGGCAGAGCATGGAGGAGAGAACGTCATAAGATACCAGTGCAACTTATGTGAAAAGTCCTTTGTGGAGCGTCATCGTTATGACGACCACATGATAACACACTCTGCAGAGAAAGCATTTACGTGCCATATTTGTGATAAACAGTTCAAACGTCAAAGACCATTGAAAGATCACCTTGTTCGAGCTCATTCTGATGAACAGATGATGTGCACTTATTGTCGGAAGACATTCTCTACACAGCAAGAACTTGATCAGCATAAAAAGAAACACAAGCGGGAATTCCCATGTACTGCCTGTGGCCATGTCTATGCATCCAAAGAAGCCCTCACTAATCATCTTATGGTGCATCATTCAGAGACAACACCACATACATGTCATATATGCAATCAGACCTTTGTTAAGCAGGCCAACTTGAAGGCACACTTGATTACACACAACCCGAATACACCTAATATATGCCACGTGGATGGATGTCATAAGATGTTCCGGTCAGAGGGTCTGTTGAGGACTCATGTTGCCCGTCGTCATCATGAATTGCAGTATGAATGTTCAGTCTGTGATCGGAAGTTTGGCTTAGAGTCTGACTTGACTCGCCATATGGCAACACACAACACTGGGTCCTCCCTCCCATGCTCTGAATG
>NW_020869743.1:164697-184697 GCF_003789085.1 Penaeus vannamei | reverse complement strand
GAGGGGGGGGGTATGAGGTACGGGTTATTGTTAGTGACGCACTCCCCGAGACTAAGTATCGAAGTTTGTTGAGAGACTGGGAGGAAGAGATGTAGGGGCGGCATGGTGGATGTCGTCAGTCACTTTCATTGTAGAGGAATTTGTGGGCGATGGGATGGGGAAGGGGGGGGGTTAGAGAAGCGTTTTTGGGTCATGTTTAGCAAGTTTTGGATGCCTTCGAGAGTTTCTGGAGGGGAGTCGGGTGGAGGTCTGAGAAACAAAGGTTTTCTCTTGAGGAGAAGAGACGTGTCCGAGGAGCAGAGGAAGAGGTAGGTGTACGAAAGGAGACGGTAGTAGTAGTAGAAGTACTGGGACGGGAGGAAGAGGGAGTGGTGTGGAGTGAGGCAATACTGTGGGGAGGACAATAAGGGGAAAGTAGTAACAAGGTAGGATGGGGTAGAAAATGAAGACGGTAGTCAACATCTAAGGTCAGTTGCGGCGTATTCATGATAAACTATTGTTTCGGATAAAATGAATTAACAGCCAGGATAAATATGTTACAGGTCAAAGGTTGTATTGCGCTGTATGTTAGTATGGTAGTGAAAGGGGTAAAGAGGGAATAACAAACGTAGTACGAAGGCCACTCAGGACTAAAAAAAAAGCCTTTCATCCTTTCAGCATGGCTCTCACATTTAATGGCGTGGTCAGAAGGTGGTGATGAAAGAAAAAAGCGAGAAGAAAATACCTTGCGAAATTAGTAGAAGCGAGGGCTGAGGTTCAAGGCAGGGGTGGTCCACTACATTGGACCTCAGTCTCGTCTCCTACCCCTCCCCCCCTCCCCCACTCGACGACAACGAGCAAGGAATGGGTGTGGGGGCAGGAGATGAATGTTTAAAGTTCAATGTTTAAAACAAATAAATGTGATAGAAATCGAAGGTCATATAACACTATGGTTAAGTATTGTGTCGGAAATGGTAGAGAAATTACGATAAACTGCGTTAGACCTCAAAGATTAAAGAGCGTTATAATACAGTATGGTAGTGAAAAGGGAAAATAAGGGAGTAAGTGAACTAGAACAGATTAGTAGAAAGGGGATGGATAAGGGAGTAGGGAAATGTATGCATGGAATGAATAGGGACATTGTTCAAGGAAAATAATGGTGCGGCTGCTGGAGGAGGAGAATTCGGGGGTGTGAGAGGGACTTGGGAAGGTGAATCAGGAAGTATCAGGAAGAATGTGTGGAGGTTAGGAGACTGCAGGAGGACACTGTTGCGATAGAGGGGATTCGTGCGAGTATTCAAGTGGGAGTAGTTGAGAGGGTAGGGTATTTTGGGAAGGTGTAGGAAGAAGGGAGGTGGAGGGAACTTGTGAAGGAGGATGGTGGATGGATATCTGCAAATACTTTTGGAAGAGGGATTGGGGTGTGGATGAGGAAGTGGAGTGTTCCCTTGGGTCTTTTTTAGGAAGATTTGGATGTCTTCAAGGGTTTATGGAGGGGGTTAGGTAAAGAGGACTGAAAAACAAAGGTTCTTCTATGAGAAGAGAGATCTGAGGAGCAGAAGAGGATGATGTAGAAGGTGGAGTGAACTGCTACCTCACATTCGAGCTTATAGGCAGGGCAGCTATGAAATACATTATAGGTCTCCACAATTGGCACATGTACGTGATTGAGCAGGTAAATTTGAACGGTCATGACTAGGTTGGGCGCGGAGGCAGCCGCCTGTGGAGCGACATGTTTGGCTGGGTGGCCAAAATGCCAACATTTGACTGACTAGGAAGGGGTCGATATTGTCGAACATGGTAGGACATTCCACCAATATAAACTTCACGGGAAGGTTATGTCTATGGAAGCTAATCTTGGCAATATTGTCATGGGACTTGTGCGGTCCTCTGGGAGGAATAGTGTAACCCTATATTGCCGCTGCATCACACTCAGCAAGGTAGGCAAGTCATTTTCACAGTCTGATCAGTCCTTGTAGATAGGATAAGGATTTGGTGGTTATAGAAACCGCTCCAGTACACACATTAAGTATTAAGCGAGGGTTTTGCCAGTGAGGTCAAATAGGGCAGATAGTAGTGCACGAGCTTGGTATTCACAATGTAACCGTGACTAGGCGTGAATTATTGGAGACTGCGGAAGGTAACTTTGCCCACTTGCTTTTTTGGGGGGAAACTCTTGAACGAAGGGTAATCTCGGAAAAGGGGACTGGGGGAGGGGGGATATCACTTGCAACAGAAGAGATTTACGCGAGTACCCAGGCGGGAGAGGTAAGGATAGTGGAGAACGGAAAGGGAATGGTGTACATGGAGATTTTTTTTTTTTGAGAGAAAGAGGGTATGTGGTACCTTGACGAGGAGGATGGGTATCGGCAAATACTTTGAATGTAGAGGGATTGGAGGGTGGATAAGGTGGTAAAACTACACAAAAGGAAATTTGGTTCGTTGAGCGAACTACATTTTGATATCAAGTTCAAAGCAAACCTTTAAATTTCATTTACCCACAGTTCAATAAATTTTTTTTTTATTCAAATGAAAAAAGTACTTTCCGTCGATTAAATATATATATTTTTTACCGAATGTAATATATTATACGTTTTGATATAGAAATAAAATGAGAATCATGTATTTTGATAAATTTGTGGCCTTTACTTCCATGATTTTTTATATATATATTGATCATTTGTACATTATGTAATATGCCTCATCGTTTTGAAACAGACTTGGATATAAAAATCATTAATTCTGTCTCACAAACAGGAGAATAAAATTCTAAATTCAAACGGATTCCATTTTATTATCTACTGAGGTAAACCATCGACATCTATTTCAACATGTCACGGCAGCAGGTCGACAGTCTCTGCAAGGCGGTCATGATGCACGTGGGTTGGTACGAAGCGAGGGGCCAGCCTTCCAGCAAGAGCCTGTTGCACGTTTTCTTTGATCTCGTGAATCTAGGCAAACAGTCACCCCCGCAGAGCATTCTGAAATGTATTACACTTAGATTTTGCTCAAGGGAGAAAGGAGCAAGGTCATCCTGTAAATAGAGTTTCTAATAAATATTTTAAGCGAAACAATTCTTGACATCTACAATGCTAAACAAAATTAATTAGATCTCAAACAGTTAAGATGCACTATTGGGAAGTGTGCAGAAGTTATTAATTATCATAGAATAGGATTCTGTGTCAGCCAGGCTCCAATTAGCCACAGTTCATGGCGGTACTGTATCCAATTAAGATTTGCTGAAGTCCCGCATACCAAAGCACCTGCTTGGGTAACACTAACCTAGCTTCCACATCTTGATCGGTTAGGGCACTTTTCTTTAGCATCTCTGCCGTCTCCACGACCACCAACTGTTTGAATTCGTTAAGCGTTATTCCTTCTGGATATTCATTGTAGCGATCATCCGCGTACATACTTCTAAACATGTCCATATCTACATCGTGGCTTTGCATACAGGAACATCCATCGGCCTCCGTGCCATCAGTCGCTTTCTCATCGTTCTCAGTGTCATCGCTTTGGGTGTCGCGGTCCATAATCTGCCGGTTCAGAGAAAAGTTGTCACTTTCCAAATGGGAGAGTGGAGTGTAATATTTCTACAAATTGCAAAAGGCATCACATACCTTTTCATCTTCCATTTCCGAAGCACTGGGCTTGGCTAAGGCTGTCCCAAGGAGCGCACATATCTGCAAAGAAAAAGGCCCTCTTCAGTACACGAGTGGAATGAGCACACGCATACCCAAGACATCTTTAAACTTTACTTGAAACCCCTGCTTACATCTTTCAAATACACGAGACAAACTTGAATGTAACAACCTATACACCACTTCAGTCTGTCATGAGGAATTTGACATCACTAGTGTATGACGTCACTATAATGGAAGCTTGATACTGCCAAAATGGAGAGAATTAGTAACATCCAACGCTATTAACTTCATTGTATAAACTTCAGGTCCAGTTTCTATCAATAAGTATCATGGCTTATTCTGTTCCGCAGTTAATAATCCTTTGAGCACTTATATTGGTGCGTTTTATATTAGCGAAAGTCATGCTTTCCGCCACAACTAGGTCCATGATTGTGGAAGATGCTTAAGCTTTGAATTAGCGAGCGCCGCCATTTAGTACTGTCAGTAACAGATGCTTACGGGCAATCACCGCCCGCCGAAAAGCACACGAGGGAAACTGGGGGAGACCTAAGCACTTGAAGCAGGGGATCAACTTCATGCCTGCTAACGAGATAAGGACACAGCAACCCAAGGATCTCGCAACACTACCATCCCCGCTTAGTTGGCGAGTAAAGGCAAATGCCAAATGTAAACAATGCGTATAATTTTGTGTATAACTGACTTATAACGCGAATTCACATTACTTGATAATGTCCGATGTTATCGTCTCCCACCCTACCCCAGCCCCCCAGGCACCACTATTCATTGATGCACTAGCCAGGTACCGGCCACATATTTTGCCCACCAAACCGCCATAAACCCATGGATGACATTTCAAAGCTCTCACCGCAACCGCAAAGGTCTAGCCGCATAATCGAGGTACTAGCAAGTCCCTTCATGAATATGATATGGCATAACAGGACACCATGCATGGCGTGGGAGAGGTAACATTTCGATATCACTTATCGACGTATTTACCATAAATTACAATTTATAATAAGAGTGCCAAGCGGTGTGAGAGTGGCTAGACGTTTCTGGGGGTCACGCTTTGCTACATATCACGGCGGCGTGTTGACTAGTCACGCCACAGCGCTCGTGACCTTTGACTCGCTCCTGAACTCCCCCCCCCCCCCCCAACTACCTCGGGTCGTGGCTCGAGCGGACGCTCTCCGCTGGGGTCATCACCTCCACCCCACTACCTCCAGGCGTGTCTCGCTCTGATGCTCCTCCCTCCTCGACCCTGCCCAGGACTGGGAGGTTAATTTGAATTGAAGGGTGGGTAAGAAATAAAATGTTAAATCAGCTGTTGTGACCATATCCACTCCTTGCTATATGTTCTATTTGGTAAATATGTAGCATATCTTTGCATGACCGACCACGATAATACTGGTATCGATGAATTCCTCACTACTAGCCATATGTATTAAAATAATTCTGTCCCCAACATGGACAATAAAGGACCCACTATGTAAGTACAGCAGAATGGAGATCAGGGCATAGGTCAGTTGTACACTACCTGTCATGAATAAGTCGTTATCGAAGTAAAAAATGTGGAGGTTTGGGGGGTTCTGCAGCAAATGTCATACATACATGGGAAATAGAGGATTAGAATGAAGATATACAGGTCTATCGAATAAACATCCCCCCCCTGCAGAAATACTTGCTATATCCATACTTTCATCAGATCAATCATCTGATGGCAAATTTGATTGTCAATATTCATTGCTCGTTCCAAAAGTGAAGTTTGTTTACAGTGCTACTTGTGTTTCCGAATTCTTTCCTGTGAAAAGAGACAAACCTTTACAATCTCAGGGATAACATTAAATTCAGTGAAATACAATAACCGTGTTCCAGCTGCAGAAATTCGTTAGAAGTTCCTCGCATCATAGAAGCCCTTAATTCAACCAGAAGATAAAACCTAATTTGCATCTTTTAGTGTGGTGATCAGGTAGTGGTTTGGGGAGGAACCCTCGATACGGAAGTCTGGCAAACGCGACTTGAGCCCAGGGCAGAGCTACCCTTCGATAGGTAGGTTTTTGGTTCATAAAGCGATGTTTGCTGTAGTTCATTTGCTTGTTCATTCGTAATCAATCAAAAATCAAAGCTACAATATACTTTCTCAAAGAACGCATTTTTGCTGACAGTTATACACCTGTCAGGTCTAGTACCATCTAATGCTGTTATAGATGGAAAAGTAGACGGAGCATATCCGAACGCGCTGTTTATTTACGAAACTAGAACCAAACAATGAGTCTTGCAAGAGGACATGGCGGCGTTCATTGGAGGAAGAGTGCGATGTGTCGACAGAGGACTGATTGCCGGCGGAAGAGACTGAGGAGCAGGAGCGAAACCTGTTCTGCATGCGGGAGACGCACGTCCCCTGCAAGCAGAAGCGTTTTGGACCGTGTGCTGCTCCCGAGCCCTGCAATAGAAGACGCTCCCCGATGTCCTTCCCCCAGTACTGCACTGATCCCAATAAAGATGGTCCCGGCGAGTCCTTTAATTTTGGGAGGAATGCGGGCGACGGACTTGACGATTCTGCGGTGCAAACAGATATAACTTCTCCCTTAAAGAGGATCCGTAAACCCTCGAGACTATTGAGGCGTGACCGTGTTCTTTCGCAGAACATGCTCCCTCGACCAGATCTCGCAGTCGGTCGACGCGGATTTTTGGAATTCACCCAATTATGCAGTTCTTACGCCTTAATGGTTAGAATTAGCGTCAATAAAAAAATCTGGTGTATCGATTATCCTTACGAGGCGCAGATGTAGCACACAATGTGTAACGGGTCAACATTCATGTAGTTTCATATTTTGTACTAATGAACAGGTAATCTAAACTGGGGCAGGTAAGAACCTCGCCACTTTGTGGGAGGGGGCAATAATTGAAGCTCTTAATTAGAAAATTGCCTAATTTTAACTTGAGTGCTGGCTAATGGGGATTAGATGATATTACCTCGTCACTTGTTAGCAAAGCCTTCCCCAGACTCTTCGACTTTGACCCTCCCCATGAGACCCGATTCAGATCTTGTTCATTGTGTCCATCACTATATAAACAAAATTCTCTCCTGGTACACACCACAACACACCTCCCCTGTGGTGTACACACTTCACAGGCCCTTTCTCCTGTGGTGTGCAGAGAGATCACCCAATTGGCGAGGCATTATTGTCACTCACTTGGCGTGATTCTCCAGAGCTAAAGCCTCCAGACTTGAGCTTGATTACGATATTTTGACAAACTACACAGAGAGCTCCGCCAATTTCTCGTGGTTCGCCGCGACAATTGGCCAGGCCTTCTCTTGTAGTAAGTGCCCCACTACCGCTCCCTTGGAGAGCGAGGTTTCAAACCAGGTCTGGACCCTCTGGTCCTGGACATAGTTTGTGGCCACGCACCAAGGGCGTCTTTTCGGTGTCTACTCTTGCCCTCTCTTTCTGACTTCCTGGTGCAGCCTGGGCCTGCGGGAAACGTTGATTTCCAACATTCGCCTGGGCTGCGGTGACGTGATCACACCCCCTTGTAGCAGGATTGGGGTGCAGAGCGTTTACCACACCAAAACTCCGAGTTCAGCCCACCCAGGGGGATCTCCTGTCCTGTGGTGCTGAAGGGTCGAGTGTAGGGATCAGAGCTTTTTTGTGAGGCCCTTCTTCAGACCTCACCCAGAGAGGAGGTATAAAGATAACCCCGAAAGGGGACAATCTTTTCCAACTCTCTAATGACCACAAAATGAATCGACCATGGCAGTCACCCTGGAGCCTTTCAAGGCTGCAGGGGGGCGAAAGAAAACCCAAAAGCAGGCCGAACGTGTCCGGCCTGCTGAACCGAGCAAGGACAAGACAGAAACACCAACCACAAAGTCTGTCCTTGCACACCAGACTGAGGGAAGCCTGAACTCCCCTCAGAACTCCCTCAGTCAAGAAGGGGCTCCAGCTGTACCAGCCAAAACAGCTGCCCCCACTTCCAAAGGCCTTAAACCCCTGCAAAGGGGAGGCGTGAAGCGACGAAGGGTGGAGACTGACTCTGATGAAGAGGCAGAACACACCCCAAGTCGACTAACGCGGTTTAAGGTACCAAAAAAACCTGAAGACTTCGACAATGCATACCAGCTGGTAAGGGCATTGGAGAAGGAAAGAAATGTGAGATTATCAATCCGAATCTCCAGAGATGAGGGCATGATCATTGCCCCCAAAGACAAAGCCACCATGAACTTCCTGCAGGAAATCAAGGTGCTTAAAGATGGGAGGAAGGTGTGTATCTCACCACTGACCTCCCAAGAGAAAAAATCCAAGATGGTGCTACTTGGCTTTCCACTAGGGTTCGACGTGGAGGTGATCACGTCTCTACCACAAGTGGTGGAGGCTTCCCGCATGACCAAAGGGAAGTCTCCAACCAGGCAAGTCCTTGTTATCCTCAAGGGAGCCCCAATCACCACCCTTGATCTGGGTAACTGGGGCTCATACAAGCTCAGGACATATGTGCCAGAGCCCTTGAGGTGTTTCACGTGCCAAAAATTCGGGCATCACCAGGCCAACTGCAAGGCCAAAGCCAAATGTGGTGTATGCAGCGAGGCACACGAAACGGAAGTGTGTATTAAGGCACACAAAGATGGCCAGAAGGACACAACAGCCAAGTGTCCAAACTGTGCCAAAAAACATCATGCCTGGAGTCTGGCTTGCTCTGTCAGGAAACAGGCAGTGATTAAAAAGCAGGAGCTAGCCAAAAAACGTCCTGACTTTGTCCCTGCGCCCCCAGGTACCATGTCTGGGGTCAAAACAAAAAACAAAATAAAAAGGAGAAGACTCCCCGACCTCCTAAGAGGAAGGAGTCGCCCCCACAGAGAAAATTGGATACCTCTAACAGAGAGGAATTCCCCGAGCTTGCTAGTGGCAAAACCACAAAAAAGAACCAAAGGGAAAAAGGTTCAAAGTCCACAGCAATGGTCCCCCCAGTAGATGATAATCTTTTCTTTGACGAGAAAGATATGACTCTCCTGTTGAGTGCTGTAGTTTCTGCAGTAGCAACAGCCTTGGGGAGGACCAGTGAGGAGGCGGAGAAAGCAGTGCAGGTCGCCATGACGGCTATGACCCAAACTGTGGCAGCTCTGAAGGGAAGGAAGCTAGAAGCCTCCAAACCGATAACGAGCAGCGCTCCCCTCCCAAATCCTCGGATGCAGGCTAGCTTCAAAAGAAACATCACATAAAACCCCAGCTAGTCTGTCAGGACAGGCTGAAACTGTGCAGCAGGCCGAGTCTGTACAGCCAAAGTCTCGTCCTCCGACCAAGGTGACACTTCCAACCTAGGCCCTACACCCCTGGTAAGGCCTTAACCGGAGTGTCTGACTTAGAGGAAGTTGTACAATCCTCAATCAATGAGGATCTGTATTTATCTGATGCCACCAGCACTGGGGCATCAGAAGATGAAGCAAGTGACACTGAGTAACCATCATGGCACACAATCTAAGCATACTGCAGTGGAATATCTGTAGCTATAAAAGCAAGAACTCATTTCTCCAGTCCATTGTGCGAGCAAGGAGCATTGACGTCGTCATGCTCCAGGAGACACTAACAATGGGATCCGTGTGCTTCTCAGGATATCATGCCTTCACCACTCCAAACCTGGATGGTGCTAGAGGCCTGATGACCCTGGTAAAAGAAGCTATCCCTTGCTCCTTAATAGCCAATCCGCCGCACTGTGGAGATGGTGTTGAATCTCTTGCTGTTGAGATTCAGCTACCTGGGGGCTCTATAAAAATATACAATATTTATAGCAAACCACTGTGTGAGAGCTTAGATCTAAACCAGGTCTGTGCTACTGCAGCACAAGACCGAGTGATCATAGGGGGAGACTTCAATGCACACATGGCCATGCTGAATCCCCGCAAAAGGCCGAACGCGGCAGGCATTCACATAGCAGAAGTGCTTGAGACATTCCCTGAGATCGCTCTTCTCAACACCAAAGAACCAACGCATGTGAAGGGAGGGGTCCTAGACCTCACCTTTGCCACTGCAACAATGGTGGAGAGAATTCGATGGTGTGTTGATGATACAGTTACTAGTGATCACTACGGCATAGTCACCACACTAATGGATGCAGGTCCAGCCCAAAGACCACATCACATTCCTAAATGGAAAACTGACAAGGCCAACTGGTTTGCCTTCCAGAAGGCTTGGCTCGATGTCTGAAAGACAATGAACCCAATAACAATAATGAAGATGTGGATGTGCTAGAGGCAAGGCTAATCCAGGCCATAAACCAGGCAGCCTCACAAACCATTCCCAAAACTCGTCCATGGTCCAGAACTCACAAAGACGCCTGGTACTATAATGACGAGATCAAAGAGGTCAACCACAGGGTTAATATGTGTAGAAAAAACTTCCGACGGCAAAGATCTCCCGACAATCTGGCCCTGCTGAGGGAAGCTGTTGTGGATGCCAAGGAAACTGCCAACAGAGTAAGGCAGGAAAAATGGCTGGAATGGTGCCAGTCTTTTGGGTACCAGACCAGCCTTACAGAGTTGTGGAAACGGGTCAGGCAAGCGACAAGCCGCCAAGCCCCGAAATGCACTCATCATGACCCACAATCAGAGGCTAACAGATTGGTGCTTGAGTTCTCTGCCAGAACCAGCACCAACAATCTGCCTCCAATGATGAGAGAAAAACAACAAAACTTAAATCCAGAAAGACTTGCTCTCATAAGAGACAAGGCACTCGAAGCTGATGAAGCAGATGCCTTGTTCTCTCTTAGGGAACTAAGAAAATCATACAAATCCAGTTCTGGGTCAGCACCGGGATCTGATGGGATCTCTCACCCCATCATTTCGCATCTAGGCCTTGCAGGAGAACTTGCATTCTTGCAGGTTATCAACAAATCCTGGCAAACAGCCACGGTGCCCCAGAGCTGGAAACAAGCCACAATAGTTCCCATCCCAAAGCCAAAGGAGCCTGGCAAGTACCGCCCCATCTCTCTTCTCAGCTGCCTGGGCAAAACAGCTGAGAAGATGGTACTCAACAGGCTCCGATGGAAAACGGGTCCCCCCCATGAACACCTGCACGGGTTCACAAGGGGTAAGAGCACTGCTCATAGCATTTCCACACTCTTAAGCACAATCTGCACCTCGCCCGCCGTGGTTGTCTTCCTTGACCTGGAGAAGGCTTTTGAATTGGCAAGTCCACTTGCCATTCAAGAGACCCTAATCCACAAAGGAGTCAAAGGCAGACTCTTGGCCTGGATAGCTGACTATTTTAAAAATAGATCAGCAAATGTCAGATTTCAAGGCCACCTCTCACAGCACATGCCACTTGAAAATGGAACTCCTCAGGGAGGGGTTCTTAGTCCAGCCCTGTTTAATACCCTCATGTCCAACATACTCGACATTCACCTGCCAGAGGGATGCAAGATCATCTCTTATGCAGATGACTTGGCAATCATAGCCTCTGGCAACCACTGCCTAACTAGGGCTCAGCGTTGTCTGAACCTGGTGTCTGAAGAGTGTTGTAGGACGGGTCTAAAAATATCAGCAGCAAAATCCAAAGCAATGGCACTGAGAACCAATGTCAGAAACAAAAAACTCACCATACAGGGTATGGATCTGGAATGGGTGAAGGATATCTATACCTTGGTGTATGGATAGGACACACACTCACTTTCAAAAAGGAGATCCAATACCTGCTTGACAGAACCAAGGAAAGACTGTCAGTCATGAAAGTCATGACAGGGAGACACATAGGAGCAGGACACAAAGTACTAAGATCATTCTATGTACATGCTGTCCGTCCTATTATTGACTATGCATCTGTCGCCCTCATTGCTTCCAGCACAACATTAAAAGAAAAACTGGAAACAATACAAAACGAAGCAGCCAGGATCATTCTAGGTGCACCTAAGTGGACAAAGGTCATCAACCTCCTCATGGAAGCTGATTTACCGTCCGTGGACACTAGAATTGATCTAATGGCAGCACAGTTCCTTTCCAAGGTCCTGCAGGCACCCACAAACTCCTATTTAAGACAAAGAGTTCTCAGACGCCTACAACAAGATTATCAGTTGTTTGCAGACAATTCCTGGCTCACACATACAGCCAGAGTTTTGATACGCTTTCAACTAAAAGATTCATTGCTTGCCAAGGGTATGGACTCCCCCACCCTGATTACAAAGAACCCCCGCCGTGGGCAAACGAAATGATCGAATTCTCAATTCTAAATCTCACAATGAGAAAAGATCAATATTCCATGCCTAGCCTAAAGGCACAAGCACAAAGGGTCATTGAACAAATAACTCCGCCGGGTAGTATAACTTACTACACGGACGGATCCGTGGATCCAATAAACCATACTGCAGGCGCCGGCTTTGCAACAAAGGATACCACAGCATCCATTAGGGTCACTGACAATGCCTCAACGCTTCAGGCTGAAACGGTTGCGATCATGGAAGCATTGACACACGCGTCCCTGAGGGGAGGGCACGTTGTCATTCACACAGATTCAAGAGCAACTATTGACAGTTTACAGCATAGCATGCCCCCAGATAACATCTACCTCTTGACAACAGTACTATACATAGCCCAAAGAATCCTTAGTCAAGGTAGAAGAATCATCATAAACTGGGTCCCAAGCCACATAGGCATACAAGGGAACGAGCTTGCTGATAAACTAGCCGAAAAGGGCAGGGGTATGCCCCCATCCTCCATGATCGTTAAACCCAGCCGAAGGGGACTGAGCCAAGGTACCAAAGCTGCAGCGTGTGCGGTCCTCCGGGGAGCACATAGAGAAAACATCACAAAATCGCTCGCTGCCAAGTGGTACTCAGATGCTTCAGGCTATGAGCCACTGGCCCTTCCTCCAAACACAAAAAGAGGTACCGAAGTCATACTATTCAGACTAAGACTAGGTTACCAATGCGCTTGGCAAATTATTGACAGTGAGTCTGGGAGGTCATGTAAACACTGCGGCGAGCCTAACGCCACCCTGTTACATTACTTGCAGAATTGTGTACACACACAATTTCTGAGGCAGGGACCACCCACCACAGCCGCCGGGCTGGTAAAAAGGGTGTGCAACATGCTTTCACCATGGCAGCTGGATCGCTTGCTTGCAATCCAGCCACCGCGGTAAGCATGCAGTTCAAAGAAAACATTTGAGTTAACTAGAAATAGTTAACACAGGCCGGGCCACCCAGAGAAAAGGCCCGGGCGAAGCATGACTTCGCAAATCTAACTGAACTGAACTGAACATTGGGACTTATTACCTCGGCATCCGAACAATGGGACTTATTACCTCGGCATCAGGACACTGGGACTTATTACTTCGGCATCCGGACACTGGTGCTTATTACCTCGGCATCCGAACACTGGGGCTTATTACCTCGGCATCCGGACACTGGGCTTATTACCTCGCATCCGAATACTCGGGCTTTATTACCTCGGCATCCGGACACTTCGTGACTTATTAACTCGGCATCCGACACTGGGACTTATTACCTCGGCATCCGAACACTGGGGCTTATTACCTCGGCATCAGGACACTGGGACTTATTACCTCGGCATCCGGACACTGGGGCTTATTACCTCGGCATCCGGACACTTCGGGGCTTATTACCTCGGCATCCGGACAATGGGGCTTATTACCTCGGCATCTGGACACTTCGGGGCTTATTACCTCGGCATCCAAACACTTTGGGGCTTATTGCCTCGGCATCCGAACACTTCGGAGCTTATTACCTCGGCATCCGGACATTGGGGCTTATTACCTCGGCATCCGAACACTGGGGCTTATTACCTCGGCATCCGGACACTGGGGCTTATTACCTCGGCATCCGAACACTGGTGCTTATTACCTCGGCATCCGGACACTGGGGCTTATTACCTCGGCATCCGGACACTGGGCTTATTACCTCGCATCCGGACACTTCGGGGCTTATTACCTCGGCATCCGAACACTGGGACTTATTACCTCGGCGTCCGGACACTGGGACTTATTACCTCGGCATCCGAACAATGGGGCTTATTACCTCGGCATCAGGACACTGGGACTTATTACCTCGCCATCCGGACACTTCGGGGCTTATTACTTTGTCGTCCGGACACTGGGACTTATTACCTCGGCATCCGAACACTGGGACTTATTACCTCGGCATCCGAACACTGGGCTTATTACCTCGGCATCCGGACACTGGGACTTATTACCTCGGCGTCCGAACACTGGGGCTTATTACCTCGGCATCCGAACACTGGGGCTTATTACCTCGGCATCCGGACACTTCGGGACTTATTACCTCGGCATCCGGACATTTCGGGGCTTATTACTTCGTCGCCCGGACACTGGGACTTATTACCTCGGCATCCGAACACTGGGCTTATTACCTCGGCATCCGAACACTGGGGCTTATTACCTCGGCATCCGGACACGTCGGGGCTTATTACCTCGGCATCCGGACACTTCGGGGCTTATTACTTCGTCGTCCGGATACTAGGACTTATTACCTCGACATCCGAACACTGGGGCTTATTACCTCGGCATCCGGACAATGGGGCTTATTACCTCGGCATCCGGACAATGGGGCTTATTACCTCGGCATCCGGACACTTCGGGGCTTATTACCTCGGCATCCGAACACTGGGACTTATTACCTCGGCGTCCGGACACTGGGACTTATTACCTCGGCATCCGAACACTGGGGCTTATTACCTCGGCATCCGGACACTGGGGCTTATTACCTCGGCATCCGAACACTGGGCTTATTACCTCGGCATCCGGACACTGGGACTTATTACCTCGGCATCCGAACAATGGGGCTTATTACCTCGGCATCAGGACACTGGGACTTATTACTTCGGCATCCGGACACTGGTGCTTATTACCTCGGCATCCGAACACTGGGGCTTATTATCTCGGCATCCGGACACTTCGTTGCTTATTACCTCGGCATCCGAACACTGGGACTTATTACCTCGGCGTCCGGACACTGGGACTTATTACCTCGGCATCCGAACAATGGGGCTTATTACCTCGGCATCAGGACACTGGGACTTATTACCTCGGCATCCGGACACTTCGGGGCTTATTACTTTGTCGTCCGGACACTGGGACTTATTACCTCGGCATCCGAACACTGGGACTTATTACCTCGGCATCCGAACACTGGGCTTATTACCTCGGCATCCGGACACTGGGACTTATTACCTCGGCGTCCGAACACTGGGGCTTATTACCTCGGCATCCGGACACTGGGACTTATTACCTCGGCATCCGAACAATGGGACTTATTACCTCGGCATCAGGACACTGGGACTTATTACTTCGGCATCCGGACTCTGGTGCTTATTACCTCGGCATCCGAACACTGGGGCTTATTACTTCGGCATCCGGACACTGGGGCTTATTACCTCGGCATCCGAACACTTCGGGGCTTATTACCTCGGCATCCGGACACTTCGGGACTTATTACCTCGGCATCCGGACACTGGGACTTATTACCTCGGCATCCGAACACTGGGGCTTATTACCTCGGCATCAGGACACTGGGACTTATTACCTCGGCATCCGAACACTGGGGCTTATTACCTCGGCATCCGGACACTTCGTTGCTTATTACCTCGGCATCCGAACACTGGGGCTTATTACCTCGGCATCCGGACACTGGGACTTATTACCTCGGCATCCGGACACTGGGGTTTATTACCTCGGCATCCGGACACTTCGGGGCTTATTACCTCGGCATCCGGACAATGGGGCTTATTACCTCGGCATCTGGACACTTCGGGGCTTATTACCTTGGCATCCAAACACTTTGGGGCTTATTACCTCAACATCCGAACACTTCGGAGCTTATTACCTCGGCATCCGGACACTTCGGGGCTTATTACCTCGGCATCCGGACAATGGGGCTTATTACCTCGGCATCCGAACACTGGAGCTTATTACCTCGGCATCCGGACAATGGGGCTTATTACCTCGGCATCCGGACATTGGGGCTTATTACCTCGGCATCCGAAAACTGGAGCTTATTACCTCGGCATCCGGACAATGGGGCTTATTACATCGGCATCCGGACACTGGGCTTATTACCTCGGCATCCGGACAATGGGGCTTATTACATCGGCATCCGGACACTGGGGCTTATTACCTCGGCATCCGGACACTTCGGGGCTTATTACCTCGGCATCCGAACACTGGGACTTATTAACCTCGGCGTCAGGACACTGAGACTTATTACCTCGGCATCCGAACACTGGGGCTTATTACCTCGGCATCCGAACACTTCGGAGCTTATTACCTCGGCATCCGAACACTGGGGCTTATTACCTCGGCATCCGGACACTGGGACTTATTACCTCGGCATCAGGACACTGGGACTTATTACTTCGGCATCCGGACACTGGGGCTTATTACCTCGGCATCCGAACACTGGGGCTTATTATCTCGGCATCCGGACACTTCGGGGCTTATTACCTCGGCATCCGAACACTGGGACTTATTACCTCGGCGTCCGGACACTGGGACTTATTACCTCGGCATCCGAACAATGGGGCTTATTACCTCGGCATCAGGACACTGGGACTTATTACCTCGGCATCCGGACACTTCGGGGCTTATTACTTTGTCGTCCGGACACTGGGACTTATTACCTCGGCATCCGAACACTGGGACTTATTACCTCGGCATCCGAACACTGGCCTTATTACCTCGGCATCCGGACACTGGGACTTATTACCCTCGGCATCCGAACACTGGGCTTATTACCTCGGCATCCGGACACTGGGACTTATTACCTCGGCATCCGAACAAATGGATCATTACCTCGGCATCAGGACACTGGGACTTATTACTCGGCATCCGGACACTGGGCTTATTACCTCGGCATCGGACACTGGGGTCTTATTACCTCGGCATCCGGACACTGGGGCTTATTACCTCGGCATCCGAATACTTCGGGGCTTATTACCTCGGCATCCGGACACTTCGGGACTTATTACCTCGGCATCCGGACACTGGGGCTTATTACCTCGGCATCCGAACACTGGGGCTTATTACTCGGCATCAGGACACTGGACTTATTACCTCGGCATCCGGACACTGGGGCTTATTACCTCGGCATCCGGACACTTCGGGGCTTATTACCTCGGCATCCGGACAATGGGGCTTATTACCTCGGCATCTGGACACTTCGGCTTATTACCTCGGCATCCAAACACTTGGGCTTATTGCCTCGGCATTCGAACACTTCGGAGCTTATTACCTCGGCATCCGGACAATTGGGCTTATTACCTCGGCATCCGAACACTTCGGGGCTTATTACCTCGGCATCCGGACACTTCGGGACTTATTACCTCGCAAGGACACTGGGACTTATTACCTCGGCATCGAACACTGGGGCTTATTACCTCGGCATCAGGACACTGGGACTTATTACGTCGGCATCCGGACACTGGGGCTTATTACCTCGGCATCCGAACACTGGGGCTTATTACCTCGGCATCCGGACACTTCGTTGCTTATTACCTCGGCATCCGAACACTGGGGCTTATTACCTCGGCATCCGGACACTGGGGCTTATTACCTCTGCATCCGAACACTGGGGCTTATTATCTCGGCATCCGGACACTTCGTTGCTTATTACCTCGGCATCCGGACAATGGGGCTTATTACCTCGGCATCCGAACACTGGAGCTTATTACCTCGGCATCCGGACAATGGAGCTTATTACCTCGGCATCCGGACACTGGGGCTTATTACCTCGGCATCCGGACACTTCGGGGCTTATTACCTCGGCATCCGGACAATGGGACTTATTACCTCGTCATCTAGACCTTTCGGGGCTTATTACCTCGGCATCCAAACACTTTGGGGCTTATTACCTCGGCATCCGAACACTTCGAGCTTATTACCTGGCATCCGGACATTGGGGCTTACCTCGCATCCGGACAATGGGGCTTATTATCTCGGCATCCGAACCTGGAGCTTATTACCTCGGCATCCGGACAATGGGGCTTATTACCTCGGCATCCGGACAATGGGCTTATTACCTCGGCATCCGAACACTGGAGCTTATTACCTCGGCATCCGGACAATGGGGCTTATTACCTCGGCATCCGGACAATGGGGCTTATTACCTCGGCATCCGAACACTGGAGCTTATTACCTCGGCATCCGGACACTGGGCTTATTACCTCGGCATCCGAACACTGGGCTTATTACCTCGGCATCCGGACAATGGGGCTTATTACCTCGGCATCCGGACACTGGGGCTTATTACCTCGGCATCCGGACACTTCGGGGCTTATT
This sequence comes from Penaeus vannamei, assembly GCF_003789085.1. NCBI lineage: Eukaryota > Metazoa > Arthropoda > Malacostraca > Decapoda > Penaeidae > Penaeus > Penaeus vannamei. Next base: position 166,780 of record NW_020869743.1, on the reverse strand, counting down.
ACCTCGGCATCCGGACAATGGGGCTTATTACCTCGGCATCTGGACACTTCGGGGCTTATTACCTCGGCATCCAAACACTTTGGGGCTTATTGCCTCGGCATCCGAACACTTCGGAGCTTATTACCTCGGCATCCGGACATTGGGGCTTATTACCTCGGCATCCGAACACTGGGGCTTATTACCTCGGCATCCGGACACTGGGGCTTATTACCTCGCATCCGAACACTGGTGCTTATTACCTCGGCATCCGGACACTGGGGCTTATTACCTCGGCATCCGGACACTGGGGCTTATTACCTCGGCATCCGGACACTTCGGGGCTTATTACCTCGGCATCCGGACAATGGGCTTATTACCTCGGCATCCGGACACTTCGGGGCTTATTACCTCGGCATCCGGACACTGGGGCTTATTACCTCGGCATCCGGACACTCCCAGGCTTATTACCTCTGCATCCGGACACTTCGGGGCTTATTACCTCGGCATCCGAACACTGGGGCTTATTACCTCGGCATCCGGACACTTCGGGGCTTATTACCTCGGCATCCGGACAATTCGGGGCTTATTACCTCGGCATCCGGACACTGGGGTATATTACCTCGGCATCCGGACACTTCGGGGCTTATTACCTCGGCATCCGGACACTGGGGCTTATTACCTCGGCATCCGGACACTTCGGGGCTTATTACCTCGGCATCCGAACACTGGGGCTTATTACCTCGGCATCCGGACACTTCGGGGCTTATTACCGCGGCATCCGGACAATGGGGCTTATTACCTCGGCATCCGGACACTGGGGCTTATTACCTCGGCATCCGAACACTGGGCTTATTACCTCGGTATCCGAACACTGGTGCTTATTACCTCGGCATCCGAACACTGGGGCTTAATAACTCGGCATCCGGACACTGGGGCTTATTACCTCTGCATCCGGACACTGGGACTTAATACCTCGGCATCCGGACACTTCGGGGCTTATCACCTCGGCATCCGGACATTGGGGCTTAATACCTCGGCATCCGAACACTTCGGGGCTTATTACCTCGGCATCCGGACAATGGGGCTTATTACCTCGGCATCCGTACACTTCGGGGCTTATTACCTCGGCATCCGGACACTGGGGTTTATTACCTCGGCATCCGGACACTCCCGGGCTTATTACCTCTGCATCCGGACACTTCGGGGCTTATTACCTCGGCATCCGAACACTGGGGCTTATTACCTCGGCATCCGGACACTTCGGGGCTTATTACCTCGGCATCCGGACACTTCGGGGCTTATTACCTCGGCATCGGACACTTCGGGGCTTATTACCTCGGCATCCGGACACTTCGGGGCTTATTACCTCGGCATCCGGACACTGGGGTATATTACCTCGGCATCCGGACACTTCGGGGCTTATATTACCTCGGCATCCGGACACTTCGGGGCTTATTACCTTGGCATCCGAACACTTCGGGGCTTATTACCTCGGCATCCGGACACTTCGGGGCTTATTACCGCGGCATCGGACACTGGGCTTATTACCTCGGCATCCGGACACTGGGGCTTATTACCTCGGCATCCGAACACTGGGGCTTATTACCTCGGTATCCGAACACTGGTGCTTATTACCTCGGCATCCGAACACTGGGGCTTAATACCTCGGCATCCGGACACTGGGGCTTATTACCTCGGCATCCGGACACTGGGACTTAATACCTCGGCATCCGGACACTTCGGGGCTTATCACCTCGACATCCGGACATTGGGGCTTAATACCTCGGCATCCGAACACTTGGGCTTAATACCTTGGCATCCGAACACTGGGGCTTATTACCTCGGCATCCGAACACTGGGGCTTATTACCTCGGCATCCGGACACTGGGGCTTATTACCTCGGCATCCGAACACTGGAGCTTATTACCTCGGCATCCGAACACTGGTGCTTATTACCTCGGCATCCGAACACTGGTGCTTATTACCTCGGCATCCGAACACTGGTGCTTATTACCTCGGCATCCGGACACTGGTGCTTATTACCTCGACATCCGAACACTGGTGCTTATTACCTCGGCATCCGAACACTGGGGCTTATTACCTC
>NW_020869743.1:145000-147500 GCF_003789085.1 Penaeus vannamei | reverse complement strand
CATTATCATTATCATCATTATTAGAATAATGACAATAAAATTATCATTATAATGTTAATTTTCATAACTACTGCAAGAATAGCAGTAATTAGTATTTTCATACTAATAATGGCAATAGAAATAATAATATCATTATTATTCTGATTATAATGAGTTATTGTCATTATTATTTCTAAAATTATCATTATTCTTATTATCATTATAAAAATAGTTGTAATGATGAAAATGACAGTAATATTAGCATAATAATCATTATAACTACAATAATGATAATGATAATAATGATAATCATGACGATAATGACTATAATATTGATAATCATAAGAATAATGACATAATATGATAATGATAATCATAAGAATAATGACAATAATGATGATAATGATAATCATAAGAATAATGACAATAATGATGATAATGATAATCATAGAGTCCAATTATAATATAATAAAGGCTAAAACTAATAAAATCCCAAAAATCGAAAAAAAACGGCAAAATCTAGCGTATTACAGCCTTTTGAGAAAAAGGTCGAAAAAAACCTTCTTCGCTTTTAAATGATAACTATGATTTTAACATTAATTGAGGTAATTATGATGATTTTCATGATAATTCCTTTATTGTTACCAATAATGATAACAATTATGATGATAATGACAATAATAATAATGATGATAATAATGAAATGATAATCATAATGATAATATTGAAAATTACTGCATTAATAGCAATAATTAACTCTATTCTAATAATTTTCATACTAATAATGGCAATAGAAATAATAATAATATCATTATTATCGTTATTATAATGAGTATTATTGTCATCATTATTTCTAAAATTATCATGATGTTATTATCATTATAAAAATAGTTATAATGATGAAAATGACAGTAATAATTCATTATAACCTCAATAATGATAATTATAATAATGATAATGATGACGATAATGACTATAATGATGATAATCATAAGAATAATAACAATAATGAGTATAATGGTGATAATAATAATCATAGAGACCATCTATAATGAAATAAAGGCTAAAATTAATAAAATCCCATAAGTCGAAAAACGGCAAAATCAAGCGGATTTAGCCTTGTGAGAGAAAGGTCGAAAAAAAATTGGCTTTTAAATGATAATTATGATGATTTTAACATTAATACAGGTAATTAAGATGATTTTCATGATAATTCCTTTATTATTGACAATAATGATGATAATTATGATGATAATGACAATAATAATAATGATAATAATAATAAAATGCTAATTATGTTAATTTTGATAATTACTACAATAATAGCAATAATTAACTCTATTCTAATAATTTTCATACTAATAATGGCAATAGAAATAATGATAATATCATTATTATTCTGCTTATAATGAGTATTATTGTCATTATTATTTCCAAAATTATCATTATTGTTATTATCATTATAAAAATAGTTGTAATGATGAAAATGACAGTAATAATTAGCATACTAATCATTATAACTGCAATAATGATAATAATAATAAAGATAATCATGACGATAATGACTATAATGATGATAATCATAAGAATAATGACAATAATGATGATAATGGTGATAATAATTATAGAGTCCAATTATAATGGAATAGAGGCTAAAACTGATGAAATCCCAAAAGTAAAAAAAAAAAAAAAAACGGCAAAATCTCGCGCATTACAGCCTTTTGAGGTCGGAAAACCCCCTTTTTCGCTTTTAATGATAATTATGATGATTTTAACATTAATTCAGGTAATTATGATGATTTTCATGATGATTCCTTTATTAATAATAATAATGATGATACTTATGATGATTATTACAATAATGATAATAATAAATGAAATGATAATTTTAATGATGATCTTGATAATTACTGCAATAATAGCAATAATTAACTCTATTCTAATAATGTTCATATCAATAATGGCAATAGATATAATAATAATATAATTATTATTTTTATTAAATGAGTATTATTGTCATTATTTCTAAATTTCTCATTATTGTTATTATCATTATAAAAATAGTTATAATGATGAAAATGACAATAATGATTTGCATAATAATCATTATAAATGCAATAATGATAATGATAATAATGATAATCATGACGATAATGACTATAATGATGATAATCATAAGAATAATGACAGTAATGATAATAATAATCATAGAGTCCATTTATAATGAAATAAAGGCTGAAACTAATAAAATCCCAAAATTCGAAAAAACGGCAAAATCTAGCTTATCACAGCCTTTTGAGAGAAAGTTCGAAAAAAAACCTTTCTCGCTTTTAAAGGATAATTATTATGATTCTAGCATTAATTCAGGTAATGATGATGATTTTAATGATAATTCCTTTATTATTAAGAATAATGATGATAATTATGATGATAATGACAATAATAATTATAATAATTATAATAATAAAATAATAATTACAATGGTAATTTTGATAATTACTGCAATAATAGCAATAATTAA
>NW_020869743.1:125000-130000 GCF_003789085.1 Penaeus vannamei | reverse complement strand
ATTCTTATGATTATCATCATTATTGTCACTATTCTTATGATTATCATCATTATAGTCATTATAGTCATGATCATCATTATTATCATTATCATTTTTGTAGTTATAATAATTATTATGATAATTATTATTATGATTATTATAACTATTTTTCTAATGATAATAACAATAATGATAATTTTAGAAATAATAATGACAATAATACTCATTATAATAACAATAAAAATTATATTATTATTTTTATTGTCATTATTAGTATGAAATTTATTAAATAGAGTTAATTATTGCTATCATAGAAATAATTATCAAAATTATCATTATAATTATCATTTAGTAATTATTATTATCATTGTCATTATCACCATAATTATCATCATTATTGTTAATAATAAAGTAATTACCATGAAAATCATCATAATTACCTGAATTAATGTTAAAATCATCATAATTATCATTTTTTTCAACCTTTCTCTCAAAAAGCTATAATAAGCTAGATTTTGCCGTTTTTTCGACTTTTGGAATTTTATTAGTTATAGCCTTTATTTCATTATAAATGGACTCTATGATTATTGTTATCATCATTATTGTCATTATTCATATGATTATCATCATTATTGTCATTATCGTCATGATTATCATTATCATCATTATCATTATTGCAGTTATAATGATTGTCATACTAATTATTTCTGTCATTTTCATCATTATAACCATTTTTATAATGAGAAGAACAATAATGATAATTTTAGAAATAATAATGATTATAATACTTACTATAATAACAATAATAATGATATTATTATTATTTCTACTGTCATTATTATTATGAAAATTATTAGAATAGAGTTAATTATTGCTATTTTTACAGTAATTATCAACATTATCATTATAATTCTCATTTCATTATTATTATCATTATTATAATTGTTAATAATAAAGGAATTATAATGAAAATCATCATAATTACCTGAATTAATGTTAAAATCATTATAATTATAACTTAAAATTTCTGTCAAAAGGCTGTAATACGCTACATTTTGCCGTTTTTTCGACTTTTGGGATTTTAATAGTTTTAGCCTTTATTTCATTATAATTGGAATCTATGATTATTATTACCATTATTATTGTCATTATTCCTATGATTATCATATGATATAGTCATTATCGTCATGATTATTATTATTATCATTATCATTATTCCAGTTTTAATGATTATTATGCTAATTATTACTGTCAGTAACTATTTTTATAATGATAATAACAATAATGATGATTTTAAAAATAATAATGACTACAATACTCATTATAAGGAATTATTATGAAAATTATCATAATTACCTGAATTAATGTTAAAATCATCATAATTATCATTTAAAAGAGAAAAAGAGTTTTTTTTTCGACCTTTCTCTGAAAAGTCCGTAATACGCTAGATTTTGCCTTCTTTCGACTTCTGTGATTTTATCAGTTTTAGCCTTTATTTCATTATGAATGGACTCTATGATTATTATTATCATCATTGTCATCATTATTGTCATTATTCTTATGATTATAATCATTATAGTCATTATCGTCATGATTATCATCATTATTATTATTCTCATTATTTCTTATTAATATCATTATAGTCATTATCGTCATTATTATCATTATTGCAGTTATAATAATTGTTATGCTAATTATTAATGTTATTTTCGTCATTATAACTATTTTTATAATGATAATAACAATAAGGATAATTTTAGACATTATAATGACAATAATAATAATTATAACAATGATAATGAGATTATTATAATTTCTGTTGTCCTTATTAGTAAGAAAATTATTAGAATAGAGTTAGCTATTGCTATCATTGCAGTAATTATGAGAATTATCATTATGATTATCATTCTATTATTATTATCATTAGTGTCATTATCATCATAATTATCCTCATTACTGTCAATAATAAAGGAATTATCATGAAAATCATCATGATTACCTGAAATAATTACAAAATCATCATAATTATGATTTAAAAGCGAAAAAGGGCTTTTTGGGCATTTCTCTCAAAAGGTTGGAATACGCTAGATTTTTTCTTTTGTGATTTTACTACTTCATGCCTTTATTTCACTAAATGGACTGTATAATTATTATTATCATCATTATTATCATTATTTTTATGATTATTATCATTATAGTAATTATCGTCATAATTATCATTATTGTTATCATTATTGCAATTGTAATAATTATTATGCTAATTATTAATGCTATTTTTACCATCATAACTATTTTTATAGTGATAATAGAAATAAGGATAATTTTTGAAATAATAATGACAATAATAATAATTATAATAGCAATAATAGTGAAATAATTATTATTTCTATTGTCCTTATTAGTAGGAAAATTATTAGAATAGAGTTAGCTATTGCTATTATTGCATTAATTTTGAGAATTATTATGATTATCATTCTATTAGTATTGTCATTATTATTGTCATTATCATCATAATTATCCTCATTACTGTCAATAATAAAGGAATTATCATGAAAATCCTCATAATTACCCGAATTAATGATAAAATCATCATAATTATCATTTAAAAGCGAAAAAGTTTTTTTCGGCATTTCTATCAAAAGGCTGTAATACGCTAGATTTTGCCGTTTTTTTTCGACGTTTGGGATTTTACTATTTTTGGCCTTTTTTCATTATAAATGGACTCTATGATTATTATCATCATTATTATCATTATTTTTATGATGATGATTATTAGTCATTATCGTCATAATTATCATTATTATTATCATTATTGCTGTTATAATAGTCATTATGCTAATTATTAATGTTATTTTTATCATTATACCTATAATCCCATGAATAATGACGATAATAATGATAATTATGACATTAATTAGGATAATTATAACATTAATTACGATAATTATAATAAAATGATAATTATATATAATAATAATATAATAATGATAATTTGCATAATTAATGTAATAATAGCAATAATCAACAATATTGTAATGATTTTCATGATAATAACAATAATAATAACGATAATAATAATAATTAAAAAAATAATAATACAAATAATCATAATATCGCTATTATTGTTATTATAATTATCATTGTTGTTGTTATTATTTGTAAAATTATCATTATTATCATTATAAAAATTATAATGAGGAAAATTACATCAATAATTAAGGTAATAACTATTATAATGATTATATTAAGGGTAATTATGGCGATAATTATAATGATGATAATGATGATATTAATGATATGGATGATAATAATGATGATGATAATAATTATGAAGCCCATCCATAATTAAAAAGGCTAAAAGTCGAAAAAACGGCGAATATAAAGATATATAGGCTTTTGAGAATATGGTCGAAAAACTCCCTGTTTCGAGTTTATGGATGATTCTGATGATTTCTGCAATAATTCTGCTAATTATGATGATTTTGATGATAATCCCATTAATAATGACGATAATAATGATAATTATGACATTAATTAGGATATTTATGCCATAAATTAGGGTAATTATGACATTAATTAGGATAGTTATAATAAAATTATAATTATAATGATAATTTGCGTAATTAATGCAATAATACAATAATCAACAATATTCTAATGATTTTCATGATGATAACAATAATAATAACGATAATGATAATAATAATAATTAATAATAATAATAATAATAATAATAATATATATAATAATAATAATAATAATAATAATAGAAATAATCATAATACCGCTATTATTGTTATTATGATGATTATTGTTGTTGTTATTATTTCTAAAATTATCATTATTGTTATTATCATGTATAAAATCCCCAAAGTCGAAAAAAGGGCCTTTTGAGAATATGGTCGAAAAAAAAACTTTTTCGAGTTTATGGAATGATTATGATGAATTCTGCAATAATTCAGATAATTATGATGATTTGTATGACAATCCCATTAATAATGACGATAATAATGATGATTATGACATTAATTAGGAGAATTATGACATTAATTAGGAGAATTATGACATTAATTAGAATAATTATAATAAAATGATTATAATGATAATTTGTGTAATGAATGCAATAATAGCAATAATCAACAATATTCTAATGATTTTCATGATAATAATAATAATAATAATAACGATAATGATAATAATTAAAAATGTTGATAATAATACAAATAATCATAATTGTTATTAAAATTATTATTGTTGTTGTTATTATTTCTAAAATTATCATTATTGTTATAATTGTTATAATAGTTATAATGAGGAAAATTACATTAATAATTAAGATAATAACTATTACAATGATTATATTAAGGGTAATTACGGCGATGATTACTATAATGATGATAATGATGATATCAATGATAATAATGATGATGATAATAATTATAAAGCCCATCCCTAATGAAAAAGGCTAAAAGTATAAAAATCCTCAAGGTCGAAAAAACGGCGAAATCTAGCGATATATATAGCCTTTTGAGAATATTGTCGATTTTTTTCGAGTTTATGGGATGATTATGATAATTTAAGGAATAATTCTGCAAATTATGATGATTTTGATGATAATCCCATTAATAATGACGATAATTATAATTATGACATTAATTAGGATAATTATGTCATTAATTAGGACAATTATGATAAAATGATAATATATCAAGCGATATATAGCCTTTGGAGAATATAGAGAATATAGTTTTTTCGAGTTTATGGGATGATTATGGTGATTTCTGCAATAATTCTGCTAATTAGATGATTTTGATGATAATCCCATTAATAATGACGATAATAATTATAATTATGACATTAATTAGGATAATTATCACATTAATTAGGATAATCATGACATTAATTAGGATAATTATGACATTAATTAGGATAATTATGACATTAATTAGGATAATTATGACATTAATTAGGAGATTTATGACATTTATTAGGATAATTATGACATTAAGTAGGATAATTAT
>NW_020869743.1:100000-112500 GCF_003789085.1 Penaeus vannamei | reverse complement strand
AATGACAGAAGAAAGAAAAATGGTCATGAAATGTATGAGAAACATAGGCATAAACTCCCCCCCAGAAGAACCAAATAATGAAGTAAGAGAACCAGAACAAAGAAATGAAAGTGACCAAAACCAGACAGAAATAGAACAAATACAGGAGGAAGAACAAATACAAGGAGCAATCCTCCCACCTCCACCCTCCAGCAATGATACAGAGGAAATACCTCAGGCAGAAAATGATGCCTCGGAGGAAAGAGTCACTCAGATTGACCTACCTCCAGGAGGAGAAGACAACACACAGGTCTCTCTCCCCATAAACAACTCCATAAGGAGCCCTGGAACCCTAGAATTATTCCTTCCAACCCCTTCTTCCCCTCCCTGCTCCTCAGGACTAAAAGAAAGGGAAGAAGCCTGCCATAAGCTCCTTGAAAAAGTAGTAGGAGCAATAGGCCAGTTGGAAAATGTGATCTCCAATCTGAATGATAAAATCACGGCCATAGATCTGTCCTCAAACATTCAGAGAGACACGGAAGAAAAGGACCAGGAGAACCAAGAAGTGGAACAAAATAAAGATAAGGAAGAAATAATACAAAAGAAAAAGAAAGACCCAGAGACATGGATGGCTTATAGAAGATATGCTAAGAGAAAGACAGAAGAAGACAGGAGATATAAAAACCAGCCAAAAAACGGAAAGAAAGAGAAAAACACAAAATACAATACCACAAAATACCAAGGGGAACAAAACAGGTGGAAAGAGTGCCCAAAACAGTACAGGCAAGGGCAACATCCTCCCACCCGAGGACACCCACAATGAGAGCACCCCACCTAACCTCTTACCCCAGAGGACACAGAAATCCCAGACCCCAATACCAGAAAAAATGGCAACCCCACAAACAGAACCACCCACAGAACAGAGGGAAATGCCACAAGAACAAACAAGGAGACAGAACAGGGACTTCTCCTATCACAAAATCACCCGAACCAGTATTACCAGGGTCAAAACCCACTGGATGAGCCACCCACAGCCATGGAAGCCACCTCAAAGACAGGGAAGATATCCCCAAAGAGGAAATTACCACTGGGCCCAAGGGCAAGCAGGAGGAAGGCAGTGGCAAGAAGGGTACGGCAGATGGGGTTGGAATTAATAGTGACAGAAGTGCCTCTGACCAGAACCCAGCTCTCTGTACTAAGTAAAGGAAGATCTTTTGTTCCTGGGCCTCCCCCAAAAAACCCTGTTGGAGAACTAGGAAGCTCTATGAATAGATTAAAAGAGCAAATAAACAAAAGATTTGCAGACTCCCTCTTACCAGGCTTGAAATGAAGAACTAGGCACACACAAAAAGAGGAGAATCATGCCACAGCAACTTCCAATGAAACAGAGGATGAGCATTCCTACAAAGAAACTCCCAGGTTTAGAAACAATGGTACATTGTGAAACCATGGATGTAGGAGAAAGAATCTTAGAAAGTGTCCCTCAAATATGAGCAAACTAGAAAGAGAGACCTTGAAAGATCTAGCTCAAAACCCAGACTTGGTCATTAAAAAGCAGACAAAGATGGAGCATTAGTGGTTCTGAAAAGAGAAAGTTACATAAAAATGGGTGAAGCCCATTTGAAAGATACGGAAACATATATCCCCTTAAACAACCCAGATAAAGCACTAGAAACTGTAAAGAGACAGAGCAAGATCTTAGTAAACCGTTTCTTCAATCTAGATAACTCAGAAAAAGGAGGAGGAAACAGAAGAAGTTTCCTAGCAGGACAAAGATGCATTACTAGAACATAACCCAATTATCCCGCACTGGTATGTCCTACCAAAAACCCATAAGAAAAAGGACCCTGATACAGGCCTATGGCCAGGTAGACCAGTACTAAGCGGATGTAATGCCCCCACCAGGCCAGTAGATAGATTGTTAACAACCTATCTCACTCCCCTGTTGGACCTCCTCCCTGAGAGATTGCAAGATACTACAGCCTTCCTGAGGAAAGTTTCCGCATTTCCCAGGTTTCCACCAGGCTCTATTATTTTCTCCTTTGATATAGTTTCACTATATCCCTCCATCCCCCAGGAGGAAGCTTCTTTTGTAGTGGCAAACTTCTATGAGAAGAATTTTGCATACGTAAAAGAGAAGCTAAAGACAGACTATAATATCATAGCCCCCCACCATACCTAATAAAGGAAGGTATAGACCATGTCTTACAAGGCACACTCCTAAGATTCAATGAGCACTTCTATAACCAGGGCAAAGGTACAGCAATAGGAGCTTCAGTCTCTGTAGCCATAGCTGAAATTTTTGTCATGCTAGCATAGAAGGGAAAAGACAAAAGCTGGACAAACAACCATCAGTATTCTATAGATACATAGACGATATCTTTGGAATTTACCGGCACAGAGGCTGAGCTCATAGAATACCACCAGGAGGAATAAAATACACCCAGATTTAAAGTTCACAGTGGAACACAGCAATAAGGAATTGCCTTTCCTGGACACTCTGGTGTATATAGACAATGAAGGAAAAGTACAAACAACGGTGTATCATAAACCATCAAACACACACCAGTACTTACATTTCCACTCTTGCCACCCCCCAAGCCTCAAGAGATCACTACCTTATTCTCAAGCATTAAGAATCAAAAGAATAGTAAGTGAGCCGCACAAACTAGAGGAAGCATTGAAAGACATGGTGGGTTTCTTTACAAAAAGAGGATATTGCAAAAGAACACTAGGATCAGCTCTGAATAGATTAAAAGAGGTAAACAGAGAGACACTCTTGGAAAGAAAAGAGAGACCAGGACAAAACCGCCTGATTTTCCCATGCTATATTCCCCGTGCCTAGAAAAGTACTAAACCATTCCTTAAAGGAAATATGGGAATGGGTCTCAGAAAATGCTGAAGGAACCCCATGGGAAAAGCATTTCACAGGCCCACACCCCATGATAGCATGGAGAAAAAGAAAGACTATAGCGGACCACCTAGTCAGAGCACAATTCCCCAGACCTCAAAGGAATAATCAACATTAAAAAATACAGGGAAGAGAAAGAAGTAATAAATATAATACAAACAAAGCAAAGCCAACATTCATAAAGAAGCAGATTTACAACAAATATTTAACAAAGAAATGACAAACAAAAAAGAAATGTAATGAAAATGATAAAATAAAAAAAACAAAGTAATAATGGATAAGCCATAAACAAATAAATAAACAAACAAAAATACAAAATGATAAACAAATATTGGTAATTTACAAGAAACTAAACGACCAAGATTTACGGAAGAATGTAATAACATTAAAAATAATAGACATAGAAAAAAGCATTTCTTTAGCTGATCGACGCACGGCAGTAAAAATCCCCTGACCGCTCAAGAGCCTAATTAATGATGGCAATAGAAAGATAAAGAGCCTACAATTGAGATGCAAACAAAAGATAATGGAAAAAATGCAGATATAAAGAGTAATAAACAATATAAAATGAACACAAATATAAAATGACAGCAAATCGCGGACACCGATAAAAGCTAAAAATGCAAAAGAAATAACTAAAGTATAAAGGAAATAATGTTACCATTACATGGACTAATAAATAAACAAAATATAATGGATAATAGATAAATATAAACACGCAGAGACAAAGAATAATAAACGAGAATAACAGACGAATTAAAACATAAAATAACAGCTGATCGCGGAGATCGGTCAATACTGGAAACTATGTTTATAATTAAAGAAATCCTAAGGAAAAGGCAAGACAGGGTATCAACAGAATAACTAAAATTAAAGAATAATACAATATCTAAAAGACAAACATGATAAATAAAGAAGAATGGAGATAAACAAAAATCATTAAACAATAACATCCTACGAAAAAATATGAAAAATGACTATGAATCGCGAACATCGGTACAAGCTGGAATTATATGTTTAAAGATAAATGGAAATAATAAGGAAACTGTAATATCAAAGAAAGATACGATGAGATACTGAATAATCAATTTTAAAACTAAAAGGGATAAGAAATCTCAAATAGCGCGCAATAATAGACCCTATAGAGAAAAGTCGGAGAACATTCTAGAAGGAATCCCGCGGGGAGACGAGGGAACCTACCCCCCGTTTCCCAGGACAGTTTCCTGTATGCTTTACTTCGAAAAATACTCGCTTTTGAATATATGTTTGCTTATCAATATTAAACATTTGTATATTTATGATCTGTTTACATATAAATCTTTGCAAGAATTTATGTCTGCTTAAAATATTAAGCGACTTTGGTCTCTCTTGTTTCCACAATATTTGCAGAATTTACAGGACATGTTTCTATGTATGCCGTAAATAGAATCGACGTAGTTCGGCCTCTCCTTCTTGAGATAAGCGGCACCAAAGGTTAAATAAGAACGTTTTTTTCGCAGTCCCCCCCTTCGATCTATAAAGTTTTCGGTAATGTATTTCGTACGTTTTTCTTGTGTTACAAAGGTACACTTTAGTAGTATATACGCCTCGTATTATCTTGAATCTAAGTACTTTTTTTTCGTTTTTCTCGACCTTATGCTTAAACTTTTTTTTTACTTTTATGATGTGTTATCCTTCCAGGAACCAGGCAGTTGCGACAGGATACTTCATGTATGGACCCTAACCTAACCTAACCTAACCTAACTAACCTAACCTAACCTTACCTAACCTAACTAACCTAACCTAACCTAACCTAACCTGACTAACCTAACCTAACCTAAACTAAACCTAACCTAACCTAACTAACCTAACTAACCAAACCTAAACTAAACCTAACCTAACCTAAACTAACCTAACCTAACTAAACTAACCTAAACCTAACCTAACCTACCCAATCTAACCAAACCTAACCTAACCCTAACGTAACCTAACCTAACCTAACCTAACCTAACCTAACGTTACCTAACCTAACCTAACCGAACCGAACCAAACCAAACCTAACCTAACCTAACCTAAACCTAACCTAACCAAAACCTAACCTAACCTAAACTAAACCTAACCTAACCTAAACTAACCTAACCTAAACCTAACCTAGCCTAACCTAAACTAACATAACCTAAACTAAACTTAACATAAGCTAACATAACCTAACCTAACCAAACCTAACCTAACCTAACCTAACCAAGCCTAACCTAACCTAACCTAGCCTAACCAAACCTAACCAAACCTAACCTAGCCAAACCTAACCTAACCTAAACTTAACCTAACCTAACCTAACATAACATAACCTAACCTAACCAGCCAAACCTAACGTAACCTAACCTAACCTAACCAAACATAACCTAACCAAACCTAACCTAAACCTAACCAAACCTAACCTAAACTTAACCTAACCTAACCTAAACTAACCTAAACTTAACCTAACCTAACTTAACAAACTAAACAAAACTAACCTAACCTAACCTAACCTAAACCTAACCTAACCAAACCTACCCCACTAACCTAACCTAACCTAACCTAACCTAATCTAACCTAACCTAACCTACCCCACTAACCTAACCTAACCTAAACCTAACCTAACCTAACCAAACCTAACCTAACCTAACCTAACCTAAACTTAACCTAACCGAACCTAAACTTAACCTAACCTAACCTAACCAACCTAACCTAACCTAACCTACCCTAAAATAACCTTACCTACCCTAACCTAACCTAACCTAACCTAACCCTAACCCAAACCTACCCAAACATAACCTAACCTAACCTAACCTAAACCAAACCTACCCTAACCTAAACCAAACCTAACCTAAACCTAACCTAAACCTAACCCAAACCTAACCTAACCTAACCTAACCAAACCTAACTAAACCTAGCCTAACCTAACCTAACCTAACCTAACCTAACCTAACTAAACTTAACCTAACCTAACCTAACCTAACCTAACCTAACCCAACCTAAACCTAACCTAACCAAACCTAACCTAACCTAACCTAATCTAACCTAACCTAACCTAACCTACCATAACCTAACCAAACCTAACCTGACCTAACCTAACCTAAACCTAACCTAACCTAACCTAACCTAAACTAACCTAACCTAACCTAACAAACTAAACTAAACTAACGTAACCTAACCTAACCTAACTAAACCAAACCTAACCAAACCTAGCCTAACCTAACCTAACCTAAACCTAACCTAACGTAATCTAACCTAAACCTAACCTAACATAACCTAACCTAACGTAAACTAACCAACCGAACCTAACCTAATCCAACCTAAACTAACCAAACCTAAACTTAACCTAACCTAACCTAACCTAACCAAACCAAACCTAACCTAACCTAACCTAACCTAAACCTAACCTAACCTAACCTAAACCTCCTAACCTAAACTTAATCTAACCTAACCTAACCTAACCTAAACTAATCTTAACCTAACCTAACCTAACCTAACCTAACAAACTAAACTAAACTAACCTAACCTAACCTAAATAACCTAACTTAAACTAACCTAACCTAAACTAATCTTAACCTAACCTAACCTAACTTAACCTAACAAACTAAACTAAACAAATCTAACCTAACCTAACTAACCTAACCTAACCCCCTAACCTAACCTAACCTACCCACCTAACCTAACCTAACCTAACCCGCTAACCTAACCTAACCTACCCCCCTAACCAACCCTAACCTAACCTAACCTAACCTAACCCAACCTAACCTAACCTGACACTAACCTAACCTAACCTAAACCTAATCTTACCTAACCTAACGAAACCTAACCTAACCTAACCTAACCTAACCTAACCTAACCTAACCTAACCTAAACCTAACCTAACTAACCTAACTAACCTAACCTAACTAACCTAACCTAACCTAACTAATCTAACCTAACCTAAACCTAATCTAACCTAACCTAAACTAACCTAACCTAACCTAATCTAAACCTAACCTAACCTAACTTAACCTAACCTAACGTAACATAACCTAACATAACCTAACCTAACATAACCTAATCTAAACCTAACCTAACCTAACCTAACCTACCTAACCTAACCTAACATAACTAAACCTAACCTAACCCTAACCTAACCTAATCTAACCTAACCTAACCTACCTAACCTAACCTAAACCTAACCTACCCTAACCTAACCTAAACCTAACCTAACCTAAACTAAACTAACCTAACCTAACCTAACCTAACCAAACCTACACCTAACCTAACCAAACCTAAACCTAACCTAAACCTAACCTAACCTAACCTAACCTAACCTAACCCTAACCTAACCTAAACCTAACCTAACCAAACCTACCCAAACCAAACCAAACCTAACCTAACCTAAACCTAACCTAACCTAACCTAAACCTAACCTAACCTAACCTAAACCTAACCTAACATAACCTAAACCTAACATAACCTAACATAACCTAACCCTAACCTAACCTAACCTAACCAAACCTAACCAAACCTAACCTAAACCTAACTTAACCTAACGTAACCTAAAACTAACCTAACCAAACCTAACATAACCTGACCTATTCTAACCAAACCTAACCTAACCCAACCTAACCTAACCTAACCAAACCTAACCTAACCTAACCTAACCAAACCTAACCTAACCTAACCCAATCTAACCTAACCGAACCCTAACCCAACCTAACCTAACCTAATCTAACCTAACCTAATGTAACCTAACCTAACTAACCTAACCTAACCTAAACTAACCTAACTAATCTAAACCTAACCTAACTCTAACCTAAGCTAAGCTAAGCTAACCTAACGTAACCTAACCTTACCCTAACCTAACCTAACCTAAACCTAACCTAACCTAACCTAACCTACCTAACCTAACCTAACTAAATCTAACCTAACCTAACCTAACCCTAACCTAGCCTAACCTAATCTAACCTAACCTAACCTAACCTAACCTAACCTAACCTAACCTACCTAACCTAACCTAAGTAAACTAAACCTAACCTAACCTAACTAACACTAACCTAACCTAACACTAAACTAACCTAACCAAACCTAACCAAACAACAAACAAAACAAAACATAACCTAACTTAAACCTAACCTAACCTAAACCTAACCTAACCCTAATCTAACCTAACCTAAACCAAACCTAACCTAACCTAAACCTAACCTAACCTAACCTATCCAAACCTAACCTAACCTAACCTAACCAAACCTAACCTAACCTAACCTAACCTAACCAACCCAACCCAATCTAACCTAACACAACCTAACCTAACCAAAACCTAACCTAACCTAACCTAACCTAATCCTAACCTAGCCTAAAGCTAACCTAACCTAACCAAAACCTAACCCATCTAACCTAACCTAACCTAATCTAACCCTAACCTAACCTACCCAAACCTAACCTAACCTAAACCTAACCTAATCTAACCCTAACCCTAACCTAACCTAACCAAACCTAAACCTTACCTAACCTAACCTAACCTAACCTAACTAAACCTAACCTAACCTAACCTAACTAAACTTACCTAACCTAACCCAACCTAACCTAAAAAAAACCTAACCCAATCTAAACTAACCTAAACCTAACCTAATCTAACCTAACCTAATCTAACCTAACCGAAACAAACCTAACCTAAACTAACCTAACCTAACTAATCTAAACCTAACCTAACCCTAAGATAAGCTAAGCTAAGCTAAGATAAGCTTACCTAACCTAACCTAACTAAACCTAACCTAACCTAACCTAACCCTAACCTAATCAAACCTAACCTAAACCTAACCTAACCTAACCTACATAACCTAACCTAACAAAACTAAACCTAACCTAACCTAACCTAAGCTAACCTAAACCTAACCTAACCTAACACTAACCTAACCTAAACTAACCTAACCTAACCTAACCAAACCAAACCTAACCTAACCTAAACTTAACCTAACCTAACCTAAACTTAACCTAACCTAACCTAACCAACCTAACCTAACCTATCCTACCCTAACATAACCTTACCTACCCTAACCTAACCTAACCTAAACCTAACCTAACCTAACCCTAACCTAACCAAACATAACCTAACCTAACCTAACCTAAACCTAACCTACCCTAACCTAAACCAAACCTAAACAAACCTAACCTAAACCTAACCCAAACCTAACCTAACCTAACCTAACCAAACCTAACTAAACCTAGCCTAACCTAACCTAACTAAACTTAAACTAACCTAACCTAACCTAACCGAACCCAACCTAAACCTAACCTAACCAAACCTAACCTAACCTAACCTAATCTAATCTAACCTAACCTAACCTAACCTAACCTACCATAACCTAACCAAACCTAACCTGACCTAACCTAACCTAAACCTAACCTAACCTAACCTAAACCTAACCTAACCTAACAAACTAAACTAAACTAACGTAACCTAACCTAACCTAACTAAAGCAAACCTAACCAAACCTAACCTAACCTAACCTAACCTAAACCTAACCTAAAGTAATCTAACCTAAACCTAACCTAACCTAACCTAACGTAAACTAACCAACCGAACCTAACCTAATCCAACCTAAACTAACCAAACCTAAACTTAACCTAACCTAACCTAACCAAACCATACCTAACCTAACCTAACCTAACCTAAACCTAACCTAACGTAACCTAAACCTAAAATAACCTAAACTTAACCTAACCTAACCTAACCTAACCTAATCTTAACCTAACCTAACCTAACCTAACCTAACAAACTAAACTAAACTAACCTAACCTAACCTATATAACCTAACTTAAACTAACCTAACCTAAACTAATCTTAACCTAACCTAACCTAACTTAACCTAACAAACTAAACTAAACTAAATTAACCTAACCTAAACCTAACCTAACTAACCTAACCTAACCCCCTAACCTAACCTAACCTACCTAACCTAAACCTAACCTAACCCGCTAACCTAACCTAACCTAACCTAACCTACCCCCTAACCTAACCTAACCTAACCTAACCTAACCTAACCCAACCTAACCTGACCCTAACCTAACCTAACCTAAACCTAATCTTACCTAACCTAACGAAACCTAACCTAACCTAAACCTACCTAACCTAACCTAACCTAAACTAACCTAACGTAACCTAAACTAACCTAACCTAACCTAACTAATCTAAACCTAACCTAACCCTAACCTAACCTAACCTAACCTAAACCTAATCTAACCTAACCTAAACTAACCTAACCTAACCTAATCTAAACCTAACCTAACCCTAACCTAACCTAACTTAACCTAACCTAACGTAACCTAACATAAGATAACCTAACCTAACATAACCTAATCTAAACCTAACCTAACCTAACCTAAACAACCTAACCTAACCTAACATAACTAAACCTAACCTAACATAACCTAACGTAACCTAACCTAACCTAACCTAACCTAACCTAACCTACCTAACCTAACCCTAACCTACCCTAACCTAACCTAAACCTAACCTAACCTAAACTAACCTAACCTAACCTAACCTAACCAAACCTACACCTAACCTAACCAAACCTAAACCTAACCTAAACCTAACCTAACCTAACCTAACCCTAACCTAACCTAAACCTAACCTAACCAAACCTACCCAAACCAAACCAAACCTAATCTAACCTAACCTAAACCTAACCTAACATAACCTAAACCTAACCTAACCTAACCTAAACCTAACCTAACATAACCTAAACCTAACATAACCTAACATAACCTAACCCTAACCTAACCTAACCTAACCTAACCAAACCTAACCTAAACCTAACTTAACCTAACGTAACCTAAAACTAACCTAACCAAACCTAACGTAACCTGACCTATTCTAACCAAACCTAACCTAACCCAACCTAACCTAACCTAACCTAACCAAACCTAACCTAACCTAACCTAACCAAACCTAACCTAACCTAACCCAATCTAACCTAACCGAACCCTAACCCAACCTAATCTAACCTAACCTAATGTAACCTAACCTAACCTAACCTAAACTAACCTAACTAATCTAAACCTAAACCTAACTCTAACTAAGCTAAGCAACCTAACGTTAACCTAACCCATCTAACCTAACGAACCCTACCCAACTAATCTAACCTAACCTAATGTAACCTAACCTAACCTAACCTAAACTAACCTAACTAATCTAAACCTAACCTAACTCTAACCTAAGCTAAGCTAACTAACGTAACCTAACCTTACCCTAACCTAACAAAACCTAAACCTAAACTAACCTAACCTAACCTACCTAACCTAACTAAATCTAACCTAACCTAACCTAACCTAACCTAGCCTAACTAATCAATAACCTAACCTAACTAACCTAACCTACCTAACAACCTAAGTAAACTAAACCTAACCTACTAACCCAACCTAACCTAATAACCTAACCCTAACCTAAACTAACCTAACCAAACCTAACCAAACAAAACAAAACATAACCTAACTTAAACCTAACCTAACCTAAACCTAACCTAACCCTAACCTAACCAAACCTAAACCAAACCTAACCTAAACCTAACCTAACCTAACCTATCCAAACCTAACCTAACCTAACCTAACCAAACCTAACCTAACCTAACCTAACCTAACCCAACCCAACCCAATCTAACCTAACCCAACCTAACCAAAACCTAACCTAACCTAAGATAACCTAATCCTAACCTAGCCTAAAGCTAACCTAACCTAACAAAAAACCTAACCCATCTAACTAACCTAACCTAATCTAACCCCGAACCTAACTACCCAAACCTAACCTAAGCGAACCTCCTAATCTAACCCTAACCCTAACCTAACCTAACCAAACCTAACCAAACCTAAACCTAAACCTAACCTAACCTAACCTAACTAAACCTAACCTAACCTAACTAAACTTACCTAACCTAACCCAACCTAACCTAAACAAACCTAACCCAATCTAAACTAACCTAAACCTACCCTATTCTAACCTAACCTAATCTAACCTAACCGAAACCTAACCTAACCTAAACTAACCTAACCTAACTAATCTAAACCTAACCTAACCCTAAGCTAAGCTAAGCTAATCTAAGATAAGCTTACCTAACCTAACCTAACTAAACCTAACCTAACCTAAACCTAACCCTAACCTAATCTAACCTAACCTAAACCTAACCTAACCTAACCTAACCTACCTAACCTAACCTAACCAAACTAAACCTAACCTAACCTAACCTAAGCTAACCTAAACCTAAACTAACCTAACAGTAACCTAACCTAAACTAACGTAACCAAACCTAACCAAACCAAACCTAACCTAAACCTAACCTAACCTAACCTAAACTTAACCTAACCTAAACCTAAACCTAACCTAACCTAAACCTAACCTAACCTAACCTAATCCTAACCTAACCCTAACCTAACCTTAACCTAACCTAACCTAAACCTAACCTAACTAAACCTAACCTAAACCTAACATAACCTAACATAATCTAACCCTAACCTAACCCTAACGTAACCTAACCTAACCGAAACCTAACCTAACCTAACCTAACCTAAACCTAACTTAACCTAATCTAACCTAAACCTAACCTAACCAAACCTAACGTAACCTAACCTAACC
>NW_020869743.1:57500-87500 GCF_003789085.1 Penaeus vannamei | reverse complement strand
AACCTAACAAAATCTAACCTAACCTAACCTCCCAACCTAACCTAACCTAACCACCTAACCTAACCTAACCTAACCTAACCTAACCTAACCTAACCTAACCTAACCTAACCTAACCCTAACCTAACCTAACCTAACCTAACCTAACCTAAACCTAACCTAACCTAACCCAACCTAACCTAACCTAACCTAACCTAACCTAACCTAACCCAACCTAACCTAACCTAACCTAACCTAACCAACCTAATCCAACCTAACCTAACTTAACCTAACCTAACTAACCTAACCTAACCTAACCTAACCTAACCACCTAACCTAACCTAACCTAACCTAACCTAACCTAACCAACCTAACCTAACCTAACGTAACCTAACCTAACCCAACCTAACCTAACCTAACCTAACCCAAACCTAACCTAAACCTAACCTAACCTAAACCTAACCAAACCTATCCAACCTAACCTAACCTAACCTAACCTAACCTAACCTAACCTAACCTAACCTAACCTAACCTAACCCAGCCTAACCTAACCTAACCTAACCTAACCTAACCTAACCAACCTAATCCAACCTAACCTAACCTAACCTAACCTAACCTAACCTAACCTAACCAACCTAACCTAACCTAACCTAACCTAACCTAACCTAACCTAACCTAACCTAACCTAACCTAACCTAACCTAACCAACCTAACCTAACCTAACCTAACCTAACCTAACCTAAACCTAACCTAACCTACCTAACCTAACCTAACCTAACCCTAACCTAACCTAACCTAACCTAACCTAACCTAACCTAACCAACCTAACCTAACCTAACCTAACCTAACCTAACCTAACCTAACCTAACCTAACCCAACCTAATCCAACCTAACCTAAACCTAACCTAACCTAACCTAACCTAACCTAACCTAACCTAACCTAACCTAACCTAACTAACCTAACCTAACCTAACCTAACCAACCTATAACCTAACCTAACCTAACCTAACCTAACCTAACCTAACCTAACCTAACCTAACCTAACCCAACCTAACCTAACCTAACCTAACCTAACCTAACCTAACCCAACCTAACCTAACCACCTAACCTAACCTAACCTAACCTAACCAACCTAATCCAACCTAACCTAACCTAACCTAACCTAACCCAACCTAACCTAAACCTAACCTAACCTAACCTAACCTAACCTAACCTAACCTAACCTAACCTAACCTAACCTAACCTAACCTAACCTAACCCAACCTAACCTAACCTAACCTAACCTAACCTAACCTAACCTAACCTAATCTAATCTAATCTAATCTAACCTAACCTAACCCAACCTAATCCAACCTAACCTAACCCAAACTAACCCAAACTAACCCAGCCTAACCTAACCTAACCTAATCTAACCTATTCTATACAATTCTCATGTTTTTTTTTATAAAGAGTTGTCGGTGATACGTTTAAAGAATTTTTTAAAAATTAGGTAAAGAATTACTTGCAACTCTAGTTTAGATTAATAAAGTTCTTCGGAATAAGTAATGAAACAAAGAATAGATACCCCTTTAAATAGATACATTTTCTGTGAATTGAATAAAACTCATTTTCTTTGAAATATCTGATGGTAGACTAGTCAATATTTGTGATTGATGTTCATTCGACAAACAAAACCCATGTACATGAAGGAAAGAAAAGAATTCTAAGATAACAATACAACAATAATGATAGTATTGTATGAATTTCAAGGTAATATTATAATGATAATGATTGTATTGTATGAATTTCAAGGTAATATTATAATGATAATGATTGTATTGTATGAATTCAAGGTAATATTATAATGAAATGATTGTATTGTATGAATTCAGGTAATATTATAATGATAATGATGTATTGTTGAATTCAAGTAACTTATAATGATAATGATTGTATTTATAATTCCAAGGTAATATTATAATGATAATGATTGTATTGTAACATTACAATAATAATGACAGTATGTATTTATCTACGTGATTATAGTATTGCTTACATGATACTGTAGTATAGTAAATAAAAACAGATATGAAGCAAATGATTATGTTACTATGTAATGGGACTTTGCTGGAAATACAGACTGAACTTTACAAATAGGTCAGATATATTAATGAAAGATCATAGAATAAGAAAATATTTGCAAATAGACATGACAGTCCCTACAGACAAGAATGTATTAGCAAAGGTGTTCGATAAACTTTCCAAATATGAGACTTGCAAACAGATAGAAAGAATGTGGCACCTGAAAGCGACTATAAAACCTATAGTTGCAGGTGCTCTAGGACATTAAATGCTTCAAAGTACGTTGACATAATTCCAGGAAATCCAAATCTACATGAAATTTTAAAAAAAAAAAAAAAAAAAAAAAATCCTAAACAACACCGCGCACATACAAAAAAAAAACTTATCTACATATGAACAATTTACATAAATAGCCAAATAAAGATGATAATGACAATAACGATATGGCCACAAGAACGGAAGTTCCTGCTCTGCGTCCAAGCAAGACTAAAAACTAATGAGGCTAATTTTTCGATTATTCATTATCTGTTCATGCATGTTTAAAGAAAAGAACAACAACTATACAAAGTCATCAAAACGTCTTAGTTCTTGTTTACAATCATGACACTTTTCTTTCATATTTACTAGTAAAAGTACTCTCTCTAAAAAGCATGACAAGAGAACCGTTTGTCAAACTCATCAGATCAAATCTTTTTTTTTTTTTTTTTTTTTTTTATCTGTTCTTCTGGGCAATCGTCACACTGGGGGTAGGGGGGGGGGGTATGTGTCATCGTTGTCCACCACAACATGGAGGTTGTACACTGTTCTGTAAATAAATATTATCAAATCAAATCACGCCATGGAGGTCCACGCCACGCTCAATGCAAGGCTCTGCCACCATTAATTTTTCGATGAGGTGATGGTGATGGCAGACTACAGTATTGCAGGAGAAGAAGTGTTTATTGTGCAGATTTGACGATGGGATGTGTGGGAGTAAAATGTTTGGTGAGTTGTTGAAAATAATGATTTAGTGATTTTTTTTTTTTTTTTTTTTTTGCGGGCGTTGTCGGGACCTGCGGGCGGTGGGCGCAAAATATGAACTTTGAAGATAATGAATGAAATAAGAAAAACGATGATGATGATGATAATAATGATAATGACAATAATAATTATTATTATTTTGATAACAGTATTGATAATGATAATGATAATAAGGATAAATTTGATAATAATAATAATGATGATAATATAATAATGATAATGATAATAATAATGGTAATATAAATTTGATAATTATAATAATTATATTGATAGCATTGATAATAATGATAATGATAATAATAACAATGACAATGATGATAGCAACAGTAATAGTAATAATAATAAAGGATAATGATATAGTAACAATAATAATGAAGATAGTAAAGCTACTAATGATAAATAGAAAATGATAATGGTAATAATAATAATAGTGATGATAATAATAATGATAATTAAAATAATAACGATAATGATAATAGTAATAGTAACAACAATGGTAATGATAATGAATATAGTAATAATATAATATGATGATAAAATAATAATAATAATAATATATAATAATAATATATATAATAATAATTATAATAATATAATAATAATAATAATAATATAATAATAATAATATAATAATTAATAATAATAATGATAATATATAATAATAATATAATAATAATAAATAAAATAATAATATATAATAATAATAATAATAATAATAATATAATAATAATAAATAATAATAATATAATAATAATAATAATAATAATAATAATAATAATAATAATAATAATAATAATAATAATAATATATGATAATAATAATAATAATGATAATAATGATAATAATAGTAATAATAATAATACAAGAATCAACACGGTAGAGTGTTTTTTCCATTCAATAATATTAATAGTAATAACAACAACAACAACCATAGTGATACTGATATCAGTGATTATAATTGTGATAATGATTATGACAGGATTAGTGATAAAGATAACATTCCATATTACAATTTATATTTATAACGAAGCCACAACATCGCGTACGTACAGAGCATCCACTCTTCAAAGCATAAATTCCAAGACAATTATTCTAACAATGGTTCGTTCTTTACGTATGAGTTTGTAAAGAAAAATATGCGATCATTTAATATGCTGCATGATATTTATCTAGAAACTGACAACATTATGGGAATTTCATGCGTACACTGCCAGAATACACCAAGACAGAGCAACGAATTCGGACGATTTGTTTACACCTTTCAAATGGTCGCTTTGATGTTCAGCTGAAGGAGGTATTTCTAGTCTTTTTCTGTGTATAATTCACAAGTTAATGCGTAAGTGTTGTTGTTTAGGAGAAAAATAGCAAGTAGGTATTCATTTTATTTTATATCCATAGGCATGTAGGCTGTGAACTAAGATATATTGACATATGAAGATATTCCTTCAAAGTTCGAACAGGATTGACAGCATCTAATAAACTACAAAGAACAAAAAGTTCTGCGAATAGAGACATCACACGCATGCAGTCAAATAAAGGAGGATGGAAGAAGACTCCGTAGTGCATTTGAAGAGAGTCATTCAAGTCTTTGCGTGTAATTCATGTTTTGTTAGCGTGTTGCCTGTATGTGCTCTTTGGAATCAATCGCTTGGCATTTTGTTATTTTGTGTTTATTGTTGACAACATTTTCTGGGTTACTGTATCTGTATGTTTTATTATAACAAAAGGATTCAGAATGTTTGACAATGTGATGTCATGATTTGGGGATATTGAGTTAACAGACTGATAAATCCATGATTTTATCTCTGGTGTTTTCTTCAGAAAATAAAATGCAGGTTATAGATTTTAGTTTCGTACAGCCATATTGTATAAGGTAATGGATAGAATGACTGTTCATCTATGGTATTTTCTTCGCAAGATGATGATAATGAAGTTGTGCAATATGTAATACTGTGGTATATTTTTTCTTGAAAATCTAATGACACATAAAGAAAGGAAAAACTAAGGTCACTGATGCATGAAATAATTTGTTCATGCAAAGAAAATGTCAGAAATGAAGAAAATAGGTAGAGAAGTGCTGCGTGGAGAGTAAGTCCACAGTGACTGGGTTGGGATCGTGGGGTGAAGCCCTAGATAGGGAAATTCAGCAATGGGGTTCGGGTCTAGGGGTGAAGCCTCGGAAGGTTTTTATTGATGTGGATGTGTGGAATTCATGTAGAACAGATTGCAACAGGAACAACGAAGGGAAGGGGAAGAAAACACACGATTATGCCGAAGGCCTTTTCACTATTGCTTCATCAGGGCAAAGCAATAGCGAAGCAATAGTGAAAAGGCCTTCGGCATATTCGTGTGTTTTCTTGCCCTTCCCTTCGTTGTTCTGTTGCATTGATGTGGATCCACAAGAGTAGCTGGAGAAATAGGGATCTCTATATGTCATTTGCAATATAAAGCAACAAGAGATTCATGCATATTACACCATTAATAATTGGCTGTCTGTGGGAAATTTTAAATTACTCAATACAGCGGCTCTCCCTGTTGAATGATGTATTTACACATAAGCAATCCACAACAATATCTGAGTGAGAAAAACACCCTGATTTCTAGGTGGTACTCATGAGAGTAACTAATCACTGCTAGGGAGTAGCGCTTTAGGAACAAGTGGCGTGCGACCCAATCAGAGTGTAGACCAAGAATGCAGATTTATCACACATGAGATGCTGTCCATTATCTAGCCATCTCATTGGTGAGGCAGCTGTCAGTGTTGGGTTAAAATGATGTGCTCTTATCTCGAAAATGGCCATGTCCTGGGAAAGGGTATTCGTGGATGGTCATTTCATCTTCAGAAGATAAACAGTGAAGACTTGCCCTTAAATCAATAGGCTGTTTTGCAGTTTGGCTGTTCAAGGCAGTCCACACCCAGTTCTTTTATTGAATACATATGCGACTGCTGTATTGTACAGATATACAATAGTGATGTGAGATATAATTGACAATACACCCAGGAGATTGGTGATCAAATGAAGAACCAGTCCAAGCTCTAAACTGTCAAAACACAAATAGAGGACACTTGCTGACTCTAACATTGTAGTGCTGCAAGACACAGAGGCACCAGCAAATGCTGTGCACATGGTAAGCCATGTGGGCAAGGAAATTGTCACATATCTGATATTATTGTACACTTTCCAGGAATCAAATGCTTTATACACATTTTGCCTCCCCTCCCCCCAAAAGCCTATGGGTTCTTAATCCTGTGTTGGGGTGGAGGGGGAGGGGTAACTTATTCAAAATACAAAGGTTTGCAAAGAAAATGAACACCAGCTTCATCTGATCACATCATGCTACCAGAGGAACTCTGAATTATATATATTAAATTCATGTTGCTCTTTTTAATGTCCATTCAGAATCATCTCAGTGATAGATTTAAGATTAAAAATTATAAAGATTTAGTTTTAATTCCATTTGTTATAATGGATATTCTTTGCCATGACATACTGTCTGTTTTATTTTGCTTCCAAATCTCCCTGTGTGCAAGGGGTGGTCCAGGGTTACCATCCACTGGCCACGTGGGGGATTAAACGCAGTTCAGCAAGATTGCTAGACCAATACTCTACTACACTGCACCAGTACAGCAAGTAAAGGAATATATTTGACAGGCTTTCTGAATTGATTTACGTCTTACCACGAAGTTCATACTTTTCAGACATTGTACAATCTAGAGCTATTGATTTGTTTCCAGGGAAGAAGTTTGATTCCTGACAATAATGGATGACGATGCAGCCCCAAGACGAGCTCCACCCCCCAGGCCATCTGTGTTGCCAGTAGGTATTTAAGTAATATAGATATTTCATGATCGAATAGCAGTTGTATAATCTTTTTCTATAGTGTTTTGGAATGTCATTTATTAAACTGGAAGGAACATGATGAACTTGTCAGTGGACCAAAGCAGAATAGATGATGGGAATAATAAGGGAAGGAAGCTATTAAGGCTTTGAATTGTATCTTTTAAGAAAAAGATAGATTGTGGTACCCAGCATAAAAAGTACGTATTTCCAAAGTGTAGTGATATAGCTAGTAGAAATACTGAGACAGATTATAACATTTTGCAACTTGTACTTCAACCATTTGGTAAACAATACATCTACTGTTTTTCTTCTTCTTCTTCAAATGTTTATATTGTTTATATAAAAGATTCTTGGACTAGAAAAGATTAATTAATGTCAACAACTGTGTCTTTTACAGCAGTATAATGTGCCTAGACCAGTGGTACCAGAAGTTTCACTGATGTTTGACAGTGAGGACAGCCTTATTTGGCAACAACCAAAATCCAGCCTCCCAGCTAGCCTGCAACAAAAAATGGATGTACCATTCACGAAAGCAGGTAGTACAGTGGCAAACCAGAGAATACCAGTGATCTCAGCAGTTAATAACCCAGGAAAGCAGGCTTTTGCTGCTGGACCTCCAAGGGATATTCAGGGTTCTCAGTCTACAACACATTTTAAGAATAGGACAGAGGAAAATCACCCAAGACCAAAATTACCATTGCAGAGCAAGGCAGAAGGCCAGTTTCATAGAGAAGCCAGTGGATCACCAGTACTTAAAAATCCAATAATAAGTGAAAAGCATTACAACCCTCTGATTTATAGCCCATCTCAGAAAAATGAGTGAACAAGGAGGTGGGCCACAGCTCTTCCCCTCCAGTAAGGGAGATTTCCCACTGATTACAAGAAATACAGTGCCTGTTACAAGAGTGTTAACTCCCCAGACACAGAACACAGTCAGTTCTCCATCGTATGAAGATTCAGCCATGCTGAGTAAGAGCTCCTGGCCATCACAAGTAACAACAAAATCAGTCCACTTTTATAAAAATCCTGTGATGAGTGATGAAGAAACCCCACTTCACTTAAAACGAATGGAACAGCATCAGAGATGTTTACAAATGTATGGATATGAAAAAGAAAATGTTAAGCCATACTCTCCACCTATAAGTGAAGGCAAAACAACAGAGCCTAGTAATTTTGCTCAGTCTTACGGAAAGGGTTTGAATATGCCCCCTTCACTTCAGCATAGTAGTAGACTTATACCCCATGGAGGTCAGTCCTCTCATCGTCCATTTAGGGGAGATGAAGTTACCCATCAATCAGATCATGTTTCTAGTAGAGTAAGTAATCAGTGTGATCCAAGTGTTTACCAATTGATTGAGAAGCAAAATGAGCATATTTTTCAGGCTACAAACTTCTCTGGAAAAGTTATTAGAGAAGCAAGAACACAATGAAGCTCAAAGGAACAAGGAATCCAGAGAATTATTGAGAGAAATAGTAATGGCCACCAGCGCCAATCAGCAAGAGAAACATAAACAAATATTTAAAGATACCAGCAGTCAGACAGAACCTGATAAATGTGAGACCAAATCAATAGGAATTAATACTGAAATTTCATGGGCAGATTTGATTGCCTCTGTTACACCATCTGAGAATGCAGTTGAAAGAGGCACTGAGCAAGGTGCAAGATTTGAGTCTAGAGAGGCTGGGAAAGTTTATCAGACAAACAACAGAAATTCAGGAGAAAGACAAGCAGATATCATTAGAGATAATTATAAGGCAAAATCATTAAACAGAAGGGATTCTTCCTCAAGACAAGCAACAAATTGGACAGTGCACAAGGAAATGTCCCTAACAATGCAAGAAGTTGTCATGAAAACTATTGAGGAAGACCCCCCAAGTCCAGATCCTTCAGTCCACATTAGTATGACAGAGTACCATGATGGCAGTAGGCACGAGGAGGCTCACAGTGGTATGAGGTCTGTATCATGTTCTAGGGAATGTTAAATTCGTGATTGGCATTTTAAACAGTAGGCCAAATAATCCAAAATAAGATTGGGGTCTTGCATTGTTTACAAGGTTTGCCATACAGGGCCTTTTTGTTTTATTATTTTTGTAGGGTGTATTACAGGCATTAGTTAAGAAAAGTAATATCAATGATAATTGATATTTGTTTCAGAAATCCACAGAAGAAAAGTGTAGATTGGGAAGGCTCTCCTGTCTTGGGTGAGAGTGCTAGCATGTGCAGTCCAGCAGCCCATGATAGTCCTCAGGCTCAGGAAGGTGCACAAGCTACCAAATCAACAGGGGTCACTTTTTATAACAATGTAATGGTATGTTTTTCACCCTAGCAAAAGTTGTTATTTTTGCTTGATTATAAGCTCAGGGAACATTCATTTAAGATTTCTCTTTTTTTCCTCACATCTTTAGTAGGAGAGAATATGAGAAAGGTCTTTTTGGATCTTTCACATGAGTCAGATATTCATTCTTTGAATCTTCTGCATTTGATTTTAATAGATATGAAAATACATCTCTTATTATGCTGAGAAAATGGTCAGATTATTTTTAAAAATCACTGGTTGACCCAAAATATTTTTAACAGATTCAACATTTATAACATCTGAATTGATTTGAAATGTATTTCTTGCCTTAGCTCCCAAGCACTTTTTGTTGTTGTATATGTGTGCATGTTTATAAAAAGGCTCCCTACTGATTCACTCTCCTATTATTATAATTATTATTTGTATTTATATCTTCCAGACAAATATTCAGCATATTTTGCAAAATTCTAAGGCTGCAGAGGAAGATGAAAGGAGTGAGGATGCTGCCACTCACCAGAGACAGAAGGTATGAGTCTGAGGTTTATGTACTTAAGAGTTGGGGGGGGGGGGGAAAAAATCCCATTCACTAATATTGTTGTTGATGGTTCCATACACTTCAAGCCTGCTCCAAATTGTGTGTACTAAACAATTTTTCTCTTGTAACTCCTTTATGACTCAAGTCAATAAGGTATATATAGCTGTCAAAAGTAGGCTTTAAGTCACTTGAAGCCCATCTTATGCTTGTAATTTTTGCCTTGAGTGGCCGATGGCATGCAGTGCTCAACACATGGTCATGTAAGGTGCATGAAACACCCTTTTGCATACGCTCAAATGAAAGATCAATTCAGTGAATCTTTGGATGAGATACTGAAGAGGTTTTCCTTCTTTCAGGAGTCAAACAGTGCCACCAGTGAACAGGAAACAACAGTAATTGACCCCCAGATGGAAGCCGTTAGAAAACAGTTAATGCAGTTTGGTATTAGTTTCATTGACCCAGCTACACTGGCTACAAATAACAGGTATTAAAAAACTAAATACTGTAGTATTGTTTTTGTTTCTGTTGTATTTTTCAATCCAGATGAAGATAATTTACAAAACATTCCACTTGTGGAATATTTCCCCTTTATCAGGATAGTTTCCCACAGTAATATATGCTTACCAACCTGAGCCGTCTTTTCTGAGTTATGGCCTACACGACACTCTTGTGTTGGCAGCCATTGAGGAGGTGGTAAACATTTATCTAGTTGCTATATGCATTCTTCCTACCTTGGTTATTTTCATGCGTATTTGTTCTTATAATGGATAACTGTAACACAGCACAACCCACCATAAGATATCAAAGGCCATCTATGATACATTCCAAAATACTGTGCACCAATCGAAAATAACCAATGGCCGTTCCCATTACGTCAAAGGATTGGGTGGAGCCTTGCGGTGTGTCTGGACTTGGATCACAAAACAGGTTTTGGGTGTTGCACAGCACCTTAATTGCCACTGGAAAAGATGGCAGTTTGTATAAAAAGAGAAGTCAGAAAGCTAATACTGTTAGTGTTCCTAGTTGCAGTTTCAGATGTGATGTCACTCTTAGTCTTGCCTCTTTCATCCAGGTTTTGTTATGCCAGATTCTTCACAAATTCAGATCATGCATAATAGCTCCATTAATTTCTGCATTAGGAGCTTCAGTTTATTAAACAAGAATTATCCCAGTTCCACAAAGGCACAATGTTACAGATATTTTAAAGGTTAATGAGTGTAGCTTGTATTTGTAAACTGCTTTGTTCTCAAATAAAACATGAGAATCTTTCTGGAGTTTACTCTTTTTAAAACTATAGAAACTTCAAGAAAAATTACAGTGGAAGAAGTGGCAAGGATGTTAGCATGAAATATTCAAGTAATTGAAGAAAATAAAAATCTATCAAAAAATAATGACCATTTTCTATCAATAAATAAATAAAATAATCATTCACTTTACTGTAAACTAAGGTGGTAATACAAAGATGATTATAGGAATCTTGCTGGCTTTTCTCTTTTTCTTCCATGTCATACCAAAATACCCCTTCTTTTCAGACCAGTATTGGATACCATGTACCTGCCAGGACTCCATAACATGTTGTCCATGTACCAAAACTCTATCCCCAACTCAGGGCCAGTGCCATATCAAGAGACCGATGCCACAGCTGCTAAGTATCTCTCAGATGCACAGCTTGCTGCTATTGCTGCAGCTTCTCCTGGTAAGACATCACTCATTGGTTTATAACTGCCATTTTGTCAATTGTAAGCTGTTTTTTCCCGATCATGTAATAATTTTGTCAAAAATAAATTTAAATAACTAAATAAAAAATTGTCACATCTACATAGAAATAGGTGGTAATTTTCTCTACATATAATGTAAAAAATTATTTACTGGCACATTAACCCATATGAACTGGATGTCATGTCCCATCACATCATGAAAAACTTTGCTTGAGGCTGGTGACGTGAACATGCTGTCACGGCAAAATCTGGCTGTGGGCCCAGCTGTAGTGAATTTGCCTTTGTGAGCGCGCTGAAGACTTGCCACCTGTGAACAAACCTCTTGGAGGGCGATTAGACATTTGGCATTTAGAAAGTGACTTTAGCTTATTCCCGTCTATAAACAAATGAGGAATGTAGTGTTCATGAGCCATGACTGGAAGAGACCCGGCTCAGGAGGACACTATTCCATGCACAGCATCCTATTCCTAGATGCCCTGAGTGACAGAACAGGTGTGCATTATAGAAAATTGAATATTTCAAGAAAAAAAAATTAAACTACTAAGAGAGATGATATGGACTGTGCAAGGAAAAGCCTATTATTATGGGATAAAGCATATGAAAATATAAATATGGAGTGTTCCTTTTGCCTGACCTACAACCAAGCATATCAGTGTGGTCATTCACATACGCCTAATGCCTGTATTTTAGCCATGCGATTGCCGTGAAGCCTCCGGACTGAAGGGGTTAAGGTGCTAGATTTCCTCTCTCTCTCCTTTCTCTTTTCCTTTTTTTCTCTTTTCTTTGACACATAAAAATAGGTTCAAGTTTTATACATTGTAACCAGAATCTTGCTCCATTTCCTTCCATACATTTGCAAAATTTCTAATCCCTTATTTATGTTGGCCAAAACTAGAGGATTTAGATTTCCCTTTTAATTTGACACTTCTCTCTCTCTCCCACTATAATTGTGCCTTCATATCATGAGTATTTTTTTGATTATACTAAGTTTTGTTGATAATCTTGGGAAGAAATTGTGAAAAAAGACCTCTTTGATTATTAGCAGGTAGGCTATGTGATTTTTTAATTGATTTTGATTAGAGACTTTCTTTCCAGCCATGACAGGAAGAACAAGAGCGGCAAGAGAGACCAAAGCCTTGAGACCTCCATTCCAGCAAATTAAGAATGCAGACACTGAAAATAACTTCTCCATTGCAACAAAAAAGTTTCTTGGAAAATATGGCTTGCAAGAAGATTACACATAAGTCTTCACTCCAGTGATATATGATGTTTTATAATATTTCTGTTTGTGTTCACATCATTGTATTTCAAAGGTGTAAGTTAAGATGGGGTTGGCATCTGGAAATATTTATTATACATCAAGGTGCCAAATTTTGTTTATAGTTAATCAAGTTTCTAGTCTTGAAGGACAGAAGGAAAAAAAAATCTCAGCACTATTTAAGATTATTTCCCTTCTCTTCTTCACATGACTGCATGGATTAGTGCGCACAGTATATAAAAATAAAAAGTCGATTGTCCATTTCACAGTCTTTAAATAAAATTATGTTTTAAATCATTGAAAGAAATGTAATATATTACTTTTTACTTTCTAATATTATTTACACATTTACAAATAAAGACATATAAATACATTTTTTTTTTTCCACAAATAAAATCAATCACTTGACCATAGGTATTCAATGAGAAAGACGAGCATATCCCGAAAAATCTCAAAACAGACAAGTACTTCACACTGCAATATACTATGATCAAGTGATTGTTGCCTATATCTGAGCTCTGTATTATACAAGGATGATTTACATCATAATGTACAAAACATACAAATGTCAAAGCATTAGGTAGACATAAGGCCTGAGGCCTTTATTGGATTACATACTGGGCAAGCCCAGTTAAAAACACTGATGAACAACATTAGCAATTTGTTAAAGAAAAAAGTAAGTTTCACACTATATTCCTACACTTGCATTTATTAATGTAATCACACTCACTAACTTCACTAAATGGAAAAACTTTCACCACAACCACAAGTTCCTTTTATATTGGGATTGTTAAAAACAAATTCAGATGACAATTTGTTTTGTACATAATCCATTTCTGTCCCTAATAAGGTCAGCTGTGCTTTCTTGTCGATGATAACTCGCACTCCTGGAAAGAAAAGTTTGAAACAATTTGAACTGGGAACTTCTTTACCATGCCTATCAATTGAAAGTTTAGTAAAATTGGTTTATATTATCAAGGTAAAACAATTAAGTTTGCCTTCAGTGATATTAAATAATTATGAAGACTTAAAAATTGTGATATATATCAAATGCGCACATACTAACCATCTTGAACTACTTCCTCATCAAATTTTCCTTTTTCTTTAGCATAGTCTAATGTGTAGCTTAGCCCATTACAGCCTCTCTGTCGCACACCAACCTTCAGACCAACCTGCACAGAATGAAGAAGATTAGAGGAGATTTCAGAAATTTGTGGAATTTTTTAAGAGGAAATAGCAAAACAAATATATATATTTATATATACATTTATAACAAAAATATATATAAAAAATAAACAATGGGGAGAAATAGTGCTAATGTAAACCACAAAACTTTTACATACATCCTACATTAAAAAACTTATATTTTAGATTTCTATACCACTATTGTCTTTATTAAACCCCTAACCGACGTGGCATACATACATGCCATGGCTGTTGGGACAGAAACACGGATGGCATCGTATCATGCCATTCCCGCACCACTGGCTCGTCGGACGGAGTTTGTTTTTCTCCAATAGGAGCGACTTCATTTATATGGTAAAGATTTTAGGCAATGGCATCTATAATGAAGGTAAACCTTCAAAATTATAATATTTTTATAAATTATAGCAAATTAAAAGCTTTTAGGTGCCAAATGTCGCTTGCAAACTCCTGATCAAGCCGGGCACAAACTGGGGAAACTGCCGATGCTTGCCAACAATCCCGTTATTACTTCCACTTGCCAAATATTTTACCCGTCGGCACTGGTTAAAATGTAAAAGATCGAAGGAGACATTAACAATTAATGTCATTCATTCTGAACAATATAACTTTCCATTACACATCATCAAAGGCTTGATGAGCACAAATCCTTTGTAAATTACATGCCTGAATTGAAAGTAATGGTGATCACTTATACTTACAGCTTCTGGATTCCTGTCCAGTAGTTCTCTAACCTTGTGAACAGCAGTCTGGGTCTGTAAAAAATAATAATAAATAGAAAAAAGTAAAAATATTTATTACTATTATGAGCAAGAAAGCCCAAAGACAGTATGAAAAACAACAAATATGTTATAACTGAATATTAACCAATAATAGTACTCAACTCAGTAAAAAAAATGTAGTTACAGAAATCTTCATTTTCCCAACAGAACAGCTGTGATATTTTGAAACATGCAATTGTACTATGTACTATGAAATCTAACACACAGATTTACAAATATCAATATGAACATCAAAACCCACTCGTGACATTACTAAAGACGTAGACTACCCATAGATTTGTGAAATCCTGCGATTTTAATGGAATTTGTCCATTGATGAAATCAATCCACTGGACTTCGCCCATAAGTTTGATGAGATGGACACCTACTTGTCCATCGATGGACGAAAGAAAAAAAGTTGAGAATCTACAGTATGCATGGTATGCATATATTTTCATTTCAAAGCTATGAAAATTTTAAATATCATATAGTTTTGCATCAACATTTACATTTAAATTTAAGCTAAAATACAAATAAAAAGTAAAAACAAAAGCACTGATCATGGATTCTCATTTGACTGATGAATATAAACAAACGTGTAGCGGCCAATTTCAAGTTGAATATTCAAAATGTGGAATTCTTAAGCAATTTACTCTGTCCTCGGAAAGGTTAGAACTCTTGAATCATGAAAGAGTAGCAAGAGTTAGGGAGAAGACTGCAGGAACCATTGCACGTTTCTGCTGTCATAATTTGTTTTGATGCCGCAATGCGTGCGTGTGTATAACTGTGTTTACATGTCTGGCATTTGAAGTATGACTTACGATATGGATATGCATAAGTATATCTGCAAGAATATGTGCAAGTTTGTAAGCAAGGATCCCACATCTCTCTGGACTGGGAGACCAGTCAAAACAAATAAGAAAAAAAAAAAAAAAAAAAAAAAAAAAAAAAGATAGATTATTTCTGATTCTGAACATTATACTGAATGGCCCACTTGTTTCTAATGTGTATTCAGCACTTGAACACACTTCCAATTGAGACCTACACCCAACCAAACTTCATCTATTCAGAGATGGTGTCCTATCACATCATGGTATGTGATTACTGAAGACAAACAGTCATTCAAAAGGTTTCAAGCTTCTTTTTAGCCTTCTGAGCAGTTGACTCCACACCTACCCTGATGCCCATAGCTTTGTAGTGCATTAATTACACCTATGGATAACGTCGTGGACAACTGGGCCTGGCACCAGGTGACGGGACATTCATATCACATTAAGATGATGAAAATATTACATTTGCTGTTCTTTATAAGGAACCCTCATGCCCACACCACATACCCTGAGGCATTGCCTGCAGGAGAACAGGATGTGTAATGTTATGATTGACTATTGTTTTGTATAAAGGGTAAATTGTGGCATACAAATCATTTACCTGCCATGCAAGGAAGATGTTACACACCAGTGCATGGCACTCTCTTGCTGTTGATGCGAATATATAAGTAACATTGATTCGTGTTTACAAGATCAGTCTCCTTGTGCCAACTATTCACATTATGAACCATATTCATGTTGACAAATGTAGAAAAGGTATGAATGAGAATGAATATCTTCATCATGTATTTCTGATCAGATATATTCAAAACCAGTCAAATACATCTCTTGTATTGTAAAGATATCATTCTCATTTATACCTTTTCTATATACTTGCATTGTCTTTGGCACTCTGCCAGTGTGACTGTCTTGAAGTATTACACAAAAAAGTAAAGTATTGAAGCTGGTGGCAATAGCCTTGTATATCACTGCATACAATCTCTCAAAATAAGATCTACGAAAATGACTGAATTTTTAAAAAAATTATCCTTCAATAAAATCATATTCACTCTTGCACAGAGTGTAACATAATGATATGGGCTCTAATGTACATAATCAGGCTACTACAGGTTCAATCTAGCAACCAAAATGCATTTCGTGTATCTCTGAATATGTGGTCATAAAAATTTACTCCTTATTTTATTGACTATGCACAGCATAAGTATTATTGAAAATGACACCTAACACCAAAACTGAATAATCTGCTCTTGATATCCAACAGAAGTAATATTCTAAGACACTTTTCTTCTAAAGCATTTTCTTCACAAACTAATAATAAGGGTAGCAGAGAGGATATAAAACTCAAAATTTCCAGGTGCTCCATGGTTCTTTCTCCTCCAGCAGCAACAGAATTGTAGGGATGACGTACACAGAAATCAAATGAGCCAATGGTATTTGCACTTGGCTGTGATGTGCCATAGACACTAGCGACCATTCTATTAAAACCAATAAAATCTGTAATAAGTAATCCCTTGTGATAGAAGCTGGACCCAAGGATCAGTTGAAATTGAAATCACTTCCATCATGGCTAGGCTGTGTATAAGCTGCTGTTTCATCTTTCATATGCAAAATATCATTGCAATAACAAAGAGCAGCAGACAGTTGTCACAATTCCCACCAACAGTTTAGAGGATTTTCACATCTCGCAGGCTGGCCACTGTGGATTTACTGGTCATGGTAAGAAATTATTGGTGCAAGATCAAGATATATGCTTAGGCTCTATCCTGCCAGAACATACAAGGTGAAGATTTTGGAGACCAGGCAAGGCTAGGGTGGGCCTACATACAATCAGTGTGTGTCACCAGAGGATAGTTGCCCTGGCTCTATCCTGCCAGAACATATGAGGTGCAGATTTTACAGATCAGGCAAGGGTTAGGGGTGGCAGCAATCCTCCCTGAAAGAGGGCTTAGAGAGTGAAGCCCCCTATTTACTATGAATGTCCTTTGCAAAACTGTAGCAACTGCTGTCGTGCCCTTTCTAATTGCCGCAGTTCCCGAAAATTATGAGGATTTTCACAGCAACAAATTACCACAACCGTAACAACATATAGCCACCATGCTCTTTTGGCTGGTATGATAGCTGTGTGGATCAGACTGCCGATGTGTGGCCAGTACCAGCGGCCGGCAGCCATCAGCAGTGTGTACAGATAGAATCCACACGGTCTGCAGAACTGGGCAGACCAATGTGTTATGCAAAAGATCAGACAAAGCTGCACACTGAATCATCATGATGCACAAGTTGCTAGCTAAACTGCTCATTTTTAGATTTTTTATTTCTATACATGCTTTTACACAACTGTGTTGATGTCAATCAAAAATGCAAAAATTGCCTTGATGCCCATAATTTTGGTGAAATTTCAAGGCATTCACTACAGAGCATTTTTTAACCTGGAGTTTCTGCCCTCCTTATGAAAATTGGTATTAGGGGTCATTTACACATTGACCAAGGCTTGTGCATAGCAAAAATTATCCTGTATCCTCAAAATTGTAATCAAATCTGCATAAATCACGGCTTCCCAATAGCTATAGTTATATTTTGTGGTAATTTTACACAAAAGTTCCGCATAACGGATCAAGATGATTTTGGTATCAACGGATTCCTCTCACTTCTTAGTATCCAAATATATAAAGATCACTGCATGGAAACCCCCCAAATCCCCACATTCCTGGGCCTGATAATAGGGGAGGGCATGATGGGTACCAGGGAAATTGCAGGGTAAAATATGAATAATACACACAGAATCAGTCACAAGGTCATACTAATTACCGTTCTCCACCGTCAGCCACCCCAAAGCATGGCTAAAATGTTGTTTTGGAAGTTCTTCCTTGCCAAAATCGATATCAGCAACATTAAACAACCCATATATAAGAACATATAATAATCTTGATGACATCATTATGTACACCACGCCCACTTCAGAAACAGATGTCGTATCTGGAGACCAGTAAACAGAATTACCTTTAAAAGAACAAATCATAAGTCTAGACATATTCACCTTTTATATAAAATGCACATAATGCAAAAACATCATCTGCAGACCAAACACTAGAATTACTGTCTTCCACTCCAAACCACCCTCAAAATATTATTTTGGCATTTTTTCTTACAAAAAAAAAATACCAGCAACATTAAAAGAAATAAAAAAATATGCCAAAATAACATTTAGAGGGTGCTTGGGGTGAATGATGGTAATTCTAGTGTCTAGTCTGAAATGGTGTTTCTGCAATGTGCACATTTTTCATAAAAATAATGTTGTTAAGATCCGATATGTTTTTAAATGAGTATATATTGCTGATTTCAATTTTGGCATGCAGAAACTTCCAATATAACATTTTGAGGGCGCTTTGTGGTGGAGGACAGTGGAAGACGGTGGAGGTCAGTAATTAGTATGACCAGTCACTTAACCCATTCACGCCGGTATATTTTGAAGCCAAGAATAAAAGATTCCAGGCAGCTACAAAATCGGCGGGTGGCTTCCCCGAAGTCTATCCGCCCGCCGCACTGCCCCTGCCAGCAATGTTTAATTTTTCGGGTGTCTCATATATGGGCACCTGTCGTTAATGGGTTAATACTTGTGCTCCCATGAGGGCTGCTGCCCCCTTAACCCACCCAGGAAAACAAAGAATTTTCCACATATTAACAGCAGGACAGAGCGTCAGACACTCTGCACTGGGCACTGCCATATGTTACTACGCTCTCTCCTGCCATGAAAGCATGGAGGATCCTTTTTTTTCCTGGGCAGGGGTTGGGGGACAGCAGCCCCATGGGGGGTTGCAGGGGGTGACTGAGTCTGTATATTTTTCATATTTTCACCCACAATTTCCAGTTCTCTCCATGCTCTCCCTACTATCAGGGTTAAGATTGTCACTAATGGGAGGTTCCACACAATAATTACATAGATATATGGATAGTAGAGAGTCCGAGGAATCCATCAACATCAAAATCGTCTCAAACTGTTATGCGGGACTATTGTGTAAAATTACCATGAGCTGCATCTAGAAGTTTCCTTTTACATAATCTAGAAGTATCACAAAAAAGAAAAAGAAATAAAAATATAAATCAAAATCCTAGGCGTGCAAAAGAGCCCTGTGGCCTGGTGACCTCCAGCCCGACCTTGTGTGACCTCACACAGAGGAAGAGGAAGAGGAAGAGGAAAATAGGCTTTCGTAAGGCCAGCCCGCCTCCCTCTCCCTCTCCTCCCCTCCCTCGCCGCCGCACTCCCTCCGCCCGCGTATTCAGCGCCCTCATTCCCCCTGCGATACGTACCAGGACGAGCGCCGCCCGCGTGGGGATGAGCCTCCTGCCCTTCACCGCTCGCACCGTCGCAGTGGCAACCGAGGCCATGTTTGTTATGAAACTGAGGCTCCGACGGCTGCTCGGGGCGTTCGCGGGAGGCCGGATTGGCGGGCGTTCGCGTGCGATGCAGGCGAGGCCGGTGACGTCACTTTAGCTGTCTGACTAAAAAAAATCGTAACTATGTATGGCATTGTTGTAGTTATCAGTATTTCTACGTGTAATTTGTAGTTCTGTACTTGACTTGCAATTATGATGAAGAAATAAACATCATTATGAGAATAAACACCGTAAGAACTATGGGACTTGGAAAACGCACATTAAGCATCTGTTATATAAAAGCCATTCAAAATGTCATTCAAACACTATAACAATAGTACTGTAGCATCTTCTGTTAAGAATGAGAATAACGTATGGAATATATATCGATATCTTGGCTCTGTTTTGTTTGCGGTAATAAGATACCTTTTTTATTAATAGCAGTAATGTTTTTTGCAAAGTTGCGGTTGACATGAACTACGGAGAAGACACGACTGCGCCGTAGTGCCCACGCCAAGGCGCTTATCGTCGAGTAGCGAGAACCAAAAATAGATAATGATGATATGCGACTGTTTACCTTGAATCTAGCATCCGAAGATTAAATGGGCAAGTAAGATGTATGCTGAGACCTGCAATCACCGATGCCAAGTGTTGCTCAATATTTCTGCATTAATAATTTTATCAGTTACCTATATTTTTCCTCACATAAACCAATATGTTAACTGAAATTTCAGTCCAACGATAAAGACTGGATAATTCGTCTGCAAACAGGTAAAGAAATATCTTAGGGAAAAGAAACAACCAAAGTACATTCCGAGTTTCGTACCATAATGAAGGGGATCAGTCTCGGAACTCAGTGTGCGTGCATTCAAGGTCTATAAAGTACTTATAGAGACCTTGCACGCACACGCACGCACGTACGTGTGTATGAGTGGGGGAGAGGGGGGAGTTAGTCTAATCCGTGTGAGTGCCTTTAACGACAAAAACTGGTTTGTAACCTCAAAAAATACAATCATGGTCAAATATCTACTAATAGCCCTACAAATGACGATCGCTCGCCAGATACCGCGGCTGCCTGTCCGAACGAAAGAAGTGTGGGGAACCCTCATCTATGGTCTACACAAGTATTATATCGCTTTTGCTCTCATCCAAGAGAAATTTCGTCTGATGAAACATTAAACGTTCTTAAAACGTGTATTCTACTTGGTGTTTTGCTAACCATATACCACTCTCGGTGACATGATTAACTAGGGAAATTATTGGTAAAACATTGCATTAACTATAAAGATTAAAAACTGTCTTTATAAGGATTAAAAACCGTCTTTAGCTGAAAAGTTGGGATGATTTTTTTTTATTTATTGAAAATTTATGGCCGTGTAATATCCAAGGTCATTAGCAGCGTATAAAAAAATTAACAATTGGGCAAGGTTTGTGGCGAAACCCCCAGGTAAGGAAGTCATACAGCATTGACAAATTATTGCGGCAAAAAGGCACAATTAGGACATGTTAGATGTCAACGGCTGTAGAACGCTGCAGGTTAGTATGGTATTGAAAAGGGTAAAGAGGAAATAGCAAGGGAATACGTAGGCGTTCAGGACTGACAGAGCCAGTCTTTCATCCTTTCAGTATGTGGTCAGGAGCTGAAGAGGAGCAAAGGGGAGAAGAAAAGACCATGCAAAATTAGTTGAGGCGAAGGCTGAGGTCAATGT
The DNA here is from genome assembly GCF_003789085.1 of Penaeus vannamei. Lineage (NCBI taxonomy): Eukaryota > Metazoa > Arthropoda > Malacostraca > Decapoda > Penaeidae > Penaeus > Penaeus vannamei. Next base: position 65,919 of record NW_020869743.1, on the reverse strand, counting down.
AGGTGTGATTCCTACCTTAGGCCTCAGTTCCGTATCTTAAGCCCCCCCCCACCACCCACCACCACCACGGCAACAGCAGACATAGAAATGGGGGAGGGCGGCTTGACCGTTACTAAAGCAAGGCAATTTTACTAACATAATTGCCATCCCTAAAATCACTTTCAACAGAATTTTCCTTCTAAATTTTCCCACAACAATGTGCATAAATAGTGACTCGGTTTTATCTGCAACTCTTCTAAACAACATGCATTACTTAAAAAAAAGTGATTGTTTTTACAAAATGGTTTCACACACAATATCAAGTACACATGATAATAAAAGCAAGTATGTGTTATCAATTTATTGGACTTTTCTTGTATTTTCATGGGAATGAATCCGTTGTATTCCTTTCAACAAAACTATAAATTACAAAACATCAAATAACATTATTATATTTAATGGTGGCATTGGACATTTGCATTTTTCAGTTCAATCACTGGTGTATCAAAAGATACCCAAATAAAAAAGGGGGTATACTAAACAATTTATGCAATAAAGCTTTGGTTCCAAAACGTCAATGTTTTCCTGTTGTTTTGTAATAATGGCCCACTCTTAAGCAAACACCTTCCATTTCTTTATAGTGCATAAAATACATGATTTTGTGGGATTATTCTGCATATGGTAGTAAATAAATAAGGCAATGGAAGCAGGTATTGCAGTATAAAGGGCTTTACAAAGCTTAATAATGCAATGCGCCTAAGTTATACACCAATGACAGTACTTCAACATGTAACTTAATAAAGTAGTGCACAATAACAAAGTCTGGCTATGACTATTTATGAAATTGTCCTTAATAGCCAAAACAATAGATGCTTAATTTGTTTTCCTTTAGGCATCCTTACAATAATGACTGAACACAGAGGGGAAAACACATTGCCGAGCTGTTTAGATACAAGGTAAGGGTAAGAGGGGTTTTTGTAGTTATCAAGTTGCATAGTCCAGGCCATAATCTATTGAAATGGTTTCCAGATATATACGTATATTTACACATTGGTATGTATAATTCAATGTGTTAGATCACAAATAACTCAAGATTATTTCAAATATGCCAAAGACAGGGTAAAAAACACAATGTGTCCATCAAACACGTTTGTGTTACACAGCACAAGTGCCCTTATGCCTTTGTCACATCACCTTTGGGCACAAGTGAGGATAACATCAAAGCTTTGTAAAGTTTCAGTCTAATACTATTATTCTATGCTTGATACAAATGTGTATTGTGGGTTTTGAATTTACAGGCCGAGAGATTTAAAATAAAATTTTAACAAAAAGCAAATATAGTTTTAATGCCTTGTAGCTTCAAATCCCACTCAAGTTGACAGCCCAACGTGTCCAATCTACAAATTGCAAAGTCCAGAAACCGTTCTAAGGCAGCAGCTGATCAAACAAAGGAAGCATAGAAACATATGTTTAAAAGAAGAATGTTTCTTTTCATTTCACAGCATAGGAATGCAACTTTTGAGTAAAGAAAGAAGAAATCCTTATAAAACAAAGGTTCCTGTGTACAGATCATGTAAATTGATTCTTTGGCATGTAAAGACAATATACATGAGCATAATCTACCTTTTCAACTTCTGTATAACAAACTTTCCACCAAGATAAATTGGATCCATCACAGACATACGACAACCAGCCAGAACAAAATCAAATTCAGCATATGAGTAACTTGATTGAGTCTGATTAAGCAAATGTTAGAATGAAACAAAAAAATACCAGTACATTTAACAAAAGATAGGAAAAATAAACAAAGAATTAGTAGAGAATTCCGGTCTGGTCATCAACAGGATTAAGCTCAACACTTCTAATGCTCAAGTCTAGTCCTGCAGCACTTGTGGAGTAGGAGTGAACCCTCGAGACCCTTTTAGTTTCTGCCTCCAATGCCATTTCGGCAATGACATTCTTCCTAAACTGTTCTAATATCATTACCCCTATCATTTAGCAAAGACTGTATATGAGAACTAAATATATAAATATATATATATATCTATATAATACATCAATCAATAGAAAAAAAGAAACAAAAACAATAATTTAGTGTAATGGACCCATACATTAAAGCAACAGTCATGACCATTCACTTAAAAACCTGTTACCAGAACCAAATATTGAAGGATTTATTTGTAACAATGCAGTTATCACAGTTTATAGTGGGGTCAGTTTACTTGAAAGGTCTTAGACTGAAGACTTCCACTAACCTACTGACTGGTCTAGGGTTCACCTGTGACTATCCTATCCTCACACATTTATCCAGGACACAACAATATATCATACCAAGAATTTGGCCATTCTGCCCAATGCCTTGTTCAGGTGATACCCTGAAGATTACATTTCATTGACTTAAAACATATATATGTATACTATTCTCAGTTAGGATATGGAAAAGTTACTGAAGGCAACTGTACTGACTTTAGAATAGATGAATAGAAATGAATGGACCAAGTCTTTAGTTACTACAGGAGAGATTACATGCCCTTGAGTTTCTAAATCATTATCTACACTTATTGAAAACATAGCTCTGACTGGCTGCATATGATTAATATTACTCTGACTGTGACTAAAAACTTAGCCCACTATTTTTAGGCACTGTATACTTAATCCTAAGGATCCTTGTATATTTTTGAGGTTGTCTTCAAAGAATAATTGAAGCAACAGAAGCAAAGGTCAGCATCCTCAATGAATGCCATTCACTTCAACTATATTTCAACTTAAAGAGCAAGATTTTTGGAAGGCTATCCAAAGAAAACAAAGAAATAGCACACACACACAAATACAAACAGACTAACAAACAGACTAACAAGGGTTCTATAGAAATATGAAAATGAAGGACAACCGATTTTTTTTTTATTTAGCTAGGTAGCCTCCTGTATAATTCTTTAGCCACCAGTTTTCATTGTTAACCATTTGTGTTTCAGAAGTCAGTTATCACATAAGGCAAAACAATCAATGGGTCGTCCTGGTAGCCTTTTTTATTGATTACTTCATGCCACTCTCTGAACTTGCCATCCATATCAAAATTGCCATTCTGACAGTCTAGATTGGTTGAATGAAGCCGGTTTACTTCATCAGGGGGAACCTGTTTTGATAGTTGCACTAATTTTTCTATTTCATCTTCAGACTCACTGTCATCAGAACCACTAGCTTCCTTTTCCTGTTCTTGTGTATCAGTTTGATCTTCAGGGTCATCCCAAACAATACTGGAACGGTCGATTGGGCTGTAGTCGCGCTAAATTTCCTCCGCAGTTTCATCTTCTCTAACACCAAGAAGATCAAGATTACTTGGTGTCATGACAACTGCTGGGGGGCCTCTGAAGGAACATTTGGTGGGGACACAGGGGCACTGACTCCTCGCCCTTCCGTTTCTGAAGACATTGAGCCTCTGTCATCGTCTCCAGCACCTGCATAGTCCTCAAATGCAGGGCCAGCCTGCGAGCTAAGAAATCGGTGCAAATGATCATTTTGTTTCGCGTTACAACAGCAAGATCAGTTGTCCTCCCATACCCGTGTTGAGCCCGAACCAGGCAAGTCCCGTACCTGTTGCTCCTCTAGTTTACTGGCTCTTTCTGCTAACTTTGAATCACCTTTTCTTTCTGCAAGTTCAGCTACTATTTGAGAGGTTGTTTTTAACTTTAGATCCTTTTGTGGCCATAGGTAAGACTGGCATCTTTTGGCGAAGAGCGTCAGGCGTATTGGTCACACTGATGATTCAGACACTACTGATCTTTTCTTAGGCAAGGAGTGTGCATTGGCTGCTATTCGTCGTGATTTACTACCTTCACTACTTCCACTTATAATTTAGGAGTACAGTCATTACTCAAAACACTGGAAAAACTGTCTTTACTATCTTCATCAAAGCATTAGTTACACTATTTCTAGGCCTCTTGGCAACTGGAATATCACTACTAGATTCGTCTTCATCTTTTCTTAATCTTTGTTTGCTGTATTAGTTTTTGCTACATTTTCAGTACTAGGGGCATAGGAGGAAGCATCCGCTCTGGACTGCTGCCTCATGCTGGGGTTAACAGCTGGAGAGTGCGGGCGTGAGCGCGGGCGGGCTGGCGTCGCCAAGGGAGGAGTGATAGCAGGCGAAATGGAGGCCAGGGCCGGACTCGAGCCCGGACTCAGACACGTCCCGCAGTAAGGCAGGAGATGCAGGTTTGACTGGGCGGGTTGTTTGGGCGGTGGTAAGGGTGGGAGAGCCCGGACGAGTGCGTTGGGACAGGGTGGAGGGAGTGGTGGGGGCAGACATTCCCGGACTAGTGTTGCCACTGGACGGTAAGGAAGAGGGTGACGTAGGAGGATGCCCATTCCCCGCCCCCCTTCCACCCATCCGCCAGACCCGTCCGCCAGGCCCAGGCCCGGAACACCCTGCCCCGTTGACGCCATCGCGCCAAGACATCTTCCGCCACTTGCGCGCACCAAGTCCCTTGGCACGTCGGTCAGGTTTGGTTGGTCGTCTTGCGACGGATGTCATTTATGTGTTTGCCTAAGTCGGGTGGACTGGAAGGAAAGGGAAATGAATGAATGGTTAACAAGAGCCAAGTTGGGTTATCTTAATAAATAATATCTTAAAATGTAAAATTAATGCTGGTGGCATAAAAATATATAACACCTTAAACAGGACTTGTAAACTTGTGTATATTTTAATTAGTAATGACATAAAATTCATACAATATATTCAAGGATATGATTATGAGATAGATTGATACAATGTAAGATAATTTTTAAATATTTCAAAAATAGAATGACAATAAATATTGGGCCAATTTTTTTTTACTTAATCATTAACCCTAGACAGAAATGATTTAAATGATTTTTAAACTTGCTAGCATACATAACATAAATGCAACTTATTTGGGGAAGAAGAAAAGAAATAAATTGATTGAACCTTTTAAGCCTCGTATTTCATTAGAGTGCAAAGTTGAAAATTATATTAGTGACATTTGCATATGAATGAAAATCTGGACACATTACTTTGAATATAGAAAACAAAAAAATCAACGTAACCAATAAAATGTGCATCTGGATGATTTTCAAAGTATCTAGACATTTAAACAGTAAAAAGTAAGTCCATAGCAAAAGGTTATCATCATTGAGTAGTAGTAGAAGAGGGCAAATGGGAGGAAATTTCCAGTGTTTGGTAAGATAAAATAAGCCATATATTACCAGAATTACAACTTTACACTCACTACATTTCATTTACTGGAAGAGAGAGATGGGAAAGGACAAGTGTGCGCTTGGTGCAGGAAGAGGAGGGCCTACATGGGTTATAATAATCCAAATAAAAAATGTGTCAATCATTTTTACAAGAATAATCCAAATAACATACTGAAAATGGTAATCTCCATAGTCTATTGCAAAGTTTGAAAAGCTATATAAGGAAAGACTTACACTGGTTATTTGCCGAAATACATCATCATCAGAAATGAGCAGTGGATCCATTATATATATATAAATATATATATATATATATATATATATAATATAATATATATATAAATTTCCCAAGTTACATATCAAAAACAGTAATCCCATCCATAGAAGAAACATAGACAAGGTGACAATATGGAGTTGCTAACCAATTAATGCAAAGTGTATATGCATGCCTCACCACTATTATTTTGATTTTATTATTCTTACCATCATCATCCTCATTAGTAGTATCATTTTTCATGCACAGATAGCTTCTAAAACCCCTTAATCAAAAAGGAAGAAGCATCTGAACTTGCCCACTTACCCTATTCCTTGAAATTTACATAAAATTCTAGGAACAAAATAAAAAGTGAGGTTGGTAGCACTAGTAATTGACTCCTTTTGACTAAGCTTTTGTAGAGCCATCTATGTGGTTGATAGAATCCTTTGATTCCCTACCTAGAGCCATATTCTTGGTTGCAAAATCAAGCCCACTTCTACAACACTCCACACAGCTACCACTTGCTAAAGTCTCTCAAAGCCACATTCCTATACAGGAGCAAAGAGGCTGACTGGTTCACAGGCATGCAATGCTTGTGTGGGTATCCACTCATCTTAAATAAGTGTATTCAATCAACAATGACCTCTTTCAGTACAGTAACTATAAAATTAGGAAAAAAAGATAACATAGCACTTCTGCATGAAAAGCGGAGGCATAAAGCAAAGGTGGAACAACCACTTGCTAAGGGGCTGTGTCAAACAACTTGACAGATCACCAGCTAGCAGATGTTACAACAATAGAGAGTCACATATTGCTTACAAACATAATTATCTGTATTAGGAGCAAAATGTCTCAGGAAGGCCTGTGGTGCACTGCTATTAGCAGATTGAGCCTCCCCTCTGTATATGGCCTTTTTCTAACTATATCAACTGCATAATAACATTGGCTATATCTAACAGTAGTTTATTATATATTTCCATGTTTGGTCACATTTCTTTTCACACAGTTTACGTCTTTTAGAAAAAGATTCAATTAAAAAAAAAAAAAAAAAAAAAAAAAAAAAAAAAAATCACTTAAAATCACCTTTGACCAGAATATTTTATTCTCTCTTTTTTTTTTTCAAATTTTTTTAATACTTTAAAATCAATAAAAATTCTGCATTTCCATTATTTTTTCATTGACATGGTATAGCCAACACATCTGCAACACTGGAAGCACCGAGCAAAGGTGCCAACTTTCACAACCTCAGGTGGCGGTTGCAAACTTCTGTAGATGCCTGACCAGTAAGGACGAAAGTTAACTGCAGATAAGTGACCCAAGCAGTCGACTTCAAATCACTGCACAAATAAAATCTCCTCATTAATAAGTATGGTAACGGTAATAATCATCTTTAATTGACCAACTTATACAGCCTCTGTGGTAAACTTGTGTGTGAACTCAATGACTCAGATGTATGGTACATCTGTAAATTGTGAATATTGAGCAGCTGTTAAATCATGAATATAAAAAAAAGGGGAGAAAAGGTCTCTTAATAACTGCACAATTCTACAGAAAATGAGGTTGGTTTTAAGCAATGAACACAGTGCTAATATATGGGTATCAAAATAGCACTGAATATGGTATAATCAGCCTTTCAGATATAGAAATGGGGTGTGGCTTCCGAGCAAATTTAGCATTCAGTAACTGCACAAGTGATGTGGGAGGCTTGTGGGTACATGCTTATGATCTGGAATGTGGCTGCCATTCTTAAATCCATTGAACTACAATTTCTATGTAACAGACTGAGCACCTAATTATTTCATACAAACCAAAGAGAGGAGAAAAAAATGACAGCAAGACATACCGGAAAGAAGAAAGGAGTAGTAAAGAAGGAAAGAAAGAAAGGAGGGAGGAGAAAGAAAAAAAGACAGAGGGGGAGGGGAGAGAGAGAGGGAGGAGGAAGAGAGAGGGGGAGGGGGGAAGGGGGGAGGGGGAAGGGGGGAAAGAGAGAGGGGGGGGGGGAAGGGGGAGAGAGAGAGGGGAAGGGGGAGAAGAGATGGGGAAGGAGAGAGAGAGGAGAGAGAGAGAGAGAGAGAGAGAGAGAGAGAGAGAGAGAGAGAGAGAGGGAGAGAGAGAGAGGAGAGGAGAGAGAGAGAGAGGGAGGGAGGAGGGAGGGAGGGAGGAAGGAGGGAGAGGGAGAGGGAGGAGAGGGAGGGAGAGGGAGAGAGAGGGAGAGGGGGGGAGAGGGAGAGGAGAGGGGGAAGGGAGAGGGAGAGGGAGAGGGGGGAGAGAGGGAGAGGGAGAGGGGGGGGGGAGAGGGAGAGGGAGAGGGGGGGGGAGAGGGAGAGGGAGAGGGGGGGGAGAGGGGAGAGGGAAGAGGGGGGGGAAGGGAGAGGGAGGGGGGGGAGAGAGGGAGAGAGGGAGAGAGAGAGGGAGAGAGAGAGGAGAGAGAGAGAGAGGAGAGAGAGAGAGAGAAGAGAGAGAGAGAGAGAGAGAGAGAGAGAGAGGAGAGAGGAGAGAGAGAGAGAAGTAAAGGGCAAAGGTAAGAAAGCGGAGAGAAAGGAAAGTAAGCTAGACAGAAACAGAAATAGGGAGAAAGAGGAAGATAGAGAAATTAGTAGAGAAAGGAAGAGAATGAAACAGCAGTAGCAGAGAAAAGAAGTAGAAAAAAATTATATAGAGAAAGTTGAAGAAAAAATAAATTGAGAGTAGAGAAAGAAGTAAAGGAGGAGACAGTCATAGTAGTAATAAAGGGAAACAGTACTAACAGTAGACAGACAAAACTGGAGAAATAAGCAAGAAAATGTAGAAAGAGAAATAAGTATAGAGCAAGATACAGAACAGAAAGAGAGGGATACGATACAGAGAAAGAAAAAGGAACAAGAGAAGTAAATAAAGAGCAAAAGTAAAATGAGAAAGTACTAAGGAGAGCAAATGTCACAAGGTAAGTAGGAGTAGTAGAAAAGGATTACTAAATAACATGTATATACA
>NW_020869743.1:45000-47500 GCF_003789085.1 Penaeus vannamei | reverse complement strand
ATTCCCCGAGCTTGCTAGTGGCAAAACCACAAAAAAGAACCAAAGGGAAAAAGGTTCAAAGTCCACAGCAATGGTCCCCCCAGTAGATGATAATCTTTTCTTTGACGAGAAAGATATGACTCTCCTGTTGAGTGCTGTAGTTTCTGCAGTAGCAACAGCCTTGGGGAGGACCAGTGAGGAGGCGGAGAAAGCAGTGCAGGTCGCCATGACGGCTATGACCCAAACTGTGGCGGCTCTGAAGGGAAGGAAGCTAGAAGCCTCCAAACCGATAACGAGCAGCGCTCCCCTCCCAAATCCTCGGATGGCAGGCTAGCTTCAAAGAAACACACACAAAACCCCAGCTAGTCTGTCAGGACAGGCTGAAACTGTGCAGCAGGCCGAGTCTGTACAGCCAAAGTCTCGTCCTCCGACCCAAGGTGACACTTCCAACCTAGGCCCTACACCCCTGGTAAGGCCTTAACCGGAGTGTCTGACTTAGAGGAAGTTGTACAATCCTCAATCAATGAGGATCTGTATTTATCTGATGCCACCAGCACTGGGGCATCTGAAGATGAAGCAAGTGACACTGAGTAACCATCATGGCACACAATCTAAGCATACTGCAGTGGAATATCTGTAGCTATAAAAGCAAGAACTCATTTCTCCAGTCCATTGTGCGAGCAAGGAGCATTGACGTCGTCATGCTCCAGGAGACACTAACAATGGGATCCGTGTGCTTCTCAGGATATCATGCCTTCACCACTCCAAACCTGGATGGTGCTAGAGGCCTGATGACCCTGGTAAAAGAAGCTATCCCTTGCTCCTTAATAGCCAATCCGCCGCACTGTGGAGATGGTGTTGAATCTCTTGCTGTTGAGATTCAGCTACCTGGGGGCTCTATAAAAATATACAATATTTATAGCAAACCACTGTGTGAGAGCTTAGATCTAAACCAGGTCTGTGCTACTGCAGCACAAGACCGAGTGATCATAGGGGGAGACTTCAATGCACACATGGCCATGCTGAATCCCCGCAAAAGGCCGAACGCGGCAGGCATTCACATAGCAGAAGTGCTTGAGACATTCCCTGAGATCGCTCTTCTCAACACCAAAGAACCAACGCATGTGAAGGGAGGGGTCCTAGACCTCACCTTTGCCACTGCAACAATGGTGGAGAGAATTCGTGGTGTGTCGATGATACGGTTACTAGTGATCACTACGGCATAGTCACCACACTAATGGATGCAGGTCCAGCCCAAAGACCACATCACATTCCTAAATGGAAAACTGACAAGGCCAACTGGTTTGCCTTCCAGAAGGCTTGGCTCGATGTCTGAAAGACAATGAACCCAATAACAATAATGAAATGTGGATGTGCTAGAGGCAAGGCTAATCCAGGCCATAAACCAGGCAGCCTCACAAACCATTCCCAAAACTCGTCCATGGTCCAGAACTCACAAAGACGCCTGGTACTATAATGACGAGATCAAAGAGGTCAACCACAGGGTTAATATGTGTAGAAAAAACTTCCGACGGCAAAGATCTCCCGACAATCTGGCCCTGCTGAGGGAAGCTGTTGTGGATGCCAAGGAAACTGCCAACAGAGTAAGGCAGGAAAAATGGCTGGAATGGTGCCAGTCTTTTGGGTACCAGACCAGCCTTACAGAGTTGTGGAAACGGGTCAGGCAAGCGACAAGCCGCCAAGCCCCGAAATGCACTCATCATGACCCACAATCAGAGGCTAACAGATTGGTGCTTGAGTTCTCTGCCAGAACCAGCACCAACAATCTGCCTCCAATGATGAGAGAAAAACAACAAAACTTAAATCCAGAAAGACTTGCTCTCATAAGAGACAAGGCACTCGAAGCTGATGAAGCAGATGCCTTGTTCTCTCTTAGGGAACTAAGAAAATCATACAAATCCAGTTCTGGGTCAGCACCGGGATCTGATGGGATCTCTCACCCCATCATTTCGCATCTAGGCCTTGCAGGAGAACTTGCATTCTTGCAGGTTATCAACAAATCCTGGCAAACAGCCACGGTGCCCCAGAGCTGGAAACAAGCCACAATAGTTCCCATCCCAAAGCCAAAGGAGCCTGGCAAGTACCGCCCCATCTCTCTTCTCAGCTGCCTGGGTAAAACAGCTGAGAAGATGGTACTCAACAGGCTCCGATGGAAAACGGGTCCCCCCCATGAACACCTGCACGGGTTCACAAGGGGTAAGAGCACTGCTCATAGCATTTCCACACTCTTAAGCACAATCTGCACCTCGCCCGCCGTGGTTGTCTTCCTTGACCTGGAGAAGGCTTTTGAGTTGGCAAGTCCACTTGCCATTCAAGAGACCCTAATCCACAAAGGAGTCAAAGGCAGACTCTTGGCCTGGATAGCTGACTATTTTAAAAATAGATCAGCAAATGTCAGATTTCAAGGCCACCTCTCACAGCACATGCCACTTGAAAATGGAACTCCTCAGGGAGGGGTTCTTAGTCCAGCCCTGTTTAATACCCTCATGTCCAACATACT
>NW_020869743.1:27500-35000 GCF_003789085.1 Penaeus vannamei | reverse complement strand
ACCAGCAGATGCACCACGACCTCACATCCGACAAGACACCTCACCACCTGCAGCCAGGCCTTCCAGCCCCATACACCAAGCAGCTACCAGGGAAGACCTCCAGGGAAGACCTCCTGGAATGGCAGTGACAACTAAAAGAAAGAGAAAGGCTCTTACAACAGCAAGATCAGGCTCTCCTTCACAGCCAGCTAAACGGTCAACAACCGCCAGCATACAGGAGGGTGGTAGCAGCTCAAGACGATTTCTTGGCATATCCTAGGTCTCCTTTACACTTCCGGGAGTCTAACCAGATATTACCTGAACCAGCCCTAAGACTGACCAATCCTGTACGCCCGAGGTAACGCGAGGAGCCAGTAAAGGACCATATTATTAGACACCAGCTGCCTTCACTAGTTTCCAGAGAGGTCATCCAATATCTTGTATTCCGGGATGCCATACCTCATTTCAAGTGAGAAACCTCTGTTTGCGAACCAGAAGAGAAATCAGGAGATGGAGAGCTACATAAGGGCCATTAAAAACCTGGTACGACCCACAACTGATGATGCATACATCCAGGCTGCAAGAGTAAGCTGTGGAGGCAGAGCAGAGACCATCATCAACTCTAAGAGCTTTGACGGGATAAAGATTGGGACACATTCAAGTGGCAGCGGAGGCGAAAGTTCAGGAGCACTTATACCGCCTCTGACTTTTTCAAGGTACTTTATGATCACGACATGACTGAGAGGCAGACTCCTATGGACTTTTTCCTTGAGGTGGAGGCGTCGGTCATCCAAGGCTACCGGGACCACCGAGGAGCTGTTGGAGAGCCATCGGAATTGATCAGGCGGGTCTTCCTTGATGGCTTGCTTTCCACCCTACGGGATTGCTTGTTCTCGATTTTTGCCAATCCAGATTGCAGAAACCGCCCAGAAGCTCTGGAACTCCCGTTATGGCTGGCCTTGAAGAGGAACTCAACTTCACCGAGAAGAGGAGCCACACAACCCCTGGGTCCACTGGTATTACTGCTACCAGACGAGACAGGTGTCCTGTCAGTCCAGGATCTACTGTAAACCAAGGCCTGGGGTCTTCATCAACGTCTGTCCTGACAAAGCCGAGGTTCGTCGTCCAAGCTGAAGAAGAAACCGCACTCGCAACTGCTTCCGCTGTTACAGAGCCGAAGCACTTCAATAAATCCTCCTTGTTACCGAATGGATCTGTCAAGCCAGAGATGGATTGGGACGATTTCTCTGCCTATTTAACTGACATAACAGAAGATTGGGACATAAGGGTGCTCTACTACCACCCTCTGTTGCTGTTGCCACATCACCGAATCAGTTGACCTGGATGTTCCTGACGCTGATGCAGATGACCCGGTCGACCATGCCCAGGACCTTTAAGTCGAGGAAGCTGACGCCGATGGACCGACAGTAGTGTATGTGTGTATTTTTGTGTGACGCCACTACTGATACCAAAATTTTATCAGCAATAACTTATGATGATTGTGAAGATGATAACGTAATATCAATGACGATAACATTGATGATGTTAATGGTAATGACAACAAGGACAATAATCATAATAATGATATCAACAACAATAATGATAATATTAATGATAATAATATTCTATGATTATGGTGATAGTGACATCAATAGTATTAATGAAAATGTTGATAATATATGTACCAATAACAACAATGATAATGAGGATGATTATGATAACAATGAAAATTAATAATAATAATAATGAAAACAGTGAAAAAATAATCATAATAAGAATAATAGGAATCTTAATAGAATAATAATAGCAACAGTAATGATAATTATGGTGATAGTAATGATATTGAAAAAATGAAGATAATAATAATAATGAAAATATTAATGATGATAATGATGATGATAATAATAATGATAAAAATATTAATGATGATAATGATGATGAAATAATAATGATAGAAATATTAATGATGATAATAATGATAATAATAACTAGATGCATACTAGAGCACATACCTCTACCAAGGCAGTAAGGTCACTGATGCAATAAAGATCTTCACACTTAAAGAATTACATTAAAATCACCTCTCTCAAGTACACAGATGACGTCCGTAAATATAACCTCCTTTGCGGAGACAAAGCAATAGGGGTAATCATTAAAAAAAAATCCTGGATCCTGATCACCACAGATATTCAATGGCATATGAGGCTCAACCTAAATCTGTTAAAACAAAAAAAAAAAAAAAATCAGATTGATCTATACATAATTTTTTTGAGTTATCTTGCTAACCAACAAACGAACAAACAAACATACTCGACGAAAAACATAACCTCCTTGACGGGGGTAATAATGATAATGACAATGATACAATGATAATAACAATGATAATGATAATAATAACAATAATAGTAATGGTAATAATAATCATAATGATGATAATAATGATAATAACAACAATAATAATAATAACAATCATCATTATTATTATATTCAATATTATAATGAGAACAATAGTGATTATGACAAAAATGATGATAATATCAATAATGATAATGACAACAATGATAATGAGAAAACTATATATATATAATGTCTATAAATCAAATGACAATAATATCAATAACAACAAAAACAACAATGTTACTAATGGTAACGATAAAGATAGGAATAATAATAAATGACGATATATAAGTAACAAACTACAACAACAACAATGATGATAATAAGGATGATTATATGAATTATGATGATAAAGATAGCAATAATTATAATCATAATAAGGATAATCATGATAATTATGAAAATAATTACAATAATAAGAAAAATAATATTCATGATAGTAATACTCATACTGGTTGAAGGATAATAATTCAAAGATATTAATAATTATCATTATGATAATGATGAAAACAACATTGATAATAATAATAATAATAATAATGATAATAATATCAAAACAATAACAGTATTGATAACATTAATAATAATAATAACAATAATAACATTACGGGCAATATCACTGTTAATTAATGTAATATTGATATAAAAAAGAAATAAAAATAGTTATAACACAACAGCAACTGTAATGATAGTGATAGTGATGACCAAGTATATGTACACACACACACACACACACATACACACACACACACACACACACACACACACACATACGTGTGTGTGTGTGTGTGTGTGTGTGTGAGTGTGTGTGTGTGTGTGGTATTATATATTATATATATATATATATATATATATATATATATATATATATATATATAATGTTCTTACCTAGTTGTTATTACGTACTTGTTTCACTACGGGAGAAGAGCTAAGCTCAGGTGGTCCCGTCTGCTATATTTAAATTGTCGTATATTCTTTTAAATTGGTGCACATTTTTGGAACACACTACGTTTCTGGGAGACTGTTTCATGCTTCAATAGTTCTGTTTGGGAAACTAATTTTTTTGACATCTTTATCATCTCTTTTTGAAAAGGATGTAATCAACAAATGTACATGTCAACCAAAACTTTTTAACTACATAAACAGTAAAAGCGTCAGCAAAGACAATAACATTATTCATTCTAAGGAGGAAGAAATGTGTGAAATCCTAAATGAGAAATTTCAGTCAGTGTTTGTTCATGACCCATACTTTGATATAGCGAATTCCCGTACAAACGTAAAGAACATCGAAAATATCACCCTCAAAAAGAATGAAATAAATTACCTACTTAAACCGAACCAGGATTCGTCTGATGGTAAGTCATTAAGATAACAAACTTATTGCTTTCCCTCATATGAATTGTTAAAATTTAAACAAACAATTTATAAAGGATTATTTTAATTTATTCTATTTCTTGTAACACTATATTTTGATATATAGATATGCCTTTATAAATGAGATCTATAAAAAAAAGAAGTGGAAAAATTCATATCAAAATTCAAAACTGAAGCAATGGCCAAAAATGGTTCAGTGACAAATGCAAGAAAATGAGAGAAAGCAAGCAGCTCCTTTGGAAAAGATTCAGAAACCCCGAGCTTTGTTGCTAGGGAATAATAATTCGTTACTTATTTTTATTTTATTTCAATGGCCCGTGCGTATATATATATTAACTGAATTAGTCATAGGTGACAGTTCTGGTTGTATCAATAAATAGACTGAGAGGAAAATAGACTGAAACAGAGGGAAAATTATGAAGATTAAAAGGAAGGAGAACTATTGTTTTATGTGCAAGTAAAATCATTGACGATACTTGTAAAATGGGTGTAAAGGCTTCTCACGTATGTTTTTATTTTGTTTATGGAAATGATTATTGATTTATAATAGTAGGAAAATGGAAGGTATAAAGTTAACTTTAATAATGAATTAGTAGAGAATATTGCTTGTTTATATCATAAGAATTATTGCTAAGATTTACATTATAATATAGCACTTGTTTATTATTATTTGATTATAGAATAAAATGATAATGGTTAATAATGTTTCTATAGCCATTGTATATTTGGCACACACTAAAAAGAGGAATGAATTTAGTCCATCCCATGAACCTCAAGACTGTTAGGTTACGCAACCCAAAAATATAATGGTACAGCAAATACAGTTAGAACACCTTTAAATATTTTTACATGAAAAAATCCAATATGACACATATATATGTATCGATGTGCGTATGTGGCACCTGCATTGATGGGCGAGGTACTCTTTGCATGTCGCATGCTGCCTGACAGATCATACAAGGTTCGTATTAAGTGCATCAAATGGGGAAAAACAGATCTTTATAATCCTGACAACTGGGACAGCCGTTTGCTTGTGAAGATATGGGATGACAATCAACGTTAAGCAATACCATGCCCCTTGATGTCGCAACTTTAAACTGCATATCAGCCAGACTAAATGACTCTAGAAGAACTTTTAAAGAATCATGATGTTTGCCTATTGGTTTTATGCATGTTCTGAAGACTACAGGAAGGAGCTTACTGCAGTGGTGATCTTGCATTTTCGCAAACGAAATGTCTAGTTCCTCATATTCACGACATCGATGTACATGCCTTTAGACTACTAGGTATTGATATTAAGCTGGAATCCAGTTCCTTCTTATGAAATGCTTAAGATGATGGTACAAATATTGATGTGGAGAGAGACTGTTTAGCGAAAATCCACAGTAAGTTCGTGCTATCAACTGGTGATTTCAATGCTCATCCGGGGTCAGTATTTGGTCAGGAACTACAGCAGTTTGCAGCTTTACTATCTTCATTTTTTTCCATTCTTTAAGTATTCTCATGAACAGAATTATTGTTATCACTTTTATTCTAATCTGTATTATTGTTATTTCACTGCCATAGCGTTTTGTATCAATGATCCAATTATGAGTATAACTAAACTGTGTGATTGACAGAGATGGTAACTCGCCTCGACAGTGTTACAATCGTAAATCGACTCAACAGAGTCCTCAACAGAGGGCCCTAGTAAAGCAATTCCACCAATCAGTGAGCGCCATACATAATCCCTTGAGTTCCTTCGGCCAATTATATAACATGTCAACAGAACTGAACACAGCGAGATTTTAAAAATCACTGTCACAACTAAAACACCATTTAAGCTTATGTGGAAAAATTATATATATATATATATATATATATATATATATATATATATATATATATATATATATTAATATGATTATATCCATCATGTGGGATGCTAATATACTTCTGAGGAACAAGGGTTGCCTTTCCGCGTCTCCACTGCTAGGGACCCGCGACCAGCGCTCGAAACATACAGCACAGTTGACCCAGCACACTTGACCGGGGCCCACGGCCCTGACCACACCTCTCCTTGGGGGCGCTCCCCACGCGCGCCCCGCTCGGCGCCCCTCTTGGGCTTCCTTGCCCACAACAACCCGCGCCACGCTACCTTCCAGCCATCTCCTATCAATAAACAGCTGAACCAGAATTGTGTCTCCATGAACCCACCAAATCAGGGCAACACAAAACCCCTGACAATACTTCTTAGTTATTTATCGTATAAATATGAACCAATACAAAGACCGTTACATTAATATATCATTGTTTATCGCAAACCAAAGAAATAGTGCAAATAGCTTTTATTTATTCATTAATTTATTACCATTGTTAAACGACATCTATCGTCAAATAAAGGAAATATTTCAGGCTCATTCTTGTCCATGCGCTTTGGAGTTTGTTGTTCTTTACCAAAATGCCGACAGACACAATTGCTATACTCGTTTAACGTTGGTATTACGTTATATATCAGTAAGGGAGTTTTTTTCTAAAGAATTTGTAATGATTATGTCAGAGACAAATAATTCTTTAAGAGCTCACTTAAATATACATTCCATGCACTCTACAGTTTAATGTAGACCTATGTCTACCTATAATTTGACGAGGATTAGTGCGGATTTCATTCCTCGCAGTTCCATGTTGAATTTGTATTTCTTAGCCATGTCGATACATCTGTTTGCCATCATACCGATTATATCAGGTATCAGGTATAAACCAAAAACGAGATAACACGTGATGACATCGTCTTCCCAGAAGTCACTAATACCACGACCACTGGTAAAATTTACCATGGTAACTGTGATGGTAAGTTGTTATTGAATACCACTGCTGTGTGTTTACCATGGTAACTATGGATACCAGTGATTTTACCATCGTAATGTGTAGTGACTCCGGCCCCGGACGGCGGGACCTGCTGTCTCGGCCGATGGGTGCGCGCTGGGGAAACAAAGGAACGGAGTTGAGTTGGGATTTCAGATCCAATATGAGGAGAGCGACATGGGCGAGGAGGCCATACCTATAGAAGTCAAGAGGGAGGCGGCGTGGATATTGGAAACGACATGTACGAATGAAAAGCAACAACAAAAATGAAAAGCTGCAGAATTACCCCTGAAGTAGGCGCTGAGGAAAGTATGTAAGGGTGATATTTTCCAGTTGGTGATCGACAGCATAGGAGGGGGGGGGGGGGGGGGTTGCCGAAGAGAAATGATCGATAAAGAAAAGGCAGCGAAACGCGTGAGTATTGAAAAAAAAAAACTGTTTTCTCTGAGAGTGAGAGAGCCTACAGAATCTCTCTTTTTCGAGACTTCTTCAAAAGGAGTGAAAGTCCCCATTTTCACCGAGGCCGAATTTGTTGCCTGATCCCACTCACGTCCGTCGACCACACGAGTCTTTATCTGCGTTGTCTCAATTGGCCCGCGCGGCTGAGCCGGAAGGAGGCCTGCAGTTTTAATATCTTTGGAAGATGATACCAAAAACAGTGATAATAATAAAGTTAAAATGAGAGAGATAAGAAAAACAATAAAAATAGTATTGACAGTAAGACATCAATATCATTATCATTAAGCTCATTGTTGTTTTCTTCATTGTCATTGTTTCAGCAGCTCATTTGCTTATAACAACATAGTATCATCATTTTCACCAGTATAATCTGTAGTGATGCCACTGGCAATTTTTTTCACATCTGAAATATTTCTAATTCATTATTACCATTAATGTAATTTCGAT
>NW_020869742.1:160000-184943 GCF_003789085.1 Penaeus vannamei | reverse complement strand
TCTTTCTCTCTCTCTACTCTCTCTTTCTTTTTCCGTTTTTCACCTTGAATTTTCTCTTCTTCTTTGCTTCACATTTAGTTTCTCTCTCTCTTCTGTCTTCTCTTTGGCTCTTTCTCTCCCTCTTTCTTTAATTCTGTCCGCTTTCTTCTTTCTCCTTCTGCTCTTTCTTTGGCTTTCTTTTCGCTTTCACCTTTCTTTTCTGCTTCTCTCTCTCCCCTCTTCTTTGTTCTCTTATATATCTTCGTTCCCTCTCCCACGTCTACTACTATTTTCTCATCGTCTTTTTTCGTGTTTTTTTCTTCTTTTTCATCTTCCCCTTCTGTACTCATTTATTCATCTCCTCTAACATTTCTCTTGTTTTGTACATCTTTCTTCGTGTTTTTTTCTTCTTCGTCTTCCCCTTCTGTATCCGTTTATTCATCTCCTCTAAAATTCCTCTTGTTTTTACCATTCTTACTTTATTTTCATACACCTATCTCTCATTTACCCTCATTCAACACGCTTAGCCTCAACTTTGGCTACACTTCATTCTCATTCCACCCTCATTCACTACAATTCATCCAACTTCATTTATTCTCAATCTTCTTCACTGTTCTTTATCACGTCACCTCTCCAATTTATTCCTCATTACCCATTCATTTATTCTCATTCTTCTTAATTGGCTCTCTCTATTCATCACCAGCTCGCTATATTTATTCTCCCATTTCCCATTTATTCTCTACTCCATCCCATGTCACACTCCCCACATATTTCACTCTGCTCATTCTTCTTAATTGGTCTTTATCATGTCGCTCACCCCTATTTTTCTCAACTTTTATTCTCAACTCTTCTTCAAGCTTTCTTACTTCATCTCTCATCCCCTACTTATATTCACTTATTCTCACTCTTCTTACTGTTCTTGCTATCATCTTCACTATTTTATTTTCTCACTTCAATTATTTTCCTCTTTCTTACTGTGATGCCTTATCAATGCTCCTCCCTATTTATTCCTCACTTCAGTATTTAATCACTCCTCTTAACTGTTTCTCACTCTTCTTAACTGTGCCTTATCATGTCCTCCCTATTTTATTCCTCACTTCACTTATTCTCACTCTTCTTAACTGTTCTTTATCATGTCCTCCCCTATTTTTATTCCTCACTTCATTCATTCTCTTCTTCTTAACTGTTCTTTCTTATCATGCCTTCGCCTATTTTTATTCCTCACTTCACTTTATCCTCGTTCTTAACTATTCTCTATTATGTCTCACCCCCTATTTTTATTCCCACTCATTCATTCCTACATCTTCTTGCATGTACTTCCCTCATTTAATTCCTTCCAAATGTAAAAGCTGCTGCATCGTTACGTCGCTTCCACGAATACTTTTGCCAACTTGTTCTCTAAACATTTCTTAAATGAGCAAAAGTTTGGGGTATTTTTTCCGTAGATTCCAAAGTCCTTCTCGCCATTTCTATTTTTTTATTTCTTCAACTTTTCCCATTTTTTCTACCTTCCTTTTTTTTTTACTTTGCTTATTTCCCTTCCTTTTCTGGCTGGCTTTGTTTGCATGTACTTTTAGAATGACTTGTTTTCGATATTCTTTTGCTGTCTTTCTTTTTATCAATTCCTTTACCACCATTTCTTTCTCTCCCCCCTCACAACTTATATTTATCCTCAAACTTCCATTTCCTCGCTCCGGTGACAACAAGGAAAGTTCACGAGAAAGAAAAGAGGGAGGAAAGGAAGGGAGGAAAGAAGGAGGGAGGGAGAGTAGGCCTAAAACTAAGACGTTTGGGACGAGGAATGGCCGTCTCGAGCGATTCCTTCCCCCCTCAAGATGTACTACAAGGTTAAATGACGGCGTTCTGTGTACGACAAAAGCCACGGGGAAGTGAGGTCCGTGGGTGGTACGTGGGTGGTACGTGGGCCCTCATTTGTCATCCCACGTGTCTCGTTTACTTCCAATTATGCCTTGAAGTACCGAAGTACCGGTACATTAAGCGCTAAGCCATGCGGTACATCACATTTTGCGGTTTATCGTCGTGAGGTAATCTTCTGACGCATCACATCAAACAGATGCATTCGGGCTTTTGATCTGCGCTCGCGAACAGATGCTCTTATCCATATTTGA
This sequence comes from Penaeus vannamei, assembly GCF_003789085.1. Classification (NCBI taxonomy): domain Eukaryota; kingdom Metazoa; phylum Arthropoda; class Malacostraca; order Decapoda; family Penaeidae; genus Penaeus; species Penaeus vannamei. Next base: position 182,835 of record NW_020869742.1, on the reverse strand, counting down.
ATTCCTTTCTGAATCTGAAAATGTGTTTTTGATAAATGACTTTTTTTTGAGAGCGAATAAATACTTAAATCGTGTTTCTTATAAATAACTTACCTCGATTAAGCTTCCTGCAGGATTTTTATCTACTTGTATTTGACACCCTTTCTAAATGAAAGAAAATAAATAAGTCTAAAGCGTGTTTTGGATAAATAACTTTTTAAAAAGCGAATAAATAGTCGTCTAAATCGTGTTACTTATAAATAACTTATCTCGATTAAGCCTCCTGCAAGATTTTTATTTACTTATCTTTGAATCCCTTTCTAAATGAAAGAAAATAAACAACTCTAAAGCTGTTAGCAGTCAAAAATTTGAAATGAGAATATAATAAATAAAAGTTTACTAAAAAATCTTGCTTTCCCCTTACTATTACAAAAATAATACTAACTCTTATGACGGAAAAAGTGCTAGTGTGACAGCACCTTACAGCAAGTATCTGATACAAAACTTTTTAAAAAGCGAATAATTAGTCGCTAAATTGTGCTACTTATAAATAACTTATCTCGCTTAAGCTTACTACAGGATTTTGATTTACTTATCTTTGACACCCTTTCTAAATGAGAGAAAATAAACAACCTTCCCCCTCATTAGTGAGATTTATCCAACACCCTTTCCAAACGACGCTCCTGTTCATTATTATTCTCCTCATGAGATTCTCTACAAGGGTTATACGACATTTCTGAATAATTCTTCTTCCTAAAAATAACCTTCGCATATTTAGAGATTTCCTTTTGTTGTTCTGAGCGTTAATGTCTTTCCGCTTCGTATTTCGCAAATAATAAAGAACTTCCTTTCTCATTTTCCGCGTATGTACACAGAAGGAGTACGTGCGAAGGTGTCTAGACAAAAGCTCTTTCTGCAACATGGCACAACAGCTGTTCCGAACTCCAAAGAATGTTACCAATGAGCTCTCTCCCTCCAGCCTCTCTCTCCCCTCTCTCTCTCTCCTTACTTTCCCTTTGTCTTTCTCCACCGTCTCCTCCTTCCCTCCCCTCACTGCCCCTTCCCGTCCTTCCCCTTCCCCCTCTCCCTCTCCCTCCCTCATCCTCCACCTCTCCCTCCCCTAGACGACCCGGAAGGAACCGAAATAGCGAAGGAAGGAGAGAAATAGGAGAGGAACCGGAGAGGAACCGAAGGGGAATCGGAGAAGAACGGGAGAGGAACCGAAGGGGAACCGGAGAGAACCGGGCGAACTTCCGCGGCCACGATGCCTGACACCGAGCCGCCCACTTTGAAGCCTGTCAGCCCCTCGCCGTCAGCGCCCCCCGTCTGACACAAGCAATCTGCCTCGCTTTTCCCGGCATTCCTTCACGGACTGTTTGCGAACGAGGGAGACCGTCAGCCCGCTTGGGATCGCGACGGCAACATCTGAGCGATTTTCCTTCGAGATCCGTGGGTCTTAAGGAGAGATTCCGGTTGTCGCGAACCGTCAGATACGTCGCGGCGTTCATTCACTAACTATTCATTTTAACTTTCTTCGTCAGCACGAATTTACAAGTGAAATAAACACATTTAGTCTACTCTCAAAGGAGAAAAATCAATAACCCACACGCACACGACACAACACACACACACCATACACACACAGCACACAACACCACACACACACACACACACACCACACACACACACACCACACACAAACACCACACACACACACACACCTTCACTGATCTTAGAACGAGGTTCATGGACTCCGACTGTCACCTTATGTCATGCGAGAAATCCAGTTAAAAGCAGGTCGAATCCAGCTGCCTCTGACAACACCCTGGGGCAGCGGTCACCCACGGCTGTCCCCGCCTCGCCTGTTGTATCTACCCCCGCCCGCCTATCCTCTGGTTTGTATAGGATACGGACTGTCTACCTTATCTTTATGCATCTCAGCTACCAGGATGTGAACCCTGTCTGTGTGGTGAGTGAGTGACAAGTGTGTGAGTGAATGAGTGAGGGAGAGAGGAGAGGAGGGGAGAGAGAGAGAGAGAGAGAGAGAGAGAGAGAGAGAGAGAGAGAGAGAGAGAGAGAGAGGAGAGAGGGGAGGGAGAGGGAGGAGGGAGAGAGAGAGAGAAGAGAGAGAGAGAGCGAGAGAGAGAGAGAGAGAGAGAGAGAGAGAGGGAGAGAGAGAGAGAGAGAAGGAGAAGGAGAGGGAGGAGGAGGGAGGGGAGGGGGGAGAGTGAGTGAATGAGTGTGAGTGAGGGGATAAAGGGGAGAGGGGAGAGAGAGGAGGAGAGAGAGCAGAGAGGAGAGAGAGAGAGAGAGAAGAAGATGAGAGAGAGAGAGAGAGAGAGAGAGAGAGAGAGAGAGAGTGTGTGTTTGTGATGGTGTGTGTGGGCGCGAGCGCGCGTGTGCGCGTGTTTCATACAAAAAAATCTTCCATTCTGCTACCATCTGTCTCTGAAAATTGTCAAAACATAAAGCACGTTTTAATTAACCCTCTTTCGAATTTTATGATTCTATTGTATTTTAACGATGGATTTACTGTGGACTCCATCAGATGCAAAATTGGTAATTGAAAACACAAAATAAAAGGAACTAATTAATATACTAATATATTGGTGAAGTGGTTTGGATAAAAGAGAAAATATCGACATGAAAGGTATAAATAGAAACATAAGATAAAGAGAAATTTAGAGGGAGAGGGAAGAGGGAGAGAAGAGAGGAGAGAGGAGAGAGAGAGAGAGAGAGAGAGAGAGAGAGAGGAGAGAAGAGAGAGAGAGAGAGAGGAAGAGAGAGACAGAGGAGAGAGAGAAGAGAGAGAGAGAGAGAGAGAAGAGCGAGAGAGTAGAGAGAGAGAAGAGAGAGGGGAGAGAGAGAGAGAGAGAGAGGAGAGAGAGAGAGAGAGAGAGAGAGAGAGAGAGAGCAGAGAGAGAGATGAGAGAGATGAGAGAGAGAGAGAGAGAGAGAGAGAGAGAGAGAGAGAGAGAGGAAGAGAGAGAGAGAGAGAGAGAGAGAGAGAGAGAGAGAGAGAGAGGAGACATGCAGAGAGAGAGATGAGAGGAGAGAGAGAGAGAGGAGAGCAGAAGAGAGAAAAGAGAGAGAGGCGAGAGAGAGAGGAGAGAGAGAGGAGAGAGAGAGAAGAGAGGGAGAGAGGAGAGAGAGAGAGAGAGAATTGAGAGGAATGACGAGAGAGAGAGAGAGAGAAATGAAGAGGGAGGGAGAAGAGAGAAGGAGGAGAGAGAAGAATCGCAGAGGAAAGAGAGAGAGAGAGAGAGAGAGGAACCGAGGAAGAGATAGAGGCGGGAGCGGAGGAGAGAGGAGAAGCGAAGCAGGAGAGACAGGGAGAAAGGAGAAGACTCCAGGAAGAGGAAGAAGAGAGGAGAGAAGAGACGAAAGAAGGAAGAGAGAGACGAAGAGGCAGAGAAACAGAAGAGAGGAAGAGAAGGAGAGAGAGGGAACGAGGAGAGAGACAGAGGCAGAGAGAGAGCGAAAGGAGAAGGGAGAGGAGAGAAAGAAAGAGAGAGAGAGAGGAAGGACACCGAGAGAGAAGAGAGAGAGAGCAGGAGAGGGAGAGACGACGCGCAAGAGAAGAGAGAGAGAGAATGAGCGAGAGAGAGAAAATGAGAGAGAGGAGAATGGAAGGTGGAGTGAGCAGGGTGAGACGTGCGAGAAGAGAAAGAGGAGACAGAAGCGAGGAGGACAGAGATGAGAGACGCACGACGCCGAGGAGGCAGAGCCGAGAGAGGAAGAAGAGCGCAGACGAGAGCAGAGAGAGAGGAGAAGCCAGAGTTAGAGCGGATGAAGAAGGGAGACGGACGCCGCGAGGAGCAGAGGCAAAGGGAGGAGGGGAGAGAGCCGAGGAGGAGAGAGGAGAAGGGCAGTGAGCGACGGGAAGAGGTGGGACGGAAAGGAGGAGGGTACAGAGGCCGAAAGAGAAAGAGAGAGGAAGAGGAGACAGACGAGGAGGCAGGGCCGAAGGGGGAAGGAAGAAGGACAAGAGGGAGAAGAGGGGAGAGAGAGTGAGATGAAGAGAGAGAGGCGCAGGAGGGAGAGGAGAGGAGAGGAGAGGAGAGAGAGAGAGAGAAGACGAGGAGAGAGAGAAACGAACAGGGACTGAAACAGGAAAAGAGAGGGAAGAAAGAGAGTAGGGTACACATTATTATTAACAATGACAATGCACAACACGGACATAAGCAACATCCGGTTCACATAACATCACAAGCACACGGACGAGACATCTCAAATTTCCATTCCATCTTTCTTTCTCTCGCACACTCGCTCTCGTTTCATCTTCCCCTTCTCCCTTTCCCAAATATCTTGCACGAGTCAGCATGCAACAGAAAACCAATAAGACAAATGCCGAACTGGAGACTCCCGTGCACAAAGGGAGGCAAAAGGTAAACAATGGAATGTTTGCATCATCCCTTCCTGAGCCGCTCTGTGCGATAACAACAGGTGAACGTTGCTAAAACAGAACGGCAGCCACTACAACGCAGGAACGTATGTCGTGAGAATAATAAAAAAAAAAAGTACTGTAGTGCGGTTGTGGTGATGATAGTGATTATGAATGAGGATGATGAGATAATGAGATAATGATGGTTATAAAGGTAGTAACAAATGACTGATGGTGACGATGATGATGAGGGTGAGGATGAAAATGAAAATAAAATAATAATGATTGTAACAAAGAGGTTAATAATAGTGATATCAATAACAATGACAATAATATCGATAATAAAAAAAACGTGATACTACTACAAATAACGAACAAAATTGATAAACACAAAAAAAACAAACAAAAGCAACAACCCAAATCAACACAACAGACCCACATCAAAACAAAAAACAAACAAATCTTCACACACCAAAAAACACCAACACGAGACAACAAAAGCAACAAGAACATAACCGACAAAGAAAGAAAGAAAGAAAGAAAGAAAAAAAAAAAAAAACGGGCACCGACCTCGCCTCCCGAATCTTAAGCACAGCAACGACCCTGATAACACAGCGCCGGCACTTTGTAGTCCGCCAGCGAGACACATCCGAGTAAACAACACGGCCAAAATATAATCCTTTGTTAACACATCAGCGCCAGACGTGCCCGAGCATCGCACGCCCTCGCTCGCGGTATCACACGCTCACGCCCTCGGCTATGTTGGGCGCAAACACAGGACAGATTGCGGGGGCTGATCCGTCGATGGGCAGTTGGGCTGTTGACACGCCTCGTCTTTCGTCTGTGGGCCTGTTGTGGGAGGAGAGAGGGAGAGGAAGAGAGGAAGGGAGGGAAGGAGGAAAGGAGGACGGGATTGAGAGAGATGCATATACATGCATATGCATACACACACACACACACACACATACATACATACATACATACATATATATATATATATATATATATATATATATATATATATATATATATATATATATATACATATACATGTCTGTAGACACATATCTCTGAGATACGAAGAGAAGAGAAGGAAATGGAGAGAGAAGTGAAAAGAAGAAGAGAAAGGATAACAAAGGTCAGACAAGATAAAGAGAGACAAAAGAGGCAAATCCATCTCTAATCGCAACACGACAAAGCCCCGACTCGAGATCAAGCAGCGACATAAAACAGAATACGTAAGACACAGACTCTAAGACCGTGAACGTCAAAATAGAAGAGGAAGGAAGAGAGAAAGGGCGCAACGCAATAAATCATGAGCACAAATAAAAAGCACGAACGATGGCGCAATATTTATTATAAATACGGCACGGTGCAGCGATTTTGAAATCTTTTCGGATTATATTAATATTGTGACTCTATCTCCGTTAAGTTTCTATTTTTAACCGCCTACGAATGCCAACTGTTATTCACTAAATACATAATGATTATAATAACAATAATAATGATAATAATGACAATGCTGCTGATGATAACGGTAATAACGACAATGATAATGATACTTATAATATACCCTGATAATAATTAATTTTGATCTTAGGATCATCTTTAATCAAACTCAACTAATTATAGAGATCAAACACAAACGAATAAGCAGAAAATAACGATAACAAATAGCAATAACATCATAAAACAGTAACAGAAAATAGGGATATCAACAGAAAATGCCAAACTCCAATCCGCTTTAATATACGGAACCCGCAACACCAAACACGGATAAAAATACAAACCTAATCACCTCAAAATAAACCTACACGTTCACAGCAACAATGAACGCCTCAAAATGAACCTTCCATACGCTCAACACCGTTCCCGTGGCGTGTAGCAAACAATTTAAATCTTAATGATGTTTGATAACCTCCTGTATCACATTACGGCCTGATTACCCTTAACTCGACCCAAACGAGCTTCCCGCCTGTTTAAAACAAGCACTGATTTACCGGCCTTTCGGGAATATGAACTTTCGGGAAAAATGAGAGCTAAATCTGAATCATTTATGGAAACAGGAGAAGAGCATACGAGTGATTATCTTTATCGATGATGCTCTATCGACATTCGTGCTTTTTCTCCCCGTGTTCCCGTTGGCCCAGATGACCTTTGGGGGAGCTCTGAAAGGTCGTGCTTACAACACAGGCCTTGGAATCCTCAGTGAAATACTTATGGCACTTGTTTCATCGTCATTACTCACCGTACAGCACTGCAAGGCCTGCTGTCTCATCGAATCAACTCACCTGGAAGGAAGAGAGAAAAAAAAGGACTTTAGATTGGGTAAGAAGACAAAAGTAATTGGAACATGACACGTAAAAATCCGAATCAACTGTCAGAGGAAATCACTTCAGTAAGTCAGTAAGACAGGAAGCAGGGAAATAAACAGGCAAAAAAAAAAAGAAATAAAAATAAACAGGCAAAAAACTCTTCCTTGACACACCAAAATTACGTTACATTCCAAAACACCAAAACATCTGGAGTTAATCCATCTCCGGCCATCTTTTCTGAAAGGCAAGGCTTATAGGGACATCTGATCACGTTCTTTAAAGAAGTAACTGTTATCTGGTCAAACTTCTTTTTAAAATGTGTTATGGTGCAGCAAAAAAAGAGATATATAGAGAAAAAAAAAAAGTGAAAGATGGAATTTATAGATTTAAAAGGTGAAGCTGAAGTTGTATCCTTATAATTTACGCTATAGAATATCACAAACTAAGTCCCTAGAATACGCTCGGAGAGAACTTCGAGAAACAAACAACATCTGTGAATTTTTTGTTTCCTTCCGTTTATTTTCTTCAGAACTTTTCAGGGCATTGTCTCTATTTATTTTCTTTTTTCTCCCTATTTTCTCTCTTCTACCCAGTCTCTGGCCCCCATGCTTCCTTCTCCTCCTATTACATCCTCTTTCCATCTCCTTTGCTCCCCTCTCACCCTCTTATCTCTTCCTCCATCTTCCCTCTCTCCTCCTAATTCCTCCCCTCTACAACAACTCTGCTTCTTTGCCATGCCTCCTCTGCCCCTCCTCTTCTTCCTTCTCCTCCTCCTCTCTCCTCTCCCCTCCTCTCCTCCTCCCTACATCTCCTACTCCTCCCCGTCTTCGTCCTCCACCTCCTCTTCCCTTGCTTCTATAGTCCTCCCCCTCCTCCTTCTTCTTCTTCTCCTTACCCCACTCTCCTCCTCCTCCTATCCTTCCCCCTCCTCCTCTTCCTATTCCTCTTCCTCCTCCAATTCCCTCTTCCTCACCTTCATTCTCCCCTCCTCCTCCCTTGCCCCTAAAATCCTTCTCCCCTACTCCTCCTCCTCTTGTTCTTGTTCTTGTTCTCCTTCTTCTTCTTCTTCTTCTTTTTATTCTCTTCTCTTCTCCTCTTCATCTCTTCTCTTCTTCTTCTTCTTCTTCTTCTTCTCTTCTCATCATCATCATCATCATCATTCATCATCATCATCATCATCATCATCATCTCATCATCTTCTCTTCTTCTTCTTCTTCTTCTTCTTCTTCCTCCTCCTCCTTCCTCCCTCCCTCCAATCCTCTCCCTTCTCCCCTCCCCCCCCTCCACCTACCCCCAAAATCCAACACGCAGTCAGTTCGGTCCCTCTTGGGTCGCCCCTCCACCCCCTCCCCCTTCCCCCTTCCCCACCCTCATTATCCAACCATTTCCCGCCGCGAGTTCCTGGTCATCGGCGAAGAAAATAATAAAACAAGAAAAAAATGCAAAAAAAAAAGAAAAAAAAAAAAAAATTGCAACACGGATCAACACGCGAGGGATAACGCTGCCTTCATGTTGCTTCGTCAATGGCTGCAACATTTCCCTTCAAGCCGGATCCTTTGGTTCAATTAACTCCCCCAATCACGTCTTCCTCTTGAGACCAATTCACTAATAATGATTTTTCTGTGGTTCATATTTATAGAAAATAAGAACATTATTTAAAACAAAAGCAAAAGAATGAGTAAAGGAAGAGAGATGGATACAGTAAGGAGAGGGAGAGAGAGGAAAGGGGAGAGAGGAGAAAAAAGAGAGATAGAGGGAGGGAGAGGGAGGGAGAGAGAGAGAGAGAGGAGAGAGAGGGGAGAGAGAGAGAGAGAGGGAGGGAGAGAGAGAGGGGAGAGGGAGAGAGAGAGAGAGAGAGAGAGAGAGAGAGAGAGAGAGAGAGAGAGAGAGAGAGAGAGAGAGAGAGAGAGAGAGAGAGGAGAGAGAGAGAGAGAGAGAGAGAGAGAGAGAAGAGAGAGAAGAGAGAGAGAGAGAAGAGAGAGAAGAGAGAGCGAGAGAGAGAGAGAGTGAGAGAAGAGAGAAGAAAGAAGAGAGAGCAGAGAGAGACAGAGTAAGAAAAAGAAGAAAGAGAAAGAGACTGAGACTACGAAAAAAAGAAAAAAAAAACACACACCCATCTTCGCCCCCCATCACCCCCCCCTTTCCTTTCGGACAAACTAGGCCTAACTCGATCGCGACGGTGTACAGGCTCCGGGGTTCAATCAGTCCCATTATTCCAATTATCCCTACCTATCGAGCATCGAGAGGGAGAGGGGGGAGGGGAAGGAGGAGGAAGGAGGCAGGAAGAGGAGGGGGAGGGGAAGGGGAAGATGAGGGGAGGGGGAAGGGAGAGGAAAGGAGCAGGAAGAGGAGGGGAAGGGGAAGAAGAGGAATAGGAGGGGGAGGAGGAAGGGAGAGGGAAGGAGCAGGAAGAGGAGGGGAAGGGGGGAAAAGAAGAGGAAGAGGAGGGGGGAGGGGGAGGGGAGGGATGGAGCAGGAAGAGGAGGGGAAGGGGGAAGGAAGAGGAAGAGGAGGGGGAGGGAAGGAGCAGCAGGAGGAGGAAGGCTAGTAGAATGAAAGTAAAGAGGAAGAGGAGGAAAGAGAAGGAAGGAGGGGAAAGAGAAGAAAGAAAGAAAGAAAGGGAGGGTAGGAGGTGGAGGGGAGGAGTAGCAGAAAGGAGGAAGGCTAGGAGGATGAAAGGAAGAGAAGGGGATGAGAGGGAAGGTGGGAAAAGGGAGGGAAAGAAAGAAAGGGAGGGGGAGGGAAGGAACAACAGGAGGCGAAGGAAACTAGGAGGATGAAAGGAAAAAGCAAAAGGGGGATTAAAGGGGAAAGAGATGGAAAGATGGGAAAAGGAGGGGGAGGGGGAGGAGGGAAGGAGTAGGAGGAGTAGGAGGGCTAGGAGGAGGAAAGGAAGGAGGAAGAGAAGGGGAAGAGAGAGAGAAGGGGGGGGGAAGGGAGCGAGATAAAAAAAGGGGGAATGGGGCAGGAGGAACAGCAGAAGCAGAAGGAAACTATGAAAGAAGGAAGAAGTGGAAAAAAGGAGAAAGAAAGGAGGGGATGAGGAGCGAAGAAAGAGGGAGGAAGATTAGCAAGAAGACTGGAAGGAGAAAGAAGAGAAGAGGAGCGAAAGGGAGAAGAGATGGTGATCGAAAGAAAGAGATGGAGGAATTAATGGCGGAAAAGAGGAGAAAAGAAAGGAGGGGCAGAGGGAAGAATGAAAGGGTGAAGAAGAGGTGGAAGGAGAAGGCGGGAAGATGAGGGAAGAACTAAGAGGGAGGGAGCAATAAGAGGAGGAAGGTAGAGGTAGAGGGAGAGGAAGAGAGAGGAGGTGTTAGAAGAAGAAGAAGAAGAGGGATAGGAGGAGGGAGAGAGGATGGGGAAGGAAGATGGAGTAAGGAGATAAGTGGTGAGAGTGTAAAGCAAGTTTTAAGTCGATCACACTACTGTAGCTATTAATAATTCGTCCTTCAGAAGCTGTCATGCAAATAGCTCCAATAGCATATCCAAATACTCATGATACTTAGATTATCATATTTCTCTTATTTTCTGGGAATAACTTATACTTATATTCATAATAATGGACATGTCTGAACAACATACAATCATTCATAAAGACAGTGGGAATAAATACTTATTTATAATAATGGACATGTCTGAACAACATTCATTCATAAAGACAGTTTCTCTTATTTTCTGGAATAGTTATACTTATATTCTATAATGGACATGTCTGAACAACATACAATCATTCTAAAGAACAGTTTCTCTTATTTTCTGGGAATAAGTTCATACTTATTATAATAATGGACATCTGAACAACATACAATCATTCATAAAGTTTTTGGGAATGGGACATGTGAATTCATTCATAAAGACAGTTTCTCTTATTTTCTGGGAATAAGTTATACTTATATTCATAATAATGGACATGTCTGAACAACATACAATCATTCATAAAGACAGTTTCTTATTTTCTGGAATAAGTTATACTTATATTCATAATGATGGACATGTCTGAACAACATACAATCATTCATAAAGACAGTTTCTCTTATTTTCTGGCTTATATTCATAATGATGGACATGTCTGAACAACATACAATTATTCATAAAGACAGACTACTCCTGTGTCATCATGCGGCCCTTAAGACTGGCGGGATTGGCGGAAACTGGACAGGAACCGCACGCGTGGGAGGAAGATGTTACACAGTTACATTTACATTTACGGAATATGTTTGAATCTTCGGCTGGTGGATCGCATCAGGGTAACTGTAGAAAAAGTAGATCATATCTCACAAAAGGTTTAAAGAAAAAATAAAGTAAAGTGATCGAAATAATCGAAATAAAATAAAGAGGAAAAAAATAAAGAGATCGAATAAGTAAAGAGATCGAAGAGAAAACAGGAAGGAAGGGATAAAGAGCCAGATAGAGAGATAGAGAGGATAATGGCAAAGTTATTGATATAAAGCAATAATAAACCGAGAGAAAGAAAAAGGAAGAGGGCAGAGCAGGAAGGATATAGATGAAATGGAAGAGCGATAATAGGGAATTAAGGGAACGTAAAAAACGCTGGGGAGGGAAGGATGAATTGATAAAACAAAAGAAGAAATAAAGAAGAAATGGCCATGCAGAATGAGAGAGAGGGCAAGAGAACAAAAGCTGGGGGAGAGGAGAATAAGATAACAATGGAAAGTAGCAAATTACAAAATAACAAAAGATAATTAAAAGGGGGAGTGATATATGTAGATGATGAAAATAATAATAATTAAAAAAAACGATGTAGAAAAGGTATGAATGAGACTGGACATCTTCACAATACAAGAGATGTATTTGACCGGTTTCGATTACGTCTTCATCAGAAATGCATATGTATTTCTGATGAAGTAATCGAAACCGGTCAAATACATCTCTTGTATTGTGAAGATATCCAGTCTCATTCATACCTTTTCTACATTTGTCAACATGGATACGGTTAAAAAACTAATAAGATGTGAATATATTCATTACACAGCTTTCGTGATACAAAGTTCTACCATAAAGTACTTTCTTTCCCATAAAAAAAGCCTATACAAGTCAAATCATAGAAAATATGACATATGCATTCATACATTAAATAAATAAATCTAATCCTGAGCCGATTTCCTAAAACATTTGTTGTGATCAAAACATATACTTAACTGAACATTTGTTCCGATCTCCCTCCTCACTATTAATCCGCTCTATATTAATCAATGAAAACCTACTTAGAACACTGTAGGCTGTTGGGTCACTGCTTACCAACTACACTAAAAAAACTGCGATATAGGCCTACGTACCACGCCTTGATGATATTTATGTACTAAAAGTATCGATATTTCGTGTCCATTAACTACCCAACGCGCTACGTTTCCTAAAATGTGTGACATACATTTATCTCGCCTTATCTGTCCCACTATTATTCACTTTGATGTACTATCACTTAGCTTCATCGTTTTCTCTCGTTATTCCATCCATCACCCTATTCTTCCTCACCCATTCACGCCCGCACAGCACGCCTACGCCCAAAGCACTCGCAGTCAACGCCCCCCTTTTGTCATTCCCACGCCCTCTACACCAAAGACGAACATCTACAAATCTACCAGGACATGACAGAATCTACACAATCTACATATTTTTGAACGCTATGCATCACGCCCTTGAGAACTAAATGTTAAGAGAAGGAGGAGAGGAAGAGGAGGAGGAGGTGATGGAAGAAGATGAAGTGGAAGAGGAAGAGGAGGAGGAGATAAGTTGTGGAAAGGAGACTACGCAGAGGTGTTGGAGAAAGGAGGAAGAAGTAGGAGGGTAGGAAGAGGGGGGGGGATAGAGAGTGAGAGGGGGGTACTGGAGGTGGAGTCGGATATCTAATGCTTACTCCTACGCATTCATGGTTTTAATTTTCTCTTTGGTTCTCTGTCATATGCCCTACAATTTATCTATAACAAATCCCAGGTGGATTGGCTAATTCATCAAAGGGAAGACGCCTCGTTATGCCTTCAGGTTTTTTTCTCTCTCGTCCACGTGGTATTCAGATTGTAGATAGGCCTATATCCAACTTCGTTTCCAATATATTGTATAAATGTTTCATCTCCATAGAGAGTAAAATGTATCACTATATATTTTCATCATGACTCCACACGTGTTTTCGTTATAGTGCATTATATTCAATCATTTCACAAATAATTCCCTTGCCCTAAAAGTCACTATAAATCAGCAATTTTAGTCACACCCAACACGAGCACGAGAAACAATTTCCCAAAATATAGAGAACATGAACAAAAACAAAGAAAAATAGAAAGCCAACTCCACGTAAGAATGAAAAGAAAAAGAAAGAAAACGGCGACATGAAAAGACTTGAGAAAACATGACAAAACAATAGCATTCCATCCCTGAGTGAATTAAACCTTCGTATATAAACATAAACCCAAACACGGAACACATTAATCAAAGGGGGACGAAAAGACCTCTCCATCATCACATATGTATTATAGGGTCCCAGAGGAAGGCTTAGGCGAAGGGGGTCCTCACTGAAGCGGCGGCAGCGTCAAGCCCAGAATACCAAGAGGAGCAAGAAACGTGACCCAGACTCCAATGAAAGGGTGCATGTGTATAAGTATCTCTTGTAAATTTATGACCGGGGGCTTCGGAATGGCTGAGGCAAGGGAGGGAACAACACTCAGGGTGACTCTCGCTTCAGAAGTGTGAGGGATATTTCAGAGCTGGCAAGAGAGAGAGAGAGAGAGAGAGATAGAAAGAAGGCGAAGGAGGTACCCATCTGTTCATCTCGAATGGTTGGTCTTTTGTATCTTGGGCTCAAAAGGGGGGGGGGGCACTAGCCGATTCATAAAAATGACGTTTATAAATTTGATAAAGCATCATTACTGGCTAAGTTTGTGTGATAGAGAAAACCACTCATAGGCAAGTAACCACATACATTTTCTAATTATAGTCACAAATCCATTATCTCTGTCAAAAGCAAGAGAAAAATAAATCCAAACCATCCAGCCTACATCTCATTATATCAATCTACATATATACAACCACGTACACGAATGCATACGTGAGCACAGACACACACAGACACAGACACAGACACAGACACACACACACACACACACACACACACACACACACACACACACACACACACACACACACGCACAGCACAACCAGCATGCCTCCGGTTCCCTGATAACCCAAATATTGGACGACTTAACCGGCCACGTTCGCGAGTGTGAGTGAATGTGTCGCTCTCTCCGCCATACATTTTTTTTCCTTTTTTTATCTCCTCCAACCTCATCTACAAGTCAAATGCATTATCCATGATACGCGGGGAATTCGCCTGGTTCGCATATGGTTACCATCAGCTAAGCTCTACAGAAACCAGAATGCTGATGGAAATACCAATCTTTGCTTTTGCTTTCATCCCTGGCAGTGTGCTTAAATTTGCAGTAGATCTTAAAATGATGCTGATCATGGTGGTTGTGGTAGAAGTTAAATAATAATAACAATAACAACAACAACAATAATAATGATGGTGGTGGTGATGCTGATGATAATAATGATAATAATAATGGACAACCAAGGCTTCACAGGTAAGGAACACAAACTACAGTGAGGAAATACCCCCCCTCCTCTCCACGCACCCCACCTCCCTCCACCTTACGCACCTCTCCCCCTTAACCCCCCCCCCCCCAACCCCCATCAAAACACACACACTTCCGGTGGTGCGTGAGTGTCCTAAATGTTCCCAGGAGCGCACATGATGAACCGCGCTACCACATTTCCCTCCCTCCCGCCCCCCTTTCCACAGACACCAGGTGGCAAGTAGAGGGCAGGCCGAAGGGAAAAGGGAAGGGACGAAGAGGAAGGGGCACATTGGAGGGATCAAAGCGAGCGACAATAATACCGACGATGAGAATAGCGGCAGAATATATGATATGCAGAGACTATTAATAATGATACTGATAATAGCGATAAGTAATCAAACGTAATATCAATAATGATAATTACAAAATCAGGACAACATGAGAACTGTTAAAAGGGAAATTATAATATACCAAATGAAATACATCCACACACACACACATACCAGTGTGTGTGTGTGTGTGTGTGTGTGTGTGTGTGTGTGTGTGTGTGTGTGTGTGTGTGTGTGTGTGTGTGTGTGTGTGTGTGTGTGTGTGTGAGTACGTACGACTGTTAGAGAGCGTGTCTGGGCGCGCGCATGCGTGTGTATGTATGTATGTATACTCATTCATTTACATACAAAAAATTGAGAAAGAAGAGGAAGAGACGTAGCAACATAGACTACGAAGCTATCCAAACAGACAAATGAATAGAAAAACAAATGAATAGAAAAATAAACAGGTATAAAGCAGGGGCGGTGGCGTGACCTACAGGTGGCGGCCCGCGGCGACGCTTCCCCCAGCCGCCGCGTGCAGTCCACCGAGCCTTGGACCTCCCAGCCCACCGGCCCACCGGCCCACCAAGCCGTCTGCCTTTTGGTTACGCGTGTCTGAAAGGTCGTAGTGGTTTCGTGTTTGGAGATACTTTTCTATACATGGTCTCGGTTTCCTTTGTGCCTTTTTGGGGGGCTCATTTGTGATGTCCATTTATCTTTCAGGGTAGGTAGATTGCTCTCTCTCTCTCTCTCTCTCTCTCTCTCTCTCTCTCTCTCTCTCTCTCTCTCTCTCTCTCTTCTCTCTCATTTATCTATTTATCCAATTGATCGACCTATCTCTCTATCCATCTATCTCCAGTCTTCCTTCTATCTCGCAGCACATTTTGTACCTCACCCTGAAGTTTTTACAGAAATTCAGAACGTACCGATACCAATTAATAAACAAATATGCATTTCAGTTGCCTAATCTCTTCTCAGCGCTTCAGACACTCCTCGCATAATGGAAGAATGAGCTCACCAAAGAAGCGCGCCTCTGCCGGCTGAAGCGTTGAATGCACCATGTAAACAAACCCACGTGGCGAGAGCGCTACAGCCCGAGACGAAAATAGCATTTTTCTCTTGCCATTTTCTCTCCGAATTCGCCGTCTTCCGTTTTCCTCTCTGCGATTCGCTATTGACTCTTTCCTCTACTTCAACATTTGGTGAATTTCTGGATGGAACCCAATTCACGCATTCTTTTCTTTGCTGTATTTTTCTTCGAGTATTTTATTTTTATTTCGACAGCAGCATAACACTTAAATTTATCGGTAAATCTTAAGTTCAAGCTTGGGATATTCTGGCAACATTACCGCATGCCATGTCAGTCACAATGTTGGGAACGAACATACACTTGTAAGCCCCAGACGCACATACACGTGCAGAGAATCTGGGACATACTGTACATTCCCTCTCCCCTTTTTTATTGCCTCCACTTTTTTCATCTCTCACTCTCTCTGACAAATACAGGAAGGAAGGAAGAGAGAGAAGGGAATGTGGCGAGGAAGAAACAGGGCACCGAAAGGGAGGGGCTCAGGAAGTATTTCTGTCCCTCTTCCTGACGGCCGCGAGCAAGCAAACCCGGTTCTGCCCTCCTTCCCTGCCCCCTGCCCCCCTGCCCCCTTCCCCCGCTCTAGCCACTCCCGGAGATCTATCACGCCTTCGATACGTCATCAGCGCCGAGACGTGACACCTCCCCTACCCCTCGACACACGATCTTCTTGAATATTTAACCTTTGTGTGGTCTCCCATCCTCGACCTCTTCCTCATTCCTCCGCCTCCTTGCCTTATCCCACTCTTGGCACTCGTACCCGTTACCTACCTATTAGTCTTCTAGGTGTAATTTCTATCATATCTCGTCTTCATCTGATTTTCCTTTTCTTTTCTTCCTTGCATTCTCCTTCCTCCTTGCTTCTCCCCCATTCCCTCTCCGCTCTTTCTAGACGATCAGACACAACATACTCCCCGCGGGTTGCCATCATAACAACCCCATAAAGCATAACTACATCCGGTGCTCTACCTTTACTTGTAATTGCCAATTTGACATGATTTACGAGAGGGAAGCGCGGGGTGGATGAGTGGAGCTGACAGCCAGAGGGTGGAATGAGCGGTGGAGTGGCATGACGCCGGCCCTCTCCCTCACCTGTGGCATCTTGAGAAGCGCCCGTACCTGCCCGCGACAAGGAAGGGGTCCCTGGGTACGGGGCTGAGCGGCGCGTGGGCGGGGGGGAGGGTGGCGAGCGATGGATGGATGGGGGAAGAAAGGAGGAGGGGGAGAGCGAGAAGGCGGAGCGGCGGGGAGAGAGCGAGGAAGGCGGGCGCGGAGCGGGCGGGGAGAGAGCGAGGAACGGCGGCGGCGTGGGCGGGGGAAAGAGGCAGGAAGGGCGGGCGGGGGAGAGAGCGAAGGAAGGGCGGAAGACGGAGTAGGCGGAGGGGACAACGGGAGAGAAAAATGCGTTCCGTGACCTGCGTTAAGATCGTCTCGGAAATCACCACTCCCTCACCCTCCCCACCCGCCTCTTCTCCGCCCACGCGCGGGTGTGCGTGCGAGGGATCGGATTATTCCTGAGAGAAATCTTCAAACCACCGCCTTCCCTTCTGGTGATCCCAACAGCGGCGGCGGGAGTTTGTGAATAAGTGAAGAAGAGACCAACACCTGTCGAAGTCTCATTCCTGTTTCCTCTTCTTTCTTATTTACACTCTTAACGAATAGTTTTATTTTTATTTTCCTAATCTTCATTTTTTTTTCTACACTACCTATCTCCCATTTTCCTCCTCTCCTCCACTCCCCCTTCGTCAATTCTCCCCATCTCACCCTCCTTTCTCTTCCAAGCTGTAATACCAAACGACAAAAACACACACACACACACACAAACCTTCAAAACAACTAAATCTAATTCAAAGTCTCTATTGTGCAACATAAACACGAGATCCTGCCCATAAAAACGCAAAGAAAAGACCTTGCAAGAAACGTGGGTTTCCTAATGGGTCCTTGAAAGCATTTTGACAAGCAGATCAGGCGACTGGCAGAGGCTGTGGAATGACAATGGTGATGATAAAGATAGCGATGGTGGTGATGATCTAAATTATGATGGTGGTAATGATGGAGATAATGGTAGTGATGAGGATAATAATGGTGATGAAAATGACAATGATAGAGGAGGTTGTCATGGACATAATGGGGGTGGGGAAGATTATTATGATAGTGATGATAATGATGTATATTATGATGGTGATAATGAAAGTGATGATAATAAGAATGATAGTGATGATAATCATTTAAATTATGATGGTGGTCTTGACAGAGCTAGAGGGATGAGAGTGAGAATGATTGTGATGATGACATAAGGTACGATGGTGGTAATGATGACGATAATGATAATGATGATGACGATAATGATAGTGATGGTAACGATAATGATAGTGATGGTAACGATAATGATAGTGATGGCAATGATATACATTATGATGATGGTCACAGTAATGATGCAGGTTTCGATGAAGGTAGCAGTGACGAAAATGACTGTGATGAAGATGACACTGTTGTGCGCCATAATGGAAACGACGTGAACCATGACAATCATGGTGATGTGAACAAAAATCCCTGACTGTCGACACTAACTCGCGAAGAGAATATGAAAACAAACGTACAAAGAAATTCGCCAACACAACGATAAATACAAATACAAAATCAACATTAAAACGTCTCTGAGGCTTAAAAAGGCTTATATACTTGCCAAGTCTGCATTCTTTCTTTCTGAAGAGGCGGAGGTCACCACATGAGCTCTTGGTGTTGGGAGGGCTAAAGGTCATGGTGACTGCTAAGAAGAAAGGGAAGGAGAGAAAGAGAGAGAGAGAGAGAGAGAGAATAAGGAGAAGGAGAGAGAGAGAGAGAGAGAGAGAGAGAGAGAGAGAGAGAGAAGAGAGAGAGAGAGAGAGAGAGAGAGAGAGAGAGAGAGAGAGAGAGAGAGAGAGAGAGAGAGAGAGAGAAAGTAAGCATGAAAAAGATTTTATATACATATATATATATATATATATATATATATATATATATATATATATATATATATATATATATTAGAGAGAGAGAGAGAGAGAGAGAGAGAGAGAGAGAGAGAGAGAGAGAGAGAGAGAGAGAGAGAGAGAGAGAGAGAGAGAGAGAGAGAAGAGAGAGAGGAGACTATGAATATATATATATATATATAATATATATAACATATATATATATATATATATAATTTATATATAAATATATATATATATATATATATATATATATATATCATATATATATATATATATATATATATATATATATATACACACATAGAGAGAGGAGGGAGAGAGAGAGAGAGAAGAGAGGAAGGGAGAAGAAAGAGAAAAGAGAAAGAGAGAGAGAGGAGAAAGAGACAGATAGATAGATAGATGATAGATAGAGAGAGAGATTTGAGAAAAAGAAAAAGAAATATGAACTATCCAAGAAGGAATAAGGAACGGAGCAAGAACCCTAAACAAACCCAGAACCCCGTTTACGACCACGCGAAAGAGGGAGGAAGGAGGAAGGGAAGAGGAGGGAGGAAGGGGGAAGGGAGAGAGGAGGGAGGAAGGAGGAAGGGAGAGAGGAGGGAGGAAGGGAAGGGAGAGAGGGGAGGAAAGGAGGGGGAAGGGAGAGAGGGAGGAAGGGGAAGGAGAAGGAGGGAGAAAGGGGGAAGGAAGAGAGAGGGAGAAGGAGGAGAGAGAGGAGGGAAGGAGGAAGGGAAGAGAGAGGAGGAGGGAGAGGGAGGAAGGGAGGGAGAAGGGAGAAAGGGAGGAAGGAGAAGAGAGAAGGGAGAAGGGGGAGAAGGGGGAGAACTCCTGCTGATAGTATGGTCGGTCAGCGGAGGTCCCTTACTGTTTTTCTTCTTGTTTTTGTTGTTGTTCTCCTTCTTCATCATCATCTTCTCCTTCTCCATCTTCCTATCTTTCATCATCATCTTCTGCTCCATTTCCTTCTTCTTCTCTTTCATCATCAAAATCACCTTCTCTCTTCATCATTATCATCATCATCACCTTCTTCTCTTTCATCATCATCATCATCACCATCATCTTCTCCTTTCTTCATCCTACTTTTGAGGGGAGGGGTGACAGGCGGCCACTTCCAACCTTCTTGCTACGCCCCCTTCCTTTTATCTCTATTCCCTATATCTATCTATTTATCTATTGTTTCAGGTCTCTTCTTTTTTGTCGTTTTCCACTCTCTTTCACTAATATTCCCATTTCACATCCTAATTTACTTATCATCACTATTATTACACTTATCATTACTCTTGTCATTATAAATATTACAATTATCAGTCTTGAATACTATTATTATTACATCATTATTAGTCTTGTTGTTATCATCACTAATATTCCCATTTCACAGCCTAATTTACTTATCATCACTATTATTACACTTATCATTACTCTTGTCATTATAAATATTACAATTATCATTCTTGTTTTATCTTTCCTAATAATAATTGTGATAATAATGATAATAATAACAAAGATAATCATTATTATTCCTACTTTAATCACAATTATCATTATCATTCATACTATTCTCATTCTCAATATTATTAGCATTATTATCATTACCATAATTATCCTTTTTGTATTAGTTGTTTTTGCTTTACCATAAAGATTGTTACGAATAACATGATCATAAACATCATTATCAATATTTTCATCATCATCTTCATCATTGTTATCATCGTCGTGACTATCATCATTCGCTATCTGTCTTTAATCCTGTCTTCCTCTCTCCTCCCCCTTCCCTTTATACCTTCATTCAGGGAGGAAGGCAAGTCACGAGTCACCCTTGGCCGAACGGAGATGCACCTGGACGCAACCCACCAGTTCTCTCTCTCTCTCTCTCTCTCTCTCTCTCTCTCTCTCTCTCTCTCTCTCTCTTCTCTCTCTCTCTCTCTCTCTTCTCTCTCTCTCTCTCTCTCTCTCTCTTCCGTCTGTCTGTCTCTCTCTCGCTTTCTGTCTGTCCTTCTCTGTCCACCTCTCTGAACTCCCATCTCTCTCCCTCTCTCTGTGTTTCTGTCTCTCTCTCCACCCCCCCCCCCCGCTCTCTCACTGTCTATATGTCTCTCTCCCTCTTCCTCTCCCTCACCCCCTCCCCTCACTCTCTCTGTCTCTCTGCCTCTCCCTCCCTCCTCTCTCTTCTTTCTTTCTCTCTCTCTCTCCCTCTCCCTCCCCCCCACACACTATTTCTCCACTTTATTCATGTTTGCCTCACTCCTCATTCTCGTTTTTGCCTCACAAACAACTGCAATGAAAAATTTATTATCTACTTTCCTACGCAATCACCAGTCATTTTGTTGATAACTGTACTCTGCTTATCCATCTGTTTGTTTTTTCTCTGTTTATTATCCTATTCCGAATAATAACAGCAGATACAGTGCGACAGTGATTGTGAGGGTTAAGTGAGGACACACGTTTTAGAAAGAGCAAGAACATTAATGGTAAAAATGGTGAACAGAGAGGAATAACAGGTAACGAGAGAGTAGTAAAAATAATATTGGAATATCATATATTAAATAATATGTTGAAGGAAACATGCAACATGGAAGGTTGGCCTATGGCACCTTCAAGAGCTCTGCACATAATTTCCATACCCTTTCATAGAAAAAAATCTAGAGAGAACATATAACATGAAGGGAGGAAGGATGAGAGAGAAAGAAACATAAATATACATCAACTCCGAAAATGGAATAACTAGATTGGAGATTGGAAAGGGGGGAATACTGAAAAATCCGATTGCTTTTTATTCATTACGAAACTGAATCACTCAAATCTTTTGTAAACATGCAAACAAAACAGTACACTGTACACAGACGAGTAATTGTTTAATGCTGGTGATTACTAAAAACAAACTCCTAACTTTGAAAAAAAGGAAAGTTCGTTTTTATGAATCGCCTATTTCCAAGCTCGAAAAGATAGGATCCAATAAGGAAAAAATAATTGATTAACTTACCATTTCCCTGGACGTCGTAGAATCCTTTGCGCCCCATGGCTCACAATAATTTTATACAAACAAATTAAAATCCACTTCACTAACCAATTTTCTCTCTAAAATCTTATCCTTTACTTTTCACTTATATCATCAACACTCTTTAGATATCCAGCATAAGTGAAATATCTCTTTTATTCCTCGGCTAAGCGCCTTTTTTGTCCCACAGCGAAGAACCGAATCACAAGTCACTCGTAATCCCGGCGGAGCGAAGGGCACTACACCTCACTCTACCACTGCCCAAGCGACACTGGCGAGAGTCGACCCCGTAACCCTCCCCGGCGACCAGCTGTCTGTTGGAGGTTACAACACTGTGACGGCTTTGCCCTAAAATCAACCTGCGAAAACTCTAACGCCCAGATTTTGCGTACGGGAATTGCAATTTGATATCGTGGGTTTTTATTTTCATGAAAGCAACGATCGAGCCTGCAATATTATTTGTTTCGAGGGATGAACTGCAGACTGCAAGACCGGCGCTCAAAAGTGGCATCGTACAACGACCAGAATCACGCAAGCAGAAACTCGTTGGAGCTCGTGAGGAACCGGTTTACCCAAGTATCATACAACCAAACGGAAGAAGCTTTTGCCTAACCCCAACCACGAAAAAAGAGGTTTAAAAGCGAAAACCTGTTCTCTCTCTCCAATCACGTAAGTCACCCACCCTTGCAGGAGGATGCCAACCCTACATATCGGGCGGTCTTCCTAAATTCTATCATGCTTCAATATCCTTTCCTCCAAGACAACGGAAGTGCATCTTAAAAGTCTCCCACCAGAAGGTAACAATTACTCTGCCATGCCGGACCGACGCCAGGACCCGCGGGCGCAAGGAAAAACACCTTAACCCAGGCGTGCGTAAGGTTTGGAATACCATCGCCGCCCCACCACGAGGTCTGCGCGGTTGGGCGGGTCAGTGCCTCCAGCTATAAGTTACCTCGGCGTAATTTGAGACTTTGTGTGATCTGTTTCCCAGCTATTGACAGAAGGGAGCGCCCGTCCCCTCACCCCGCCGCTCCCCTACACCCTCCACCCCCGCCCCCGCCCCTCCTCTACACCCCCCACCCCCTCGTCTTTCGCATTCCAATACTCTGATTCAGTTCGTATCTCATCGACATCACGCTACGCTTCTGTGCAGGGACATTGCCTCGTATGACGAAGTGCTCTTCCATACGCGCTCAAATG
>NW_020869742.1:147500-150000 GCF_003789085.1 Penaeus vannamei | reverse complement strand
CCAACCGAGTAGTCGCTGCGTCCTGCGTGGCGAGGTCCGGGTCCGTTCTGAAGGTCCCTCCCGCCGCTGTGGTAGTCCGGGGGGTTGCGGCGGAACTCCCTGTCGCGCGGGTAGTCCCTGGGCCCGTTCTGGTAGCTGGGCGGGCCGGGCGGGTAGTCGCTCGGTCGGCTCGGGAAATCCATCGGCCTGCTGGAGAAGGTCCTCTCCTCCGGCGGGTAGTCCCTCTCGCTCGGGTAGTCCCTGTTGGCTCCCCGCATCGAGTAGTCTCTCGGGGCCGTGGGGTAGTTGTGGTAGTCCGGAGGGTAGTTGTAGCTGGGCGGGTACTGGCGCTGGGAAAAGGGTGGGGGTTCGTCGTCAGGGTAGGAAGGGGCATCGGAGAAGTAACTCATAGTGGAGCGGATGCCCTTCGACTTCTTCATGGCCCGGGCGAGGCGAGAGAAGCTCCCGAAGGCGTCGACGAGGCCAGAGGCGCCGGCCGCTGCGGAGGGCGTCTACGGCATCATCACCTGCAAGGCGGAACGGCCATCAGTGGACGAAATTGTAGATGATAAATAAATGAATAAATGAATAAATAAACAAATAAATAGATTGACAAACTGATTAAATGATAAGAAATGAGCTGCGGCACTTGCAATACCAAAGTACAATCCATTAAGCCAAAGCCTCCACACAATTCTTATAAAAATATCTGAAAGAAATAGATTAAAGGAACAAATATTTATCAGACATAAAAAGAGTATCACGCAAATGTCTGCTAATGTCTGCATATGATCTAAATACCATGAGCGCTCTGACGCTATTTCCATAATTCACTGAATCTAAGATGTTACGACAGTGACCGAAAATATGCATTTTGTTATTTTGGTATATAATTATATGATAATTGTTACAGATGGTTATATTGTAACAAACACACACATGCATATGCATAGATTCACACAGCATATATGCTTATATGCATTGTATATGCACACAACATATACAGCGTGTGTGTATATGCGTGTGTTCCACTTCTTATATGGAAAATGATCTAAATCAACTGAAAATCAAACTAAATGAAGGAAATGAAGAAAAATTGTTATTTTGATCTTTAGCGACAATCATTTTGACGGCAGATGAAACGGAAGCAACTTGAACACCTGTGCAGTAATTTCGGTACGTGCTTGTTAATGACGGCAAGTGTTCGGCTCGTCGAAAGCGAGAGAGAGAGGAGAAGAGAGGAGGAGAGAGAGAAGAGAGAAGAGAGAGAGAAGAGAGAGAGAGAGAGAGAGAGAGAGAGAGAGAGAGAGGAGAGAGAGCAGAGAGAGGGAGGGAGAGATGAGAGAGGAGAGAGGAGAGAGGAAAGGAGAATGTTAGAAAGAAAGAGGAGAGAGAGGAAAGAAGAATAAGAAGGAGAGAGAAAGAGAGAGAGAGGGATAGAGGGAAAGAAAGAATGGAAGGAAGAGAGAGAGAAAAAAAGAAAGAAAAGAAAGAAAAGGAAGGAGAGAGAGAAGAGAAGAGAAGAAGAGAGCGAGACAGAGACAAAGAGACATACAAACAAACAAACAAATACATACACACAGACGCGGAAAGAAGACAGAGAAGATGAAGAACCTAAAACGCGAACACGCAACCCCCCCGCCCAAAAAAAAAAGAAAAAAAACGGAGAAAGCCGCGCGATGAAAAAGACTGACAGGCGCGTCCGCAAATCGAAGACACACTCCATATAAATAGGTCCTGACATCGCAGGTCGAAAGAGAGGCGTGAAGATGATGGAAAGCCTATCCATTTTTTTTTTCCGACTCGTTTTCTTTCCCCCTGTTCCTCACCTCTTCCTCCTCCTCCTCGCTCCTCCCCGGTCTTGCCCTTTTCTAAATAAAGTCCCTACTGCCTTTGTTTTTTTTTTTTATCTTCCTATCCCTACTCCTGTGATTCTTCCCCTTTCTCCTACCGCGTACTGATTCCTTCTCGAAATTTCCTACTTTGGTGTGTTACTCCTCCTGTTCTTCCTCTTTGGTCCTCCACACTCCTAATTCTCCTCAGTGTGCTTTTCCTCGCAAGGCTCATACTTCTATTCCATACCATCCTTGCCTCCTCTTCCTCCTCTCTCTACATCAATCTGAACTTCCCTTCTCCTCTTTCTACCCCTCGGCTCCCCGTCTTCTCCTCCATACTCCCCGTCATTCACTCCTCCATTTCTCTCTTAGTCCCGTCTTACCCTCCTTCTCTCTTCCCCGCCTTCCCTTCTCTCGTCTTCTCCCCGTCTTCTCACTCCTTCTGCCCCGTCCTTCCCCTCCCTTCTCTGTCTTTCCAACCGCCTCCTTCTCCCCGTCTTCTCCCCTCCTTGCTTCGTCTTCCTCCTCTTTCTCCCCCTTTCTCCCACTTCCGGACCCGGCTGAGGGGGAGGACTTAGACCGGGCCCTCGGAAGCGAACGCCTGCAAGGTTTGACGTGATCCAAAGTGAACGTCAAGCGACGTATCGGGGGTCTTGGCGGTCACTACTCTCCGTCCACTTGCATCC
>NW_020869742.1:137500-140000 GCF_003789085.1 Penaeus vannamei | reverse complement strand
AGGAGAGAGAGAGAGAGAGAGAGGAGAGAGAGAAGAGAGAGAGAGAGAGAGAGAGAGTAGAGAAGAGTGAGTGAGAGTCAGAAAATGATAATAAAATGAAGCAACACGATAATGAACGGATAGCAAGGAAAGAAAAAAATGAAAAAAAAAAAAAAAAAAAAACGAACAAAACACAAACAAACAGACATAATAAGAAGCACGCAGACCAGGATCAAAAACCGACAAAAAGGAAGGACGAGTATGAGTTTCGGCGACCAAGGAGAACTCACAGCCTCATCATCGATAATCCATCACTCACTGGACAGCAGCCATAAATCCAGGCGCTAATTGGCTGA
This sequence comes from Penaeus vannamei, assembly GCF_003789085.1. Taxonomy (NCBI): domain Eukaryota; kingdom Metazoa; phylum Arthropoda; class Malacostraca; order Decapoda; family Penaeidae; genus Penaeus; species Penaeus vannamei. Next base: position 139,665 of record NW_020869742.1, on the reverse strand, counting down.
CCGGAAGAGAGAACGGAACTTGTAATGAGGAATCGGAAACGTCTAAATTAATCCACTTTGTCTTCGCGCGTGCGTTTTCTGTCTGTCTCTGTCTGTGTGTTTGTCTGTTTCTGACTCTGGCTTTCTCTCCTGTGTCTGTCTGTGGTATCTGTTTCTGACTCTGGCTTTCTCTCCTGTGTCTGTCTGTCTCTGTCTGTGTGTTTGTCTGTTTCTGACTCTGGCTTTCTCTCCTGTGTCTGTCTGCCTCTCTCTCACTCTCTGTTTGTTTGTCTGTTTATCTGTCTGTCTCCTCCGTCTCTGTCTGTCTCTTTCTGTTTTCTTCTATCTCTTTCATTCTGTGTCTATCTTTGTCTGTCTGCCTGCCTACATACCTGTCAGTCAGTCAGTCAGTCTTTCTGTCTGTCTGAATGTCTGCTTATCTTTGAGTCAGTCAGTGTCTCTCATTCTTCCTCTTTTTCCCATCCACGACTTAAAAAACTAAACCCATACCTTAAAAGCAGCCAGAAAATAATAAATAACAAAACAAGAAAATAAATAAATAAATAAGAAAAAAAAAAAAAAAACAAATAGATAATAAATGAATAAATAGATAAATGAAAAAAAAAACACCACATCGCTAAGAAAAGAGATTAGCTATTCAAATTTATCCGCCGTGTCTACGAACAGAGGAATAAAGAAGACACCAACATCTCCCTCGCTACCCGGATACCTGCCACCTCGTTCTCTTCGGACACTACTTCCTCCCTTGTCCTCCAAGAAGCTTAAGGGATGAGGAAGGAGAATGAATGCTGATTCGCCAAGAGGTTCAGATGAATAACGATGAATGTGAAGGAAACGCAGAGAGCAGGAGGGTCACGAGTGAAAAGTTTTGTTGCATTTGAGGGGAAAAGGGTTTGATATGGGTGGAGGAAGGGAGGGAAAGAGGGAAAAGGGAAAGGAGGATGGGAGGAGAGAGGGATAAGAAAGAAAGGAGGGAAAGATGATGGGAAAGAGGGACGGAGGGAGGAAGGAAAGGGTATAAAAACGAAGAAAGGACAGAAGGAGGAATGGGAAAGGAAGAAAACAAGAAAGGGTTAGTGTGAGGCAAAGAGGGAGAGAGGGACGGAATGAGAAAAATTAAGAGAGGGCTGATAGGAGAATAAGAAAGCGGTAGAGAGGGATGGAAGGAGGAAGGGAAAGAGGAAAGGAGTGGAAGGGTGGAAAAAGAAAGGAAAGAGAAAGGGAAATTGATAAGAAAGGAAATATAAAAAGAGATAGACAATTAGGAGAGACAGGAAAGACTAAGGGATGGAGAAAGAGAAAGAGAAAAGAAAAAAAAAGAAAGAGAGAGAGAAAAGAAAATACCACCGAAAAGATAAAAGGAAAGAAAGAATTAGAGAACAGAGAACAAAGAACCGATCGAGCACGAGCGCGGCAACAGAGAAGGGGAAGGCAAAGGGAGTTTTTTCACTCTGAGCTTTCTGCGTCGAAGCTCGCCAGAAGCTCATCTCGCCGGCGTCTGGAGCTCACTCTCCTCGGCGCTCCGTGGAGTGTTTGGCCTCCCCTGAGACACGGGCTTTGGCGTTTTATTACATTTTTTGTGTTGTTTATGCGTGTGTGTATATATATATTCATATATTTTTATATATTTCTGTATGTTTATCAGTATATATGTTGACACGCGCGCTTTTAATCGCGCTAACATATACAGTATGTCTGTCTACAACTGGAGAAACTGTATATTTGGTTAATTATGTATATTATGTTTATCTATTACCGTAGATGCTGATGTTCAATAAGGGTCCATTACGTTTTAGTGTCATTATCAACATTTTAAAGAAACAACTGTTTTTGCCGCGCTAGAGACAGGTGGCTGAGTGTCCAAACTTTAGTCATGAAAAGAAAAATATAAAAGTTTTCTTCGTCCTCCCCTTTAAAAGCGTGGCATAGAAAATATTAGACGGCATTTCACCGGTCTTTTCTCTTTAGGGTGATATTTCAGACTCGCACCGAAGTTGGCAAAGTGTGTTGGATGGCGGCCATGGAAGCGCAGGACAGCGTCTTCGGCCACAGTTTATCGCTCCGGAGTTTTTTTGTTTTTTCTTTAATAAAACAAATACACATCGTGATTATAAGTTATTTTCAAGATTTCGATTTAATTCTGTTACCAGGCCGAACTGTGGTAT
>NW_020869742.1:125000-127500 GCF_003789085.1 Penaeus vannamei | reverse complement strand
TGATATTCACTTCCGATTTTGCCAACGAACCTCCCACATTTCGGTCGAGATGATGTAATAACTTGGGGTTGACCACGCTGTTACCAGGCCTTGTTGCGGACGCCCGGCCAAGGACAACGCTCAAGGGGGACCTCACGTCGCTCTCTCGCTTGAGGCTCCGTTTCGAGTGGAGTGGGTGGGGGATGGGGGAGGGTCAGAGAGGGGTAGGGGGGGGTTCCTGGCGGGTTGGCGGGAGTACTTGTTGAAGGGGAGGGGGAGGGAAAAAGAAGGAGGAGGGAGCGAGGGAGGTAAAAAGAAAGGGTAGGGAGGGAGGGAAAAGGTAGGGGGAGATTAAGGAATTAGGGAAGAGGGAAATGGGAAAAGGGTAGGGTTTGAAAAGGAAGGGGGAGGAAAGGTTGAGGTGTTAGTGTGTGTAAGATGAGAAGGGAGAGAGAGAGAGAGAGAGAGAGAGAGAGAGAGAGAGAGAGAGAGAAGAGAGAGAGAGAGAGAGAGAGAGAGAGAGAGAGAGAGAGAGAGAAGAAGGAAGGAGGAGCGAGAAAGCGAGACAAAACGGAAGAGAAAGAGGGGAGGAGAGAGACAAACAAAGACAAAACGAAAGAGAAAGAGGGAGGGAGGGAGAGAGACAAAACGACAAATAGAGGAAGAGAGGAAAGAGAAAGAGGGAGGAGGGAGAGAGACAAACGAAAGAGAAAGAGAGACAAACGAAGAGGAGAAGAGCAACGAAAGAGAAAGAGAGAGGGAGGGAGAGACAAAACGAAAGAGAAAGAGGGAGGGAGGGAGAGAGACAAAACGAAAGAGAAAGAGGGAGGGAGGAGGAAAAAAATAAGCAAAACGAAAGAGAAAGAAAGAGATAGCGAGTGAAAAAGAGAGAGAGACCGAGACCGAGATTGCGCGAGATAAAGAGAGGTCTCCCGCCGCCCCGCAGCGAAGCCAGTCCCCCGAGGAACATTCCGACCGCGGGAGCTAAGGGAAGAGACCCCCGGGAGGAGCATGTTTACAGACGGCGGCGCAGCGGAAGGTGGCTGTGGCGTTCCTTTCCGTAATATCATGGGCTTCGGGAGGCTTTGTGATTGCTTTGTTGGAGCCGAATGTTAAGCAATGGGTAAGACTGGCTTGCGCAAGAACCTCCGCTGCGAGTTATGTGGCGAAAAATGGTTCCCTCCTCGCTTGAACGAACATAAATATGTGGACTCGCATGTGGTGCCTTTTTTTTAAATCTATGTACACATGCGATACTTTCTCTTGTATTGATGTCTACATGTAAGCTGAATGAATAAATAAATGGAATGAGTTAGCACTTTGTCAAAATATACTGTGCGGTAAAAGCGAAATGAAATCTACGATTGAAATATCATTTTAGCATTTTAATATTTTATATGGACTTGTACCAAATAGAAATCGTCAAAATGGAACAAGTTTTATGAAAAGTTAAACTATATAAATGTATGTACAGAGAGGGAGAGAAAGCAAAGCTGGTTATTATGAATAAATACTGATAGACATGAGTTATTAATTCTCGAATGAGGTTTTTGTCACCTCAACATCATGGACATATACCTTTGTTGTTTTCAGACGGCTCAGGGCATACCTTTTTTGTTTGTTTCCAGGTGGCGTATAATATAACTCCTTTCGTTTCCAAAAAACATATATTATACCCTTTTTGTTTCCAGATGGCGCATAAGACACCCGCCCTTTGTTTCCAGTGAACGCACCCTTCGTCTCAAGAATGGCGCACCCTTTTTCCATCGCACAGTTCTATGGCACATACACCACAACACCCCTTTTTTTCCGTTCCCAGATGGCATGGGATGGCACACAATTTTCCCCCCCAACAATACACCCCTTTCCGTTCCCAGATGGCGCACAATACACCCCTTTCCGTTCCCAGATGGCGCACAATACACCCCTTTCCGTTCCCACGCACAATACACCCCTTTCCCGTTCCCAGATGGCATAATACACCCCTTTGTTTCCCAGATGGCCAATACACCCCTTTTCGTTCCCAGACGGCGCACAATACACCCTTTCCGTTCCCAGGATGGCCGTTCCCAGATGGCGCACAATACACCCTTTCCGTTCCCAGATGGCGCAGTTCCACCCATTTTCGTTCCCAGATGGCGCATGATATTCCCCTTTCCATTCCCAGATGGCGCATAATTCACCCCTTTTCGTTTCCAGATGGCGCATAATATAACCCTTGAGCAGAGCTGGCTGCTTTTTCGTAGCAGCATTTATGCCGTTTGTTAAACATAAGATGATAAAGAAAACAGATATAAATAATAGAATTGAACCATTCACTATTACAATTATAGTGCATAGGGTCAGAGTCTGATGATTATAGGATTCCCTGCATTACTTTCTTGTTCATTGCACTGCATAAAACAATATACAAAACATACACTATGCCAATAATGTAACAACATTCAAGAACATAAAATGCCCCCACATCTTTATAGAAAATGCCTTAGAAAATGCGACATTGAACCTGTAAACTTGATTT
>NW_020869742.1:117500-120000 GCF_003789085.1 Penaeus vannamei | reverse complement strand
ATCAATCTGCAGTTCCCATTTTCCAATATCTGCACCTCTTTCCCTCTTTTCCATCTCCCTATCTCGATCATTTCCTTAGCTGGTATTTCCCACTCATCCGGTATTTCCTTCCCTCTCTCTATGCATCTCCCTACCTCGATCTTGTTCTCGGCTGTTATTTCCCTCTCATCCGATACCTCCTTCCCCTCCTTTTCTTCCTTTCTCTCGCCCTCCCTCCCTCTACCAATCAATTCCCCAACCTCTAGTTCACCTTCACCCAACATTTCTATCTCCTTCCCTCCTTCAAGCTCTAGTTCTCAATCATCCATCTCCATCTCCTTCCTCCTACCCAAAATCAATCCTTTAACCTGTTTCCTAACCATTCAATATTACATCTATTCCTCTCTCCCTGCTCCTTCTTTTCATCTCCCTCTTCCCTCGATCCGTTACTCAGCTCTCGTTCTCTCTTATCCGTCATTTCCATCTCCCCCTCCTTCTCTCCCTTTCCTTCTCCTCCCTCCTTCCCTAGATCAATTCTTCAACCTCTAGTTCTCTATCTCTCCCTCCTCCTTTGTTGGACTTTTAGGCTGAATGGTCCCACTGGTTGTAAATAGCCGACCTTTTTCCTCGGTGTGTTCTAATGAAAGGTGGAGGAAGGGGGAGGGAGGGAAGGAGGAGGGAAGGGGGGAGGAAGGGGGGAACGGTGAGGGAGGGAAGGAGTGAGGGAGGGGAGGAGGAGGAACGGTGAGGGAGGGAAGGGCAGGGGGAGGAAGGGGGGAACGGTGAGGGAGGGAAGGTAGGGGGGTGAGGGGTGAGGGGTAGGGGGAGAAGGGGTAAGAGGTAGGGTGAGAGAGAGGAAGGGTAATGGGTAGGGGAGGAAGTGTAGGAGAAGGGGTAGGAAGAGTACGGGAAGGGAAAGGAAAGGTAGGAGAGGGGAAGGAAGGGTAGGAAGAAGAAGAGGAAAAGGTAGGAGGGCGGAAAGAAGGGAAAGGAGAGGGGGAGTTAGAGGAAGAGGAAGAAGGAGAGACAGAAGGGTAAGGGAGAGGGGAGTAAAGGTATGGGGAAGTGAGAGTAGGAGGAAGGGTAATGAAGTAGAGGGAGGGTTAGGTAAGAGATAGAGAAGGGGATAGAGCAGTAGGAGAAGTTGAGAGAAGGGGAGAATAATGCGTGAAGAGATAGGGGACAAATACAGGGGGTTAAACAGAAGGAAATATTAGAAGTATTATGCTAATGGTAAAAAAATGAGTGGTGAGGAGGAGGAGTAGAAAGAAGAGGAGAGGAGAGGAGAAGAGGAAGATGAGAGGAGGAGGAGGAGGAAAAAAGAAGAAGAATGGGAGAGGAGAGGAGGAGGAGAAGAACAAAGAAAAAAAAGGAGACGGTAAAGAAGGGGGAGATGAAAATTAGGAGAAAGAAGAATAAAGAAGAGGGAGGAAAATAAGGAGTATGGAAAGCGAGCAAAGAAAAATAGTAAGAAGGAGGAAAATACAGGAGAGGAAGAGAGAGAGGGGATGAGTAGGAAACTGATGATAATGAGAAGGAGAATAAGGTAAGAGACAAGAAGAAATGATAATGACAAAATCGAGAAAGTGTGGTGAAGAAGGGGCGGGGCGGAAAGAGAAAAAAATGTGGAGGCACGCTAATGATGATGATGATGAGGGTGATGATTATAACGATGACATAATGGTCATTATGGTCATGATGACGATGACATGATGACCATGACCATGATGATGACGTTGACGATGACAATGATGATGGTGACCATGATGATGAGGACGATGACGATGACGATGATGACAATGATGATGAGGATGACGATTATGACGATGAAGATAATGATGATGATTAATATTGTTACTGGTGATGTTAAGGATGAGACTAATAACGCCACAACTGAAACAACAACAAAAAACAAAGTAATAACATCAAAGAAAAACAACAATGACAGTATTAATAGTAAACACAATGCCAGTTATGAAAATACTACAAACAGTGCTTGGCGATTGAAGCTGAATAATATCAACAATAGATAAACAACTGCAGCAATGGCATGAGGGTTGGAGAGAGAGAGAGAGAGAGAGAGAGAGAGAGAGAGAGAGAGAGAGAGAGAGAGAGAGAGAGAGAGAGAGAGAGAGAGAGAGAGAGAGAGAGAGAGACAGACAGACAGAAACAGAAATCCATGAAATCAAAAAGCAGAAAGAAAGAAAGAAAGGGAGTAAACAAAAACGGTGGACCAACGAAAAGAAAGAAAGAAAAAAAGCAAAACGCAAAAACGTGTCTCCCGGGCGAGCTGGGAGCCTCTGATTTAGCCAAGGCTGAGACGACGGAAATCCTGTAAGACCTTTTGGAGATGAACGCGGGCGAGGGAGGAAGGGAACCAGGGAGGGAGGGAGGGAACAAGGGAGGAGAGGGAGGGGTGGGAGAGGGAGGTAGGGGCGTGGGAGAGAGAGAGAGAGAGAGAGAGAGAGAGAGAGAGAGAGAGAGAGAGAGAGAGAGAGAGAGAGAGAGAGAGAGAGAGAGA
>NW_020869742.1:110000-112500 GCF_003789085.1 Penaeus vannamei | reverse complement strand
AGATCACATCTCAGGAAATCACTCTGGTCTCGTGATTAAAGCAAAAATTATCATCTTTTTATCATTAGGATATCTATTCCGTGGGGGGGGGGGGGGTGCAGGAAGCGAAGAGGGAATATGAAGTAAAAGAAAATGGCTTTAAGGTTTGTATGTTTAGAAAATTAGACCCTTTTTTAGTATTTGATTTTTTAAAAATTGTTCTTTGCGTGGTGAATATAAATATTCTTAAGAAAAGAGTGTATATCATTATAATAATAACGAATACGAGGAGTATAAGAGGTAATAAGGGTAATGAAGCCACTGAAAAAACACTGAAACTAAAATAATAACAACTACAGGAACGATTCCTGATTATTAACCAACGGTTTCATTTAATCTTCAAACCATATTTCACTCCTGCCAGTAAAGAAGCATGAATAATCACTACAAATCCCTATTCACAATCGTCACAGTAACAATCACAATAACATTTAATCCGACTTCCAGCCATCGGAGCAATAATAATACTGGTGGGTGTGTGGTGTGTGTGTGTGTGTGTGTGTGTGTGTGTGTGTGGTGTGTGTGTGTGTTGTGTGTTGTGTGTGTGTGTTGTGTGTGTGTGTGTGGTGAGTGTGTGTTAATATTTTCTACAAGTGGTCGGTTGGAATTTCTTTTATTTCTTATAACACTACGGATTGCCGTAATAATGCCCAAGAGATGATACCGATTTGGTGAAATGATGCTGACGCTCGCGAGTACGCTTGGAGGCGGTGCTAATTCTACAAGGCAAATGGAAAGCGATTCGACACACACGCGGCGGGGCGAGAGAGGAGGGATCGAATCTCGAATAAACCTACGATATACCGGGTCCGATCTGTCGTTAAATAGGAGAATTCGATGCGGATCCAGGGCCCGGTCGATGGCGTGGTGATTAAGAGGGCCTTGTTAACACGCGAGGAGGGTAAATCGTGGACATGTGTTGGGATGGATGGGTGTGAGTAAGGGTGGAGGAGGATGGTGAGGAGAGCGGATGAGTGAGAGAGAGGAAGGAGGGAGGGGAGAAAGGAAGGAGTTAGGGAAGGGAGTGAGGAAAGAGGGAAGGAGGAAGGAGGGAAAGGGGAGAGAGGGGAGGAGAGAAGAGGAGAGAGAGGAGTGGGAGAGGAAGGAGAGAGCAGAGAGATGAGAGAAAGAGAAAGCGGAAAAAGAGAATTTGACTCGAAAAAAATACAGTTCGTACAGGCAATGTAATCAAACACACCGAGAATTCCGACACACCCTTTCTCCCCCTCCGAATCGCTTCAGAGACCCACGCCCCTTTCCCCCCACTCTTTCTCAATCTCTTTCTCACCTTCTCGACCCTTTTTCCCCCTCTCTCTTTTCTTTCTCTCTCACTCCTGCTCGCGTTTGGGCCAAGGTATCTAAATGCAAATCGACTGTGATCCAGAAGGAGCGGGTTGAAGGTGCTTTTAACCTAATGGGGAATATTTACATATGATATTAACTCCAGATCACCTTATCTGTCGCAGGCAGATGGGTCGCACCCCCTCCCTCCCCCCCTCCCCCATTTACCCCTCCTCTCTTTCTTTTTCCCTTTCCCTCCCCTCCTCCAGGTTCCTCTCACTGCCCCACTTGCATTTCTTATTAATCATGTTTAATCAGAGCGAGGGGAAGGCGGGGGAGGGAAAGGGAGGGGGAGGAGGCGGGGGGATTAACAGATTATATCAAAGGCGGTGTCTGCATTAGTGTAAACGTTTGTTAAGTCGTGTATGGCAGGAAGAAACAACCCTAATCTCTTCCGCCGGAACACACATGTACACATATTCATAGACACGCATACACCCTGCCAATGCATATATACCTTTACCTGGGTTATGATATATTGTGGTGTGTGTGTGTGTGTGTTTGTGTGTTGTGTGTGTGTGTGTGTGTTGTGTGTGTGTGTGTGTGTGTGTGTGTGTGTTGTGTGTGTGTGTGTGTGTGGTGTGTGTGTGTGTGTGTTGTGTGTGTGTGTGTGTAGTGTGTGTGTGTATACACGAAGTCGCGAAATCGTGGATTTGTTTTTACTTTATACACTTACCAAATTGTCTTTCATCGAAATCATGTATAATTCCGCGTACCTGAAACAAAGAGAAGAATGCAATTAATCATTAACAATAAAAGACGAAGGAATGTGCATGCACGTGCAAATGCAATGCGGCATTACAAATCAATACATGCAAAAATAGCACTTTGGTTCTCTCTCTCTCTGTCTGCGTCTATCCATGTCTATCTCAATCTATCTCTGTCTGCCTTCTTGTTTGTTTGTTTGTTTGTCTACTTATTTATCCATTTGTCTATCTCTCACCTACGTTAAGCCTAACCACGCGACAAACCACGATCTTTACATAACATCCAACTTCCACTACCAACGTATCAATAGCGTAAAGGTACAAGTGCAACCATGTCGAAGGAAGGTGTCTTAAGGAGGTACTACAGACGAAACAAACCCATGTCGAAGGAAGGTGTCTTAAGGAGGTACTAC
>NW_020869742.1:97500-102500 GCF_003789085.1 Penaeus vannamei | reverse complement strand
ACGTACACACACGCACGCACACACACACACGCTATTGTCATAAATCAAACGCTATTTGAACAGCAAAAGTTTACACTATAAAACCAACCAACCAACCAACAACAAATGCCAGCAATAAAACATTTCAGCGTTACCTTACAACACATAATTACAAAGAATAAAGTCTATAAACATAAATAAAAAAAATAAAGTCTTAAACACACATGGCACCGCGTAGGCAGAGCTAGAAAACCGAAGTAGCAGAAACACAAGAGTAAAATTGTTACGATCAACAAGAACAAGCAGATGTTTTTTGAAGGACCGCGCACGTTCACACTCACACGGGTGGTTGATGCTGTTCTAAGGATCTTTGTGTTTGCACTTTTCCCCCATCGTTGCTTGGGGTTACAGTTTGAGATTATTAAATGTTATATCACGATTTTATAGCATGCATAGAAAAAAATATGCTTGGTTTACCTCAAAAGTTTTATTCTCATTACCATTAGCATTTAACTCTTTTATTGTTTTTTTTTCGTCGGTTTCCAGATTGCACTCACCGGTTATATATTAATTGGTTATATCATTTACCAATAAACTGCATATTTCAGGGAACAAAAATTACAAAATCATTTTATAATTGCAGGGATAATAACTAATAAACATACATACTGCATTACCTACAAATCATGAAATATATGTAAAAAATAATAAAGTAAAATAAAATATGGCACTGTCTTTTAACTCTAAATTCATTTGTCGCGAAAAAAAAACAGATAATTCACTATAATTAGATGAAAGACACGAAAGAAAATTGCCTACCCGAATTTCCTTCAAGGCAAAATGTCAGTACAACGTTAATGTACTTTTGAGTACTTTTTCCAGTACTTCTGAGCGAAACTAAACAGCCTTTTTGCTATTCTTTTGTTGATTGTGTCTTGAATAAGGTGGGACTGAGTAACTTTGATTAGATTTTTCAATTACTTTTTTTTCAATGATTTTAAATAATGCCGACACTTGCTACTTGAGTTATCGTTTAGGTTTCCCATAGAGTACCGCAATTGTCAATATCATTACTATCATCATTATAATTTTGTCATCATTCTTTTTTCATTATTATCATTATTACCATTATCATCATCCTTATCATTATCTTTGTTACTATTATTATTATCGTTATCATTATTATTATTATTACTTTTTATTACTATCATTATCATTACTTCATTTCTATTCTTTTTTCATGATTATTATTGTAATTATTATCATTACTATTATCCAGATCATCATTAATATTATTATCGCTTTCATTTTTATCATTATCATCGCTATTGTTGTTGTTGTTGTTATTATTATTATCATTATCATTAATATATTTTCATTATCATTCTCTCTCTCTTCATGTACCCTATCCTTTCCGGACTGGAGATCATGGCTCTCCCCTCCTTCCTGTTTCTTGATGTCTTCAGCAAATCCAAACACGAAATCTTGCTCTTTTCTCTGACTGTAACTTGGTCTTTCAACAAGTTTATCAGGCTTTCCAAATATGTTGTGCGTTGCCTTCATCCAATCCGTCCTGCAAGACTTTAGTTCTCAAGACCTTCCTTTCTCAATGCATGTCCCAGAAACTCAAGATGGATTTTCCTGATGGTTCCCAGTTTTTCTTCGGTACCTGTTATCCTCAACACATCCTCATTACTTTTGTGCTCTGTCCATGATATTCTTAGCATTCGTCTGCAGATCCACGTTTCAGTAGCCTCCAATCTCTGTCTCGTTTGAGATGGTATTGTACAGCATTCACTACTATACAGCAAGATGGACAACACATAGGACTCTAATGAACAACACATAGGGCTCTAACACCCTTTTCTTGGGTTCCATTGCTAACGTGCGGTTCTTGAGTACCTTTTTCCAGTTTTTGAAAATCTTATGCCATTCCTATGCCTTTTTCGGTTTCGGTTTCGGTTTCGCAGCTGCCATCTGATTTTTTTTTTTACTCCCCAAATTGTTAAACTTTTGTACTTGCTTTATGGTAACCTCTCTAATTCGTAGGTCACATTTTAGACTGCCTTTCTTGCTGACAACCGTACATTTGGTCTTTTTACAGCTGATAGTTAAACCTTTCTCTTTGCTTGCTCCAACTACCCTGTCTAAAATTCTTGTGATTCTGCAATTAGGACTGTATCATCAGCATATTTTAGGTTGACATTCCGACCTCCTACAGAAAGACCTTTCAGCCCATCTGGTCCACGTAAAACCATATCACTATAGATTAAACAAATCAGGCGAAATCACACCACCTTGTCTCATCCCTCTTTTAATCTTGGTGTCGCCATCTATTCTCATACATGCTGTTTATTCCCAGATAAGTTTCTAAGATTTTGTAGTCTATGAAATACATCTACATGTCTTTCTGCATTTCGATTACTCGTTCAAACATGCGTGCCATAGAGATGGCATTTCTGGTACCAGTATTTTTTACAAATTCACACTGCGCTCTTCCTACTTTTTTATACTGTTGCTACCATAACAATTCTCAGTTTCAGTTTAATAATGTGACCCATCAGGCTGATTGTTCGATGTATTTCACACTGTATACCGCCTGGCTTTTGGGGAAGACAATAAAAATGGACCTACTCACATCACCATCGTATATCTCGTTCAACATGTCTGTTAACTTTTCTATTCCAAATTCCTCCAGTGCTGTCAGCATTTCTATGACAATCTCGCCTTGTTCCGTTTCATCTTTTTCAATGCTGTCCTCACTTCTGAAATACTTCGCCCATCCATGATTTTGGTTGTTGTCGGCTTCTGCCCCGTTGGCATTGAACAATTTATTTTTTCTTCTATTATCTTCATACCTTCCCGTCCTCCATCCTCTCTTTTTCCTTCGTCTTCCTTCTTATCTTTGCTTCCTTCTGTTCCCCATCTTTTATTTTTCCTTCTTTCTTCTTGCCATCTTCTCTCCCTCCTATTTTTCTCCTTCTTTCTTGTCATTTTCTCACTCTTCTCTCCTTCCTCTTCCTTATTACTTTCTTACCCTTCCTTCCTCCCCTCTACCCAACACCTCCCTCCTTTCATCGTTCTGATACTTTCTCCTTCATGGTAAGTGCCTTCTTTTGGCCTGATACATCCCGACATCAGACATGCCTTCTGACTATCAATCTCCTTGATTTATCTGTGCATGGAAGCAGAGTCGGTGTTCTTGCATTGCTCTGCTTCTTCAAATTCCTTGTTTAACCGATTCTCCGTGGCAAGGCGTCCCGGAATGACTCCGTGAGAGACACTGTATGTGATTCTGTGCTGCTCTCTGTGATTAGTCCAGAAGGTAAAGTTACCTTCAGTAAATTTTAGACGGGCTTGATTGGCAAAATATTAAAAAGTAAGGGGACAACGCAAAAATTAACATAAGTACGCGTTAATTTCATATATATATATATATATATATATGTATATATGTATATATATATGTATATATGTATATATATTATATATATATATATATATATATATATATATATATATATATATATATATGTATATATATATATATATATATATGTATATATATATATGTATGTATATATATATATATATATATATATATATATATATATATGTATATATATATATATATATATATATATATATATATATATATATATGTATATATATATATATATATACATATATATATATATATATATATACATGACGCAGAAACGCCAAGAACTGTTAGAGCAACGCCCCCCCCCCCCCCCCCCCCCCCCCCCGGGCCAAGGCGCATGCCGCAATAACCGAGCGGCCGACCCCGCCGCCCCCGCCGCCCCCGGCCTTGACCGAATTCCCCGGCATTAGCGAGGCGCTGCCAAACGACGCCCGGGCCGTTCACGGCGGCTTGCGCGTTCCGTCGGCGTCGCCTCCATCAATTCTCATTCCCGCCGCGGCCGCTCTCCTCCCCCGGCCGGTCAAGGAGGCTCTCGCGGAACCGATCCCCGTCCGCCGGGCCAGCCCACCAATCCCATCGCCATAAAACAAAGGATGATTAAGTTAACCCTCGCCGCCGCCACCTCCTTCCCTCCTCGCCTCTTCCTGGTCTGCGATGACTACTTCTGGTCTTCCTCTTGCTCCCTCTGTTCCTCTTCTATATTGCTATTGTTACTGCTGCTGCTCCTCCTCGTCCTCCTCTTCCGCCTCGTCAACCTCCTCTTCTTTCCTCCTCTCTTTCTCCTCCCTCCCCCTTCCTTCCCTCCTCTTCCTCCTCCCCCCCTCTTATCCTCCTCCTCTCCTCTTTCTCCTCCCTCCCTCTTCCTCATCTTCCTCCTCCTCTCCCTCCCCGTCTTCCTTCTCCTCCTCTCTCCTCTCCTCCCCCTCTTCCTCTCCTCCTCCTCCTCTTCCTAGACCCAAGAGAAAAATCTTCCCAGAAAAAGAAAACGAGGTGTTTGAGCCTCCAAGTCACGTGACAAGGATAAAGGCGTCCCTGGAAAGGCGGCGAAGGGGGTGGGGGGGGGTGAATGGCTGGAACAAGGGGGGCGAAGGCATACGAAAGGAGAGGAAAAGAGAGAATGGAAGACAAGGCGAGAGAGAGAGAGAGAGAGAGGAAAGGAGGAAAGGATACGGAGGCCGACGGCGTTCTCCTCATCCATTCTAATGATCTCGGAAGCACTCGGAGAGCCAGATTCATTAGCTTTTACGAAGGGAATATACATGTGGCGGAGGCGGGCCGGTCGCGGGGAGGGAGCGTGGGCGGGAAGAGGGAGGAGGGAATGGGAGCATAGGAGGGAAAAGGGAGGAGGGAGGGAGCATGGGCGGGAAAGGGAGGAGGGAGGGAAAAGAGGGAGGAGGGAATGGGAGCATAGGAGGGAAAAGAGGGAGGGGGAGGGAGCGTGGGCGGGAAGAGGAGAGGGAGGGAGAAGAGGGAGAGGGAATGGGAGGGAGGCTGGAAGGAGGGAGCATGGGCGGGAAGAGGAAGGAGGGAGCATGGGCGGGAGAGGGAGGAGGGAGCATGGAAGAGGAGGAGGCGG
>NW_020869742.1:77500-80000 GCF_003789085.1 Penaeus vannamei | reverse complement strand
AAGTCTGTACAGTGAAGATTCGTTTTAATCTATATATACTGAAGTCTATACAAACTGAAGATTCGTTTCAATCTACGAAAATTGAAGTCTATACACACTGAAGATTCTTTTTAAACTACAAAAATTGAAGTCTATACACACTGAAGATTCGTTTTATTCTATATAAATTGAAGTCTATACAAATTGAAGATTCTTTTTAAACTACAAAAATTGGTCTATACAAATTGAAGATTCGTTTCAATCTACGAAAAATGAAGTCTATACACACTGAAGATTCGTTTTAATCTATATAAATTGAAGTCTATACAAATTGAAGATTCGTTTCAATCTATATAAACTGAAGTCTTTTTCTTCTGCTTCTGCTTCTTTCTTTCTTTTAATATAAATACGATATACATATCGTATCTAAATCTACGAAATGAAGTCTATACACACTGAAGATTCGTTTTAATCTATATAAATTGAAGTCTATACAAATTGAAGATTCGTTTCAATCTACGAAAATTGAAGTCTATACAAATTGAAGATTCGTTTCTACGAAAATTGAAGTCTATACAAACTGAAGATTCGTTTTGAAATGTGAATTGAAATTGAAAATTCAAACTGAAGTTGATATGCGAATTGAAAAATAAGTAAATATGTGAATAAGTCAAACTGGGACATATAGGGAATAAGTCAAACAATGAATGAATACTGAAAATAAGTAAATAGAAGACAACTGACTGGAGAGTACGTTGAGTAACAGATAACTGAATCAATATAGAAGAAAATCGAAGAGCATGGATTATATAACGTAGATATACAGCCTTGATAATAGCATATCTACAGACATTAAGATAAAAAAAAGAAGGATAGAGAGCAACAGAGACAAAACAACATTCAACAAAAATCGAGAATAACACCAATCTAAAAGACGACAATACAAAGAAAAGAAAAGAGAAAGGAAAGACTGAAAGACCGAGAGAAAACTTCGAAAAAAAAACAGGGGACACTCAGAGCGGGAAGAGAAAGCGGAACAGAGGGACAGTAATAGAGACAACAGTAAAAGAAAGTGAACAGGAGGGACGCACCAAGAACCACGAATTGCAAAATGACCTTGAACAGAAAAGGGCAAGAAGCTGTCCTCAGCTTTAGGGGGCAAGGAGCGGGGGGGGGGGGGGGGTTATCTGATGATGTGCCTTCGACGCGTGTAAGAGGGGTGGGGGAGGGGGGTTGGAGGGCGAGGCGGAAAGGGTGAGTGGAGAGGAAGGAAGGAGGAGAGGAGGAGGAGAGAGGGAAAGAGGGAGAGAGGGAAAGAGGGAGAGAAAGGAATAGAGTTAGGGGCAATGGGAGAAAAAAAAAGAGGGAGGGAGCGAGAGAGAGAGATGAAAAAGAGATAGAACGAGAGAGAGAGAGAGAGAGAGAGAGAGAGAGAGAGAGAGAGAGAGAGAGAGAGAGAGAGAGAGGAGAGAGAGAGAGAGAGAGAGAGAGAGAGAGAGAGAGAGAGATGAAGAGAGAGAGAGAAGGATGAAGAGGAAAGAGAGAGATGAATGAGAGAAGAAGAGGAGAGAGAGAAGAGAGAAGAGAGAGAGAGGATGAGAAGAGAGAGAGAGAGAGAGAGAGAGAGAGAGAGAGAGAGAGAGGAAGAGAGAGAGAGATAGAAAGATTAAACGAGAATGAGAAGGGGAGATGAAAAAGAGAAAGAGAGAGAGTTGAAGAAGACAGACAGAAGGAGAACAGAGATAAGAGACCGATTGGGAGATGGAGAGAAGGGAGAAAGGAATAAATGTCTCTTAAAGATATACAGAAAATCGAGAAACTATCAAACTTATTCATCACAGACCAATAGATTTCAACAGAAACGAACAGATTACTTACACGAAACATTCAGTTTACCACTTCTACGTTCCTTCCTTTCCCCCCTCGGTTCCCCTCGGTTCCCCTTCCCTTCCTCTTCCTCCTCTTTCCCATCTCCCATTCGCTTCTCATTTTAGTGTAATTCCCTTAACCGAAAGTGTACGTTCGCGATTCTGTTGATTAATTGCTTCCNATAATATATTATATAATATATATCATATATATATTATATATAGTATATATATAATATATATAAATATATATATATAGTATATATAGTAGTGTACAATTATATATATACACATACACATACACATACACAATACACAAACCAATACACATACCAAACCACATAACATATAACATAATCATATACATATACATATACATAATATCACACAGCACTCATTGTAATGGCATGTATTTCTAAATCTTCTTGTCGTTCCAACTATCTCCCTAAGTACAACAGGGCCGCAGCCGGCGTTCCCGAGTGCAAATGCAGGCAACCATCCCCCAAGAAACACCCGAGGCCCTTCCCCTCGGCTCGCGCAGCCACGCTTCCCGTCAGCGAAGGCCCTCGCTGCGCCGGCCGCCCCGCGGCCGCGCGTGATGAATGTCTTCCAGAGGCCTGTCATAGCTCGCTAAAAGTCCGACCAATATTGTA
>NW_020869742.1:60000-67500 GCF_003789085.1 Penaeus vannamei | reverse complement strand
CTCCTCCCTCTCCCTCCTCCTCTCCTCCTCTCCCTCCTCCTCTCCCTCTTCTTCTCTCTCTCTCCCCCCACCCCCTTCTCTCTTCCCCCCCCTCTCTCTCTCTCCTCCTCCCTCCCTCTCCCTCCTCCCTCCCCCTCCTCCCTCCCTCCCCCCTCTCCTCCTCCCTCCCCTCCTCCCCCTCTCTCTCTCTCTCCCCTCTCGCTCATGAGCCAACGGCGTCAATTAGACCCTAATGCCACCCCGTCCTCGCAACACAATGGCAAATGGAGTGACGAAAAAAAACACTCTCTAATTATCTCTCTATATACTCCATTTGAGAGCCGGATCGATAGCAAGGAACGACAGACCCCCCCCCCCCCCCGAACATGAACAAGCGAACACATACAATGGTCGGTCATGAACAGGTAACGGAATATGCATGAGAGACGAAATGAAGCGAGTGTTGCCAAGGAAAGGCGCAGGGGTGGTTAGTGGAATAATCGGTTACTAAATGTGTTGGAAGGAAAGGAAATCGCGGAGGGGAAGAAAGAGAGAGAGAGAGAGAGAGAGAGAGAGAGAGGAGAGAGAGAGAGAGAGAGAGAGAGAGAGAGAGAGAGAGAGAGAGAGAGAGAGAGAGAGAGAGAGAGAGAGAGAGAGAGGGGGGGAGGGAAAGGGGAGGGAGGAGGGAGGGAGGGGAGGGAGGAGGGAGAGAGGGAGGGAGGGAGGGAGGGAGGGAGGGAGAGAGAGAGAGAGAGAGAGAGAGAGAGAGAGAGAGAGAGAGAGAGAGAGAGAGAGGGAGAGGGAGGGGAGAGGGAGAGGGAGAGGGAGAGGGAGAGGAGAGAGAGAGAGAAGAAGAGAAGAGAAGAGAAAAGAAAGGAAACAGAACGAAAAAATAGATAATAGAAAGAGAACAAAAAAAAAAAAAAAACAGAAGGCAAGAGAAGAGAAAACAAAAGAGAAGGGTAAAAGAAGTCGAAAACGAAAAGAAAACTCCCATTAACCAAACACACAATTTGCCCTCTTTAATGCCCTGTTTGCAGTGTGTTATTAAGTGCCATAAGTACAAATGGCCACTTAGCTAGAGGGGCGTTGTTAGCCCTTGGAATGTCCACATAGAAATGCCTAAGTCTCGAGGGAATGATTAAATAAAATACTTTTCTTTTCTTTTTAATGAAGTCAACATTCACATAAAGGGAATAACTCGGAATACTAAATAGTACTCTTCAAAGTGAAAGGTTTGTGACGGGGGAACCACTGTTGATTGGAAAGTGTGTGGACAGCTAATGATATGATTTATCGCCCGCGCAATAACTAGTACCGGAGTTTAATATTTGCAGTGTTGTGCAGGGACATGGGTGATGGGGGGAGTGAGACTGATGGAGATAATGAGGAGAAATAGAGTAGTAATGTCGATAATGGTGGTAATGACACCAGCATTGGCAATAGTGATTATACTGATAATGTTCATTATGATATTGGTAACTGTGGGAGGAACGCATTGGACAAAACATTTCTAGCGAAATACGCGATAACAGTTCTCAAATTCTCCAGCTTTCCATTTTCAGCTCTATCCTGAAAATTAAATACTGGAGGATTTCCAATCTGTTCTCTAATATGAAAAAAAGAAAAAAATGAATTCTAAAACATTGCTTAAAACATCTTGCAATAATCCTGTTTTTGTTTTTAGTGTTTTTTTCAACCATGTAATGAACACAATAGTGATTTATCATTAGTAATTGTTTTGATTTTCACCATTACAGCAACCATTACCACTACCATCGTTATAACAATTATCAAGAGTTTCTAGCGATCCAATCGACGACAAAAAACGGTTTAGTTGCAACGACGCGGCAGAGATGGAGCGACGGCGCCGTCCCGCGACGTCAGCGCGCGCACAAACGAGCGAGATGGATGCTGAACACGGCAGAGCAAGAAACTGGAAAGTGAAGCGATCTCGTGTATTAAACAAGGCAGATTGCGAAACCGTCCTGTGACTAACACGAGAGACATTCAGAGCGACACTGACAGATCAGGACGAAAGGGGATTGGAGGAAAAGCGCTGCTAGAATGGCACGAGGACGGATTTGCGAAGATTGGGAGACTGACAGACAAATGGAGGGAAAGAGAAACGCTTAAGTGCATCAAAGGCGATTCTTGGAGGAAGGGCGCCGCGGAGGTGCTTGGCGGAGGCGAGACCGCGGCGCCGCATGTGGCCGCGGCTCATGGAGGGCCTTCGCAGGGGCGGCGGGGCGCAATTACCTGCACGCATGACGGGGCGGAAGTTAGAGGCGATAAATAAAGGCTAAAGAGAAGGATAAGGAGGAGGCGAATCTCCTGACTGCCTTCGAGGAAGAAAGTAAATGGCAAGAAAGAACGAGAAAAGGAACGCGACGCAGAAGGCGCGGTAATGGCGCTTACAAAAAAAAAAAAAAAAAAAAAAAAAAAAAAAAAAAAAAAAAAAAAAAAAAATGAAACAAACCCACAGCGGCGGTGATGAAGAGAGAGCCTCTGCAGGCTCCCGGCCGCAGGTGGAAGGGGAGAGACAAAGGTAAGTGGGCATATCAGAGGGAAGCCAAGAGCGCGAGGACTGGCGGCCTGCGGTTTAGGGGAGCGGCTCGAGGACGAACGAGTGCCGGCGGGAAGAGAGGGAGATGAAAGGGAAAACGAAGAAAAGAGGTTGAAAGAAGTGGAGCTTGAGATGCACTCGCAATCTTTTCCAGAAGGGATTCGGTAGCAGAGAGATTGGCACCGAAAAATAAACTCGGTCAAAACGGCCACGACACGACAGCGGCAGCGAGACAATTGCGTTCCCCGCGCTATTTTTATTGGCAGTGGCTTCGGCGCTCGTTTAATGGCGCCAATATTCCACCCGCTGACTTTTAGCACCTGCGCGCCTTGCTCCTCGCCGGTAAGGCTGGTCAGAGCGGCAATTCTCATAATGAACGCGGCGCTGACACCGCGCCACTCGCTTTGCAAAGGAATGAAGCCGAGAAAATAGGAAATTTTTTATATGACTGCTTTCGTTAGTCTACTCAAAAGCACACGCATACTCACATAAATACAAACACACACATAGAGAAAAAAGAGAGAGAGAAAGAGGGGGGGGAAAAGGGAGAGAGAGAGAGACAGACAGATAAACAGACTAGCGGTATCTGAAAGATCGTCTACAGAGAGAGAGACAGACAGACAGACAGACAGACAGACAGACAGAGACAGAGACAGAGAGAGGAGAGACAGACAGACAGCGAGAATAATGACAGTCTCGGGTTCGCGTCCAGCCAGCTCCTCTCCGTCGATTGCGCTGTGACTGCCTTCCGTTATCGGCGTTGGAGTCAATGTCGGCGGAAAGGAACTGGCCGCCGCTTCAACCGGAGGCTTACAATGCACGCTAATTTATATATATATATATATATATATATATATATATATATATATATATATATATATATATATATATGTATATGTGTGTGTGTGTGTGTGTGTGTGTGTGTGTGTGTGTGTGTGTGTGTGTGTGTGTGTGTGTGTGTGTGTGTGTGTGTGTGTGTGTGTGTGTGTGTGTGTGTGTGTGTGTGTGTGTGTGTGTGTGTGTGTGTGTGTGTGTGTGTGTGTGTGTGTGTGTGTGTGTGTGTGTGTGTGTGTGTGTGTGTGTGTGTGTGTGTGTGTGTGTGTGGTGTGTGTGTGTGTGTGTGTGTGTGTGTGTGTGTGTGTGTGTGTGTGTGTGTGTGTGTGTGTGTGTGTGTGTGTGTGTGTGTGTGTGTGGTGTGTGTAACTGGCCAACCTACGCATCATCCCGCGGCTTAGTAAGCATGTTTCTCTAGAAAACATGTCCCTTACGTCCAGTTGGATAAGGGACCAATTTTGACTTTTAAGATATATATATGTACAATATATATATGTGTGTGTATGTGTATGTTGTGAGTGAGTGTGTGTGTGACTGTGAGTGTGTATGTGTGAGTGAGCTGAGTGAGTGAGTGAGTGTGGTGTGTGTGTGTGTGGTGTGTGTGTGTGTGTGTGTGTGTGTGTGTGTGTGTGTGTGTGTGTGTGTGTGTGTGTGTGTGTCTCTTGAAGAATATATTAATTCGCAGATATGATGGGTGTTCTGAAAGGACGTTCTCTTCCCTCATTGCCATCACCTCCGTCAGTTATGTTTTTGGCAGCGTTGGTTATCGTTCGTTGGTTGGTTGGTTAGCAGGATGACTCAAAAAGTCTTTATAAAATTTTGACCAGAGGTATGTCAACCCAACTCAAATGCCATTAAAGTCGGATGATAATCCTGATCATGATAAGGATCTAGGATTTTTTTAATGGTTTTATTAGACTGCGAGGCAGAGAAAAATGGAGTCACCAGTTTACTTGAAAAAATGATATTCTTCAGTTGTGAATAATTTTATTGCATCAGCGATCCTAATGCTCTCTGAGGGCTTCTCGTTTCATTCATTAGTGTCCATATTGTTATCATTATTGTTATCATCATTATTATTCCCATTACTCCTACTGCTGCTGCCATTATCATTATAAATGTTATAAAATTATTATTATTAGACTCATGATGACGAAGATTATATCACATCTCAATAATCATAATTAATATCACCATAATTAACAAAACTTTTCACAGAGCGATAAACCCGGCTAATGAATGTAGATATTATAAACTAAGCCGAAAACCGGCCATAAACATGCAGCTGCATATCATTTAAGCCTGTTGCTTCGAGTTTAACTGTTATTTCACGCCCTCATTTGTATTTCGGATCCGTCGGTATCATGCTTGCAACTCTCCATCATAAATATGCTAATTATAGATCCGACTGTCATGCAAGGGGGGGTCCGATCGTGCATGTAAATCAGATGCAAAATGGCAAAGTTTATTATGCCAGAGGGATCTTATTTTCGGATTGCGTCATCCGGATCCCAGATGTCCCTTCCCACGCGCGGGGCAGATGTGCGCGGGAGTCGTCACACACACGTGCCTGGCTGATGAGAGAGGGAAAGGCTGGCGCTCTGGAGGGGAAAAATGTGCGTACGTGTGGCAGGAAAAGATTCAGGGATTGTGCCCGTAATAGCAGGGAAGAGATTGAAGACTGGTATATATATACGTGTGATAAAGCGCTGGAGAGAAGAATGTACTGGTAATAGCATTGGGGAGAATTAGGAATAGTATATGTCATTGACAAAAAAAAATAGGAAGAGGACTGTATTAGTAATAACGCTGAAGAGAATAAAGATGATGAAGAGAATTGTATTGTAATAAACGTCTAAAAAAATAACAAAAAATCTGATTCGAATGTGTATGAAAAATGGTTAGCTACTCCACCATAACTCATCGCCGGTCCATGGTGCATGAAAGACGACGCATAGAGAAAATATGTAAATTGAAAAATGAATAATGAGGTTCTCCCAGGTGTTTACAACACCCCCGTCTCTCGGACATCCATTAATGACACACACGTCTTCGTATATAAGAAGCGAAGTCTTCACCCCAGACACAAATTTAGCTCCTGCCTAACCCACCTACCTCGACTCCTGTTAAATTAAGATGGAAATTGGACACATGGCCTTCAATCTCAGCTGGCGTCGCATGCCACTATTCCCTCTTTTTCTCTTAATAATGCGTGTCTGGTGTTAAAGCTTCTTTATTTGTTTTGTGTTGGTATTTTCTTGTAATACGTGTGGTGATTCGAGTCTGAAAAAGTTTGTGAATGTGTACTATGTCTTGGTTAATGTATTTGCAGCAGATTCAGCCTGTTAGTCATGTGTTTGACCTCTCTACTAAATCTCATATCACTGACGTGAAATTTAAACTGAAATGCAAAACTTCTGCAGCATTTGCCTCTCTCGCTATTGCAGGCATTTTTCCACCGACACTTCTTGCTTTGTGTTGCTTGAGAGCTCTTTAATGAACAACTTTGGGCAGCTTCTTTATGTTATTTCTCGAGACATTTCCTCGGTAAACCTTACACTGAGGAGCAATCTCGAGCCGTAAATCATAGTGAAAGTCGCTCTCAAGAAGGTTTACGACCAACCTGAACAAAAAATCTAGCACGACCTCGCTCGCCAATATTCACCCTCTGTACAGTCAAGTATTCACTTACATGCACTTTATTGTATTCATATTTTTCACTGTGATTCGTTGGAACTCACTCATTCTCTCTCTCCCTCCTCCCACTATCACGCACTCTCTTTCTCTTACTCTTTTTCTTCTGCTTCTTTTTTTTTCTTTCTTCCCCCTCACGCTTTTTGTCTCCTTCAGCCCTCAGTCACACTCCTCTTCTCTCCTTTCTTCCTTCAGTTTGTCTGTCTGTCTCTGTCTCTCCTCTCTCTCTCTCTCTCTCTCTCTCTCTCTCTCTCTCTCTCTCTCTCTCTCTCTCTCTCTCTCTCTCTCCTCTCTCTCTCTCTCTCTCTCTCTCTCTCTCTCTCTCTCTCTCTACAAATCTTGCTGACCTGCGTTCGATCCTGCCCGCTTACAGTGAATGATAACCCCGGCCATTCCTTGCACACAGGGGGAGATTTATAAGCAAAATAAAACAGAACGTCACAGCAAAGAATATCCATTGTAACAAATGGAATTAAAACTAAATATTTAATCTTTAAAATTTCTCTCTCTCCTCTCCTCCTCCTCTCTTTCCCTTCTTCCCCGCCCCTCTCTCTCCCTTCTCCCCCCTCTCTCCTCTCCTCCCCCTCTCTCTCTCTCTTCTCCCCTCTCTCTCTCTCTCTCTCTCCCCCCCCTCTCTCTTTCTCTCTCCCTCCCCTCTCTCTCTCTTCCCCTCTTCTCCTCTCACCCTCTCTGATCTCTCTCTCTCTCCTCTCCGCCCCTCTCTTCTCTCTCTCTCTCCTCTCTCATCTTCTCTCTACTCTTTCTCCCTCCTCTCTTTCTCTTCCTTCCTTCTCACCCCTCTCAGTCTTCCCTCCCCTTCTGTCTTTCCTTCCCCTTCCCTCTTCTCTCCTTCCTCCTCCCCTCTCAACTTTCCGTTCCTAACCACGTCCCTCTCCTCTCCGTCTGCTCCCTTTCTCTCCGTCTCATCGCTGGGCGCGTTTCATGTTTCCCGCATTTGTCTACTTCGCTACTCCGTCTGCTGCGCCTCACCTGGTCTCTGCTCGCAACGGTACTCCGCCTCTTGCGGGTCTCGGCGGCCACTTACGCGGACTCACATCGGCGGCACACATTTCGTTTCATTTAAGCGGACGTCTCCCCTTTGAAATGCGCCCTTGTGGCTCCGTCTCCGAACCCCGTCCAGAGCGGAAACGTCCCTTGTCTTCAAACCGCATCTGCCTCTCCGCGCCGCTTGACTTCCGAGGCTCGCATCAAACGGCTCTTCGACTCCCCGGTAATGTATCGGCGACTCAGTGTCAGCCCCTCGGGGATCCTCGGCATGTGCAGGTCGTCGTCGCCAACTACGTACAGCTGTGGGCCTTCGTTCTTTTCACAGCACGAGATGTAACCGATGTCGCCCGTTTAGTCTGAACCGCTCTCGTTAGACACGGACTACGCTCGATCCTCCTGGAAGTTAGAATAAAGTGCCT
>NW_020869742.1:50000-55000 GCF_003789085.1 Penaeus vannamei | reverse complement strand
AAGAAAAAAGGGAATAAGAACATAAAAATACAAACATAAATAATTGGCTTTCATTACTCACTGTGGGCTATCCTCATATTTCACGTCCAATCTCAGCATTAAATTAACACGTTTGTGATTACATTTCATTAAAATGCAATATATTTGTACATCTATTTATGCTTGCTGTTTTTTCGATATATTTTTTTCTGTTTCATACTCTAATTTTCTGTATACCTTTAAATTGTGTTGATCCTTTTTTCGCCAATCCTTTTCATATGCAAACCTTGTGCTGGCCGAATTCCCGGAAAAAAACACGGCCCTGTGTGCATTTATACATCATCGCCGTCAGCGGCCGTCTCTTCAAAGCGGCGTCATTGACATGGTAGCAACAGAGGCTTGACTCGCTGGCAAAATATTTTTCCTTTTCCATCACGTCCGCGGCGTTTCGTGTTTTTGGCATCGATTCCATGCTGTAATGTGATTCCGATTCCGTTTCCGAGATAAAAAAAAAAAAAAAAAAGATCCATGAAGGCTGGATTGCGCACTTCGAATATTGAATACAATCGCGGTCGACAAACGCGATGTCAGAATCTGTTCAGATCTAAGGTTTGTATAATATATTTTGCATGTTAAGAGATGCGTCGGCCGTTGCATGATTGGCATCCCAATCTCTGGCATTCGGAGCCCGGGGAATTCTATTCTCTTTGACGCCGGCGACCTCTGCTTGAGAATAAATGTAATGGCGTCTCTTGCTATAGACCCGTAAAAGAAGAAAAGCAACAAGAAGACTGATAAAAACGTAATATGGAAACACTAGTCACAGAAACGCATCTCATAAGACACAGGCAGAGGTCGGGACGGTCCAAGAGTTGCGGTGAAACCATTGTTTTCGCATCGGCCGCGCCATATGGGCCGTGGGATATTTGTTCCATATATTGCCCGGATCAAAACACACCAGTCGTGGAACTATGTCAGAGGGTTATTGCTGCCGCGACGCCATTCTTCCGAGGCGTCGAGCGGGCGTGAGGGGCATGACAGGGCCAACCCACCTCCAGACTGGACGTGGCACAAGGAGCGGAGGGAGGCACCGCGGATCAGCTGTTTCGCAGTCGAGGTCCCGGCCAAGTGTCCCTAACCCTTTCGATATTCACACGTCTTCGCGTTGTAGTATTTCTCTGGGACCGTTTGGGGAATATTGACGGTGTAAATATTGATATTGGTCGTTGGAATGAAGGTCGCGGGATAACGGGCAGCGTAATACTGGAAGTATAATATTGACAGTGACAGTATCAGTGGCAATTATTTCCGTCGTCGTAATGTTGGCAGGTATGTTAGTATATCGAACGAACATATCGACCATGCATGAAATATGACAAATTGCCCAACAAAAGAATGCGCTTGCTGACATGGAAATTAAATTCATCACAGCTAAAATAGAAGCAATAAAGCCAGACAAAAAAATAGATATTTTACGTCCCACGATACCTACACACAATCCATATTTTTTCATCTGTTGTTCATAATGTCATTTATGTTCGGCCAACATTCAGTGTAACAGAATATTTAGTTGATTATTTACTGTTGCTTCAAAAACGTAATAAAATATCAGTGTTAATAACAAAAGGGGAAAACTATTCTTTTTTGTTTTCACATTATTTTAAAAAAATGTAGCCTAATTCACTTATCATAGAGCAAATGATAATAGTAATAATAATAGTAATAACAATGAAAATAATGATGACATAGAGATAGTGATAATAATAACAACAACAACAATGACAATAACAATAATTGATATTATTACAATAATAGCAATGGTGACGACGAGGACGATGATGATAACAATGATGGTGATGACGAGGATTAAAGTTATAACAAAAAGGATAATTTTGATAATAATAGTAAATAATAATGATAATAACAATAATGATAATAATAATAGTAAATGATAATGACAATTACAATAATAATAATGACAATAATGATAACAGTAATAATAATGATATATCAGCTACAAAACCAACAGCAACAACAATATTCATAATAATAATAATAAAAATAATGACAATAATCATGATGAAATTATAACAATAATGATAATGGTGGTCATAGTAATAATTATGATAATGATATCAACAACGGTAATGATAATGGTTGCAATAATAATAATAATCACAGTAATAACGAAAATGGTCATGATAATGATGGTGACGGTGATGATGATAAAGATGATGATGAAAATGATAATAATGATGATGATAATAATAAAGATGATAATGATGATGGTGGTGGTAGTGGTGATGACGATGATGATCATGACGATGATGCTGACGATGGTGATAACAATAATAATGATGATAATGATGACGATAATGGTGATGATGACGACAATCATGATGATGATGATTATGATGATGATAATGATAATAGTAATAATGATGATGGTGATTATGATGGAGACAACGATGATAGAGATGATGATAATGATGATAATGACGATGGCAATGGTGATGATGACGACGACGATGATGATAAAGATAACGATGAAAATGATGATGATAATGATAATCATAACACTAACGCTAACGGTAACCTAACTACACTGACCACCATAGCCAAACTCACTGAAGACTAGTGAATGGGGCTGCCTCAGGATCGACTCTTACTGCCGGTTTGTTAGAACTGTGCGAGGCCCCACCCAAAGAATATTCGTATACTTGACATCCATAAATAAAGAAACAAATGCAAAATTTTCAGTCTAGACATGCATATCAACCCGGCAAATAGATGGTTAAGTGTATATCTACCATATTTGTGTATATATCTACCAGATATATACACAAATATGCCTTTACTTCTGCGTCTGTATTTATGAAAATTCATTGGGTCCGGCCTGGTACAATTTTAACAAACCGGCCGTTAAACTTCAATAAAAAAACTAATCACTAATTAAATTCTCTTCTTTCATTACATAAAGAATATACAATGAAAAAGAAATATTCAGAGATAATATCCTCATGGAGGCGCTTTGAGGTCTCTGCCATGACCCCCTGACCTAGGGCGTGTGTCACGACCCTCAAAATAAAGTAGAAAGTTCAGTTTTAAAGACGATTGACCTTGATTCCTTTAGGGGCATTAACGGAATTTGGATACCAAGGAAAAAGAAAAAAAATGTATATTGTTATGAACTAACTTTGTAGATATAAAAAGTATGGGAAAACCTTTCTATCCGTTAAAAAAAAAAAAAAAATAGTTTCTATGACTTTTGACCCCAGGCAATTCATATAATGTTAGAGGCCATATTTTATCAGTAGGAATGTATTCAAATATATATCTAGAAGCTAAAATACACATTTAAATATATATATATTATATATATATATATATATATATATATATATAATATATATATATATATTATATATATTATATATATATATATATATTATATATGTATGTATGTATGTATGTATGTATGTATGTATGTATGTATGTATGTATGTATATATATATGTATATATGTATATATATAATATATATATATATATATATATATATATATATATATAATATATAATTTATATATATTTATATATATATATACATATAATACATACATATATAATACATACATACATACATACATACATACATACGCTGAGTCAATCCACTGCAGGACGAAGGCTTTTCCCAATCTTTTCCAACTTTCTAGCGTTTTTGGCCCCAAATTTCGCTATTTCGTCACGCCATCGTGTCATGGCCTGGCTGTTGGCCTCTTTGTGTTCTCTGTAGTCCAGTCTGTTACTTTCTTTCTCCATCTGTCGTCTTGTCTCCGACATATGTGTGTGTGTGTGTGTGTGTGTGTGTGTGTGTGTGTGTGTGTGTGTGTGTGTGTGTGTGTGTGTGTGTGTGTGTGTGTGTGTGTGTGTGTGTGTGTCGCGGCGCGCGTGAGTGTGTATTCAAAGACGTAATGGCATATACAACCCGCGCCCCCCGAATCGAGAGCAACCGCAGAAGCAGATAAGCTGAGCGACCGCCGGGGAAGCATCGCGCGAGTTGCACCCGCGACCAGCGTGGGCGTCCGGGCGTGTGCAGCGGGCGCGCCTCGGATCACTTGGGCGCCGAAACACGAGAGCTGTGTTGTTCATCCTTTCCTCTGTGGAACGGATTAATTGACCTGGCCGGCGCTCATCTCCCCTTTTTTCCTCCCCCCCTTTTTCCTCGTTATTTTTCCTCCTGACTTTCCCTCTAACTAAAGTTTCCCCTCTGCCTTCGTAATCGGATGCAATATGGACCATTTATTTTCTTAATCGTGCTTTTAATTCGGTCGGCCATCTTATATTTCCATTAACAATTTAGGAGATTAAAATTTCCCCGCGAAAGGAATACGTAACACAGAGTAAAACAACAACAAAAATGGAAAATGCAGAAAATTCGCCAATTTCTGACCTGTTATCCACCGAGGTGTAAATAAAACAAAACCACTCTACAAAACCGGCGGCTTGATGAAAGTGGTTTAAAATAAACGGCCAAAACTTTTTTTATTTTATTTATTTATATATTTATTATTATTATTTTTTTTTTTTTTTGCATCGGTGTTTTCCATGTTCATTTCATTTTAAAATCGGAAAAAAATCTTTTTATCGCATCTCCATAATTGATCACTTTTCATCTAAGCATTTTTTTTTCTTTTTTCTTTTCACATACACAGGCACAAGTGGAAACTCAAGTGTGAGCAAGCTCATTTCCTCCATCCTTGAGACGTCCTTTAGTAGCTTTATGGCACACGGAGCCTTCCCCGCGCGCGTCGCGTCGCCGTCCTCCTCGCCGCCCTCGCCGTCCTCGCCGTCCCTGTTCCGTCTGGATATTGTCCCGGCTAAAATTCATTTCCATGCGTCCGGCTCATTCCATCATGGCCGACGTCGTTCTGCCTCAAAGCGATTGGATCTTTCCTTCGGCCGCCCTTCTGCAGGAGGGAGCAGGGTCTGCCGAGGAAGGTGGGCCGCGCGATCTAAATA
>NW_020869742.1:30000-40000 GCF_003789085.1 Penaeus vannamei | reverse complement strand
AGAGGAGAGAGAGAGAGAGAGAGAGAGAGAGAGAGAGAGAGAGAGAGAGACAGAGAGACAGGCAGACAGAGACAGAGAAGGGAGAGCGAGAAGAGAGGAAAGAGAATAAGAGAAAAAATAAGAGAGGAGTGAGACACACAGAATAGAAAGAAAAAGAAGAATGAGAGACAGAAAAGAGAGAGACCGACGAAAAGAAAGAGAAGAGAAGAATGAGATATCGAGATGAGAGAGACCGACTGAAAAGAAACAAAGAGACAGAGAGAAAAAGAGAGCGACATCCTTCCCTCAGCCTCCCTTCGAAAAGAACCCAGCTATTTTTTTTTTTTTTTTTTCCTACGACTAATTTCCATCCGGGATCTGCAAAGGGGAGGTAAATCCGGGACCTGAACCGCAGTTGACAGAGACGGGGGGGGGGGGGGTACGAACCCAAAGGGAGGTTAGAGAGGCTGCAGGACGGATTGTGGAGGGGACAGGGGGGGGGGGGGTAGGCAAGAAGGCTGCGAAAGAGGGGGGGGGGGGTAAGGGCAAAGAGGAGGGACGAAGAGGAACGAATGGGCAGAGGCGTAAAGAAAAGAAGGGAGCAAGAGGAGATACAATGAGGGAGAGAGCGCAAGAGGGTGATAGGATAAGAGACCGAGATAAAGTACACAAAAGACAGATAGGCAAAAGAGGGACCACGCAAAGAGAAGGAGACAAAAAATAAACAAGAAAGAAGAATGGAAAATAAATTACCCTAAAAGCAAAACCAGAGCCCAACAAGCCAAAAAAAGGATGATAAGCAAGTACGCCCCCAGAAGAAGAGGAAACGAGACGAGCGAGCCAGCGGACGGGCCTACCAACGGAGGCTGCAGCGAGAGGGGGTCCAACAAGCCTACTAAACCGCGCCATTCTGCACAGGTAAAGGGGGGATTTTGGTTCCCGCGCGGATTTATAGCGAGTTGGGTTGTCATTCCCCCTCTGACGCCGCGCGAGGGGACGCCGAGCCTAAAACATTCGACGGAGGGCAAAAGTCTGCACATTTTCCAAGGTATCGGCAACGGGGGGAAACGGACCCTGGAAAACGGCCATCGGCTCCGATATTTCACTAATGGAAGGGAAAGGGAAAGAAGGAATAATATCAGGTTTTCTTCATTTTCTCTGTCTGTCTGTCTCTGTCTCTCTCTCTCTCTCTCTCTCTCTCTCTCTCTCTCTCTTCCTTTTCCTATCTCTCCCTCCTTTCCTCTCCTCTCTCTCCCTTTCACTTCCCCTCTCTCTCCTTTCCTCCTCCTTCTCTTTCCTTTTCTCCCAACTCTCTCATCTCTCTCTCTCTCACCCTTTTCCTCTCTCTCTTTCCTCCTCCCCTCTCCTCTCTAATTTCCTCTTCTCTCCTTTCTCCAACTCTCTCGCTCCCCCTCCCCCCTCTCTCTTTTCTTTTTCTTTCCTCTCATCTTCCTCCCTCCCTCCCTCTCTCCTTCCCTCTCCCTCCTCTTCTCTTTCCCTCCTCCCTCCTCTTTCTCTCCTTCTCCTCCTTCCCTCTATCTCTTCCTTCCCTCCCTCCTCTCTATCTCTCCTTCCTCTCCCTCCTCCATCTCTCCTTCCTTCCTCTCCTTCCATCTTCCTTCCTTCCTCCCTCCGCCATCCAGCACTCCAGCCTTCGTCATTGCACCGAGCATTACGGGGGAACATCGGGGCGGAATGCGCCTCTTCTCGCCCCGACTCGCGTGTCTTCGGCCGCACTTTCTGTCGGGGACGAGTTATGTAAGGGACCACGAGAGAGGAATGGCAATACGTATCACATATAATATAAAATATAATATATAATATATATAATAATATATTATATTACATATATAAAATATATATTAATCAATATATATATATATATTATATATATATGCATACGTGTGAGGTATGCGTGTGCGTGTGCGTGCCGTGTGCGTGTGCGTGTGTGTGCGCGCGCGCACAACACACACACACACCACACACAACACCACACACACAACACCACAATCACACACCACACCACACCACACGCACACGCACACGCACACACACACACACACACAGACACACATGTCCACAACACATACACATACACACACACAATCACACTATAACAACACACCACACACACATAACAACACACACACACCACACACACACACACACACACATCACACACATACTATAAATATATGGTATGTAATGTTATGTATAAATATGTATAATATGAATATATGAATATATGTATATGTATAGTGTATATATATATATATATTATATATATATTTATATTATAGAGAGAGAGAGATAGAGAGAGAGAGAGAGAGAGAGAGAGAGCCGCAGATTTTCATGTAGGGAATTTTCATTAACCAAATTTATTTAAATGTAGGCCTATTCTAACTGCATTTACTGTACTGTTAAATTTCTGTGGGTAGCGTAACCTAACGGTCTTTATGGCTTGTGGGATGGGAAATGAATTCATTCCAATGTTGAGTGTGTGCCAAATTTTAACGGTCATAGAAACATTTTAACCATTAACATTTTATTCTATAAACAAAAGAATTTAACACGTGGCATATCATTTTGTAAATTTTAGCAATAAACACTATACTAATAAACAATATTCTCAATTATTTAATTCATATCTATGGTAAATCTATACTCCCCTTTTCCTATTATCATAAATCAAAATTATACTAATAAACAAAATAAGAATATACATGAGACGGAATCGAGACCCTCACAACCCAGTCTATCAGTGTTTGTCGATGATTTTTCCAGGACATAACCCAATCATTTCTCTTCCTCAAATCTTTAGCCTCCCTTTCTTACACTTCACTCTAATAACTAATTTCATTATCTTTTCACTGGTACCCCCGGAACTATCACATGTGACTACATCCGTTAATTATCCATGGACCATGAAAATAAGTGAAAAAATAACAAATATCTGTCCCCTAACGACAAAGCATTACGGCGTGTTATTCTCGCCACATTCTCCACCACTTCTCTCTCTGTGTACGCAGGAGGAATTCGTCTCAATTATCATAAATCAATACGAAGGGATTTAACAATTACGTGAATACACTTATCAATCATTGCAATCTGTAATATAAAGGTAAAATACGACTTTGAATGCCAGAACTAACCTTACCTGTACAAAGGAGGAAGCCAAGGATTCGTCTGGCGAGAAACCGTTAAAATAACGAACTTATTGCTTTCCCACAAATGAATTGATAACATTTAAACAAACAAACCATTTATAAATGATTATCATAATTTACGCTATTTGTTATAACACTAAATTTTGCTATATTGATATGCTTTTAGAAATCTTAAAATATGTAAACAAACAGAAAGCAATGCACCTTTTAAAATGTCGGGATAAATAATGTTTTCGACACACACACACACACACACACACACACACACACACACACACACACACACACACACACACACACACACACACAGATAGTATATATATATATATATATATATATATATACATATAATATATATATATATATATACATATATATATATATATATATATATATATATATATATATACATACATACATATATATATATATATATATATATTATTATATAATATATATATATATATATATGTATATATATATATATATATATCGTGCATGACACGGCAAGGGAAAATGTGGAAAATCGTGCACGCAGATGAGAATATATGTATATCGCTTTCGGTAAGATATCAGTCTGTCTGTTTATGCGCATATATGCAGCTCATACATTCGGTCGATATATTTCCATATGAATAATTCGCAAGATTTACGACTGTCACGTTTACCACTCGGGTCAATACTTGCCAGACTCGGCTTGTGTACCTATATTCATACGAGATGGCTGGCGCTCAAACATGCCTAACGACGTGAATTATTGCTACAATCGATATCAAAGCCGTAGGAAAGAGAAAAAAAAGTATTTATAGAAATTCCCAACTAAATGACATTTTACTTTCTGTGTGTGTGTATGTATTAGTTTTTTTTTTCCTTTCGTTTCTATTCTTTTCTTTGAGGGGGCGAGGCTGAAATTTTGGGATTTGCAGTAAAAGTAACATTCAGAGACGCACGAACCACGAAGAAAAACACCAGATTTTTTTCTTTCTAATTGCTAAACGACGTATCTGGCAAATGCCGGATATTGAACGGCATATGCAAGATCTCCCCCCCCCCCCTAACCCTCCTGAGATGAGAATCTGGGCCTCTGCCTTCAGTTTTCCTTTTTTTTTTCCTCCCATTCTTCTGTTATTTTTTTCTTTGTCTTTTCATCAGTTTGTTTTTGTTTTGTTTTATTTTCATCTTTATGTTTCATC
The DNA here is from genome assembly GCF_003789085.1 of Penaeus vannamei. NCBI lineage: Eukaryota > Metazoa > Arthropoda > Malacostraca > Decapoda > Penaeidae > Penaeus > Penaeus vannamei. Next base: position 35,661 of record NW_020869742.1, on the reverse strand, counting down.
TTCTTTCTTTGCACCATTCTCTCTATTTCCCTTCCTCCGCTCTTTTACTACATCCACTTCTTTTCTTTTGCGTTCTTCTCTTTTATCATCCATTTTTCCTCTTCCCATTTCTTTTAAAAAATATATCGTTCCCTTCCACTCACTTTCTTTATTCCTCCGTGTCTCTCCCCGATTCTTTTACTCGGTCCCTTCGCCTTGGCCATTTGTCGTGCCTTTATTGCAAAAGGAGTCAAATATACAAAAAAGACGAGCGAAACATTATAGAAAACGCCGATATAATTTGGAATATTTCTTCCCTGGTCGTTCATCGGGGGTGGCGGGTTTGCATTTTCCTTGTGAGTGTGGGTTACGGCTCTACCTGCTGCCGTGGATGTCTTTTCTCTCCTCTCTTTCTCTTTCTTCCTTTCTCTCTCTCTCTCTCTTCTTTCTCTCCCTCTTCTCTCTCTCTCTCTCTCTCTCTCCTTCTCTCTCTCTCTCTCTCTTCTCTCTCTCTCTCTCTCCCTCTCTCTCTCTCTCTCCTCCTCTCCCTCTCTCTTCCCTCTCTCCTCCCTCTCCCTCCCTCCCTCCCTCCTCCCTCCCTCCCTCCCTCCTCCCTCGCTCTCTCTCTCTCTCTCCCTCTCCCTCTCCTCCCTTTCTCTCTCTCCTCTCCTCACCTTCTCTCTCTCCTCTTCCCTTTTCTCTTCATCTCTCCTCTCTTTTCTCTTCTCTCCTCTCCCTCTGCTCTCTCTCTCTCCTCTTCTCTCTCTCTTCTCTCTTCTCTCTCTCTCTCTCCTCTCCCTTCTCTCTCTCTCTCCCTCTCCCTTCCTCTTCTCTCTCTCTCCTCTCTCTTCTCTCTCTCTCCTCCCTCTCTTCTCTCTCTCTCTCTCCTCTCCTTCTCTCTCTCTCTCTCCTCTCCCTTCTCTATCTCTCTCTCTCCCTCTCCCTTCTCTCTCTCTCTCTCCTCTCCTCTCCCTTCTCTCTCCTCCTCTCCTCTCCTCCCTTTCTGCTCTCGCTCTCTCCTCTCCCTTCTCTCTACTTCTCTCTCTCTTCCGCTCCCCTTTGCTTCTCGGTCTCGCTTAAGACCTCTTCATCATCCTATCCTCTCCATTCCCTCCATGCCTTCTCTCTCATCTCATCTCCTCTCCCGTTATCTCTAGCTCGTCTCTCTCTCTCTCCTTCTCCTCTTATTACTTTCTCTCTTCCTCTCCCTCTCTCTACTCTCTCATCCTCTTCGCTCTTTCGCTGTCTCTCTCTTAAGGTCTCCTATCTCATCTCAATCGCTCTCCTTTATCCTCTCTCTCTTTTCTCTCTCTCTCTCTCCTTTCTTCATCTCTCTCTCTCCCATCTGACTTATGCATCTCTCACTGTGTCCACTCTCCCCCTATACCTTACCTCTCTATCTCGCTCTATCTTCTCTCGGTTCAGCCTCCTAGTCCGTGTCTCTCTCTCTTACTTCTCACGCTCGATACGTACGATTTCATCGATACGACATTGTATCTGGATTCTCTTAACGTATTCTTGATCCCGTTATACTCGATTCTCGTCTCTCTATCATCTGAGCTACTGAGTCTTCTTGATATACTGCTCATACTTCTCGTCGCTCTCTCGTCTCGTTCTGTTTCTTACTTCCAGATTCTCATTGTTTCCTCTTCACTCCACTTCTCTGTCTCTTCTTTACTCTCCACTTCTCTTGTCTCCTCTTCTCGGTCCTTTTCTCCTTTGGTGCCTTCCGTCTCCACTTTTTTGCTTTATTTGCACTTTCTCGTCTTCCCTCTCTGGATTCGAGGGATCCTTAGTGCAGGGTTCGAAGCGCATCATGATATATGAGTTGATACGGCTCGTACCCGTTGCTCCGCCTGTCTCAGAGATGTCTCGTGAGAAGGTACATGCCATCTCACAGCCCGTAGCTCTCTCCGTTCTGACTACGGGCCGCTACTTGTCTCACGTCTTCCATCCTTGTGGGGTTAGCAGGACCTGATTTCTTTTTCCGTTTCTCTTTTGGCGGTCTTATGGGCTTTTGACTGTATATGATGGGGGGGGTGGTGGGGTGTTTTCAGGGAGGTTGGAGGGGCGTCGTTGCGGCCGTTGGGGAGCTGAGAGACGGGCGGCTGCGCGAGACGGGGTGGCGAGAGTAGATCATGTTGACGACGACGGAGAGTTACTTGATTTGATCTTCGTATATTTTTCTGGCTTGCGACTGTCTCACTCTATTTTGACTTGCTTATATTGGGCGTCGGGTCAGCATGGCAATACAGCCGAGGGTGGCAGGACGGGGAGTGAGAGAGGAGGAGCTGGACAGGAGGGAGGGGAGGAGGGGAGAGATCGGAGAGAGGGAGAGAGGAGAGAGAGAGAGAGAAGAGAAGGAGAGGAGAGAGAGAGGAGGACAAAGGAGAGAAGTAGAGGAGAGAGACGAGAGTAGAGAGCACGAGACATATATTATGTTATATATATGTCGAGGGCTTGCCCATTGTGCTCACTGCTATATTTAACTATTTAATTAACTGAAAAAAAAAACATATTTCATAAAATTAAGTGTTTGTTAAAAATCTCAACACTACATTAAAGCTTCTTGGCTATTTCAGGTTGTTACAGAAGGATATACAACACACAGCGCTTGTCCAAGTCTCACCAGATCGCACGACTGTCCGAAATCACGAAGCAATACATTCTCTATTTCCATTAGGAATTTGTTAATATTAAGTATAAGATTGTTATCATTCTTTTCAACGAGCTTAAGGTACAATATTATAGCTAAGTAGGAAAATAATTATATATGATTTCTTAGGAAGTATTATAGTTCTTTTTTAAGTTCTAAATGTTAATTGTAGGGTTATAACAGTCTACCTAACATACACGTTATATGTTTAGGTTTTCGAGAATAATAACTCGACATCGTCACCCTCCACACTGTACACATGCGACACAAATCGTCTAGCTGGCGTCCTCTTTGTGTGCATTCCGTTGTTATTCTTCTCTCCCGTTCCTGCCTTCTGTGCTAGTTGGGGGTTGGGTGGGCGGGGCTCGGGGTCTCCCTCGTGCGTCCCATCAGGCTATTGTCTTGTCTTTGCGTTCGACTACGCTTCTCGACCCGATTTTGTCGGCTCTCTCTCTCTCGCGTCCTTTGCGGTCGCTGGGTATACCAATACACGTTTTTGCCCGTCGCGCGTTCCTCGTCAGCCTCCATTTCATATTGACCATATGTTAAGGTAAATACATAGAGTCTTTTTTGTAGTTCTGTATTCGGTTCTCTTGGCTCCTCTCCCGTCTCCCTCTCCGCTCTTCCCTCTCCTTCTCCCTATCCCTCTCCCTTCTCCCATCTCCCTCTCCTCTCCCTCTCCTCTCCCTCTCCTCTCCCGCGTTGGGGCTAGTCAAAGACCTCTACTCTGCTCTCTCATCCCTCTCCTCTCTATCCTGCTCCCCTCTCCTCTCCTCTCCCCTCCCTCTCTCTGCCTCCTCTCTCATCCTATCACGGCAAAAGCGAGGTTAAGAGTCGAAGCGAGGATATCGAAGGGCGATATTCGTCTGCGCGCTCACACACGAAGAGAAAAAACGTCCATGGCCGTCTTACATACACATTCCGGTGCAAAGTGATCTCTTGGGAGGCTTGCCGCCGAGACCAATGAAAGCCAGAGAAGGTCCATCAGTTTCCCCGAGACCGTAAAGTAAACCGTTTTGGTATATCTTAAAAGGAATTCTAAGAAGAAAAAAAAGTGATCGAAGCGAGGGGACCTTTTCCTCCCGAGATGTTCTTGGGAATGTGTTCGGAATCGGAATGCTGGTCTGAGAAAGCCCTCGCGGACCTAGAGGGAGGAATATTGGTAAATAAATCTTATAATACAGAATAATATGTCTTTCAACTGAATCTGGAAAGGAAAGAACTTGACACAGTGCCGTTCTTTAGCACAAGAGACCCAAGAACATAAACTAAACACACACTAGAAACTCCATAAACTTAAAGAGACACAGACTGGAGCTCAGGACTTCCCGAGGAGCCTCACCTACGACCTCCATGCTGACCATGAAGCTGAGGACCGGCTTCGTCGAGATCTGGCACTCGTACATGCCCGCGTCGCTCTCCGTCACGCCCGCGATCTGCAGCACCCACTCCTGCTCGGGCTCGTTGAAGATCACGGAGAGGCGGCTGTCCGTGCTGTACTTGTACTTCCCGACCGACAGGATGTGCAGGTCCCCCACCCGGATCCACGACACCTGCGGGAGGAAGGCCTTGCGTTGAAGGGAATCCTGCAGCTGATAGGGGAGTAAGGTGTTGATTGAAGGATATTTTCCTAAATCGCGAATTTTGCGGCTCTCCTTGTCGAAGCTCCCTGAAAATAATGCTTTTATAATGTTAGCCACATGAAGTATATGCGACATTATAAAACACGTAAATAAAAAAAAGAAGAAGAAGAAAAAAAAAAACTAATGGTTAATGGAGAGAGAGAGAGAGAGAGTTAGTGAGTGAGAGAGAGTGTGGACTGATGAGTGAATGAGATGAGAGAGAAAGAAAGAGAGAGGAGGGGAAGGGAGGGGAGAGGGAGAGATGTAATCCACTGGTAGCCTCTTTCCGAGAGACACCCAGGGGCACGAGTTCCCCTGGGGAGCTTTCCCATCGCAGGTGTTCTTCGGGAAATAACCGTTAGCAGGGAATACTCATTTCCTGCGGACTAGGTTTCCCTCCCGCAGACGCCGTACAAACAGGATATCCCAAAGGACCTCTTTACCTGACGAAGGAGTCAAAGGCACAGATGCACAAACAATGAGAGTGAGCGATAAGGGGTCTTTCTCCAGAAGGTTATGTTGCATTCAGAGCTTCCCTGTGATGGAGCGAATGAGATATTTCGCCGAGGAGACGTCGCGCTCCGTCCGATCTCAGGATAAGGAAAAACTGGCAACTCACCTCTGCCTCTAGAACACTTCGATTCGCCAAGTTTATTTGGAGATAAAAGGATAATGTGGTGCTGGAGGGGAAAAGTTGATTGATAATAATAAGGAAAAACTGTATATTAATTTTAGAAATACAAAACTTATGTAAATGTAAGTATTAAGCACCAGCAGTTTAGAATTTAAAAAAAAAAAAACGTGAAGAGAAAAAAAAAAAAAAAAAGAACGTGAATCGGAGTATTACAGAATCTGAGTTGACAGTTTTTTATATTTCCTGAAATTAAACGCACTATAGTTGATAACATTCCAAGAGTCAACTTATCAATATTTTTTTTTCTTTATCAAAATTATTGTAATCATTGTTTTCATTATTATTGTTAGTACCATCATCATTATCATTAAATGAATAACTTATATACATATACGAAACACATACATACATACAACATACATACATACATATACATACATATAAGCAGACATGCATACATACATACATGCAAACACTCATATATATGCACAAATACTTCAAAACATACACACACACATGCATACAATATATAAATGCATTCAAAACATACTTACATTGCATGCCTTTGTGTACTTCCCGCCCTCTTTTGGGTTGCTTACTGGATTAAGATCCCGTCAGTCTTGGTATTATTTTCCTTTCCCTCTTTTCCTCAGACAGCCAGCCAGGCATATTGAGAAAGAGAGAGAAAGAGAGAGAGAGAGAAGAGAGAGAGAGAGAAGGAGGGAGAAAGAGAGAGAGAGGGAGGGGGAGGGAGGGTGAAGAGGAGAGAG
>NW_020869742.1:20000-22500 GCF_003789085.1 Penaeus vannamei | reverse complement strand
TTGATTTCGTCATCAAATTTGTTACGGTGGTTGAGCAAATATTAAATGCGCTATTTAATTAGAGTGGTTATACTGTTAATTTTATACTTCAAAGGTGTGAAACTTAAATAATTCATTCCCAAAACCGGTGAAAGTAGGTTTTCTATAAACCGAAGTAGAGAGACGTCCGTTTTCTTTGGAAATCAATGCGTCAAGAAAGGAAATTTTGTTTTCTTTTTCTGTTTCGCACGTAAACTTAATGTTTGGATGTTGTTCATTAAGATATGACAGAAACTGTTCAATGTGTGACTGCTGTTTGAAAAGAAGAAACGTGTCATCCACGTAACTTTTGTAAAAAATTGGTTTGAAATGATCTGGGCAGTTATTTAACCAATTTCGTTCATGATGGCAAAGAAAGGTATTAGCATAGCTAGGGCCGAGGGGTGAACCCATGGCTACACCGTCAATTTGAGTGTAAAGTTGATTATCGAAAGAAAAAACAGAGTCTCTCGTGGCAACATTTAGAAAGGAATTAAACTGTTTTTTTGTTGAGACCAAAGTGTAACAAAGACTCGTCAGATGTGGTATCTGTGATAATCTGGGTGGTTTCTGACAGAGGAACGTTAGTGAATAGAGATTCAACATCAAAGCTTGCCATTATTGTAGAATCATCAATGTTGAGTTGTTTAATTTCATTTACAAAAAGAATGCCTTATCTCTAGGTTTGGATTTTGGTAAATTGTTATTTCAAATTTTTTACCCATTTCGAAAGAATTTGCCAAATGCTTAAAAATTGTAATATCTACAAAGACACTTTCAATGCAGTGTTCAACAAAATCTCTGCTCTTGCTAATAATATGTATGTACAGCATTGCAGAGAATCAATGTATAGCCCAGACCACACAGAACAATATGCTAATGTTCTTCAAAATTTAAAAGACGATGATAACATTGTGATAACAAGACCAGACAAAGGAAAAGGCATAGTAATCCTTAATAAGACTGATTACTGTAACAAAATATCTAACATTCTTGCAGACTCGTCAAAATTCAAGCTCCTAAATGTTGACTTAAGCAGCCATCTCCTCAAACTTGAAGATAAATTAAACAGACTCTTACGACCTATTAAAGAAACCATTAATGAAGCCACATATAATTCCATTCTCGCTTCAGGCTCTCGTCCTGGTTGTTTATATGGACTCCCTAAAGTTCATAAGACTGGTACACCTCTGAGGCCTATTGTTTCATCAGTTAACACTTTTAATTATAACCTTGCTAAATTCCTAGTTAAAATCATAGAACCCCTTACCACTAATGAGTACACCACTGCCAACACCCTGGAATTTGTAAATGAAATTAAACAACTCAACATTGATGATTCTACAATAATGGCAAGCTTTGATGTTGAATCTCTATTCACTAACGTTCCTCTGTCAGAAACCACCCAGATTATCACAGATACCACATCTGACGAGTCTTTGTCACACTTTGGTCTCAACAAAAAACAGTTTAATTCCTTTCTAAATGTTGCCACGAGAGACTCTGTTTTTTCTTTCGATAATCAACTTTACACTCAAATTGACGGTGTAGCCATGGGTTCACCCCTCGGCCCTAGCTATGCTAATACCTTTCTTTGCCATCATGAACGAAATTGGTTAAATAACTGCCCAGATCATTTCAAACCAATTTTTTACAAAAGTTACGTGGATGACACGTTTCTTCTTTTCAAACAGCAGTCACACATTGAACAGTTTCTGTCATATCTTAATGAACAACATCCAAACATTAAGTTTACGTGCGAAACAGAAAAAGAAAACAAAATTTCCTTTCTTGACGCATTGATTTCCAAAGAAAACGGACGTCTCTCTACTTCGGTTTATAGAAAACCTATTTTCACCGGTTTGGGAATGAATTATTTAAGTTTCACACCTTTGAAGTATAAAATTAACAGTATAACCACTCTAATTAATAGCGCATTTAATATTTGCTCAACCACCGTAACAAATTTGATGACGAAATCAAATTCTTAGTCAATTATTTCAATAGCAATGTTTTTCCTGATAACATTTTTTACAAGACCTAAGATCATTCTTGGATAATAAACTTTGCCCACCCACAAAAATCCTCACCGCTCACAAAGAAACAAAGTTCATAAAATTACCGTATCTTGGTGATATAAGTTTTACCATTCGAAAACAATTACGTGAAATACTTAAACATTCATTCCCTCAGATCAGCTTCAACATTGTCCTTGTCAACCACTATAGTATCAACTCGTTGTTTAGAAAAAGAATGCCTCTGCCTTCAGAACTATGTTCGAATATAGTATATATTTTCAATTGTCCTAGATGTAACGCTAGGTACATTGGGTCATCCACTCGATGGCTCAAACATAGAACACTCGAACATATGGGCAAATCTATCAGGACGAGCCTACCTCTGAGCAGACCTTCTTCTCTGCTGTTCGTCAGCATTCACACTCACAAGATCACCCGTTCACTCACAATGATTTTAAAATTCT
>NW_020869742.1:12500-15000 GCF_003789085.1 Penaeus vannamei | reverse complement strand
CGTCACCTGGTGGAGGCGAAGAGACACCAATTACTCTTCAGTAAAAAGACAACGAAATCATTTGCAAAGAACAATCCAGTGACATGCACATGGGTGATCATTGTAGAGTAAAATTAAACGTGTTGTGATATAAAACATGTTCTTGTTTCCTATAACACGAAGTTTTCAGCGAATCGACCACACTAATAACTATCTATACTTTTACTCATACACTGTTCACACACCGAATCATCTCGCAGCTCCCCTCTGCCAACACCTGCAACACCCTTCCTTGAACAGCAACGCTAACGCTGCCGACTGTGGAAAAACTCTTACAAACAGTTTGCATTCAGAATGATTTTTACGGGGTGTGAAGGGAGGAGAAAAGGCCAAAGACAGCGTCGAAAAACCCGTGTGTACAACCGCCATAGTCCACATGCAAAACACCCCGCCGCTTCTCCATAGTGTATCTCTTTAAACTCGTTCATCCGAAGGCGAACAGTTTTACAGAGGATGCAACGCACTTTCGGAAACTCTGTCCATTTGACGACACGGATGTTAGCTACAATGATATGATTAAAGGGGAGACAGGGAAAGCAGAAACTAAAATGATAATGGGATTATTACTCTTGGGCGGAGCGAGAGAGAGCCATTCAAAGCTGCGCGCGTGTGATCAGAGACAGAAATATCCAAAGTTAATAACAAATATCCCGTTGGATGTCCTCGATAGCGTGCTGATACATTATGATTTTGTTTTGTAAGACAATGAACGCTATATTTTTGTTATCTTAAGTTAGTATCGTAATTATCGGCAACCACTATTTGCAGCTAATCATCTTGAATAACCTACAGGCTTGCCGATTTTACACTGCCAACACCTCGCTCAGTTGAACCAGTAGTTCTCCGATTTCACGCCCGGCGCCCAGAGCGAGATCGGCCGTTGAGCTCCCGCCCGCCGCCCGTGACGCCAGCGGGGACGAGATCATTACATTGACACCATCATTCCAACTGACAGCTGTGTGGTTTATAACATGGAACCGAACGCGTAATGGCTATCCTTGCCAAAGCTGTTGATCGCCTTTTGATATATATATATAGTTCATGGGATCTATCAAGCAAAGGAACGGCCTTTGATTAATGTAAAGAATTTATGAAATCGGCTCAACTCTCCTTCATCACCATAAAGGAACGTGAGAACTTGTTGAAAACTTTTCTTTCACCCAAGACAACATTCCTCCTCCTCCCTCCACCTCTTCCCTTTCTTTCACTTCGTCTCCTCCTCCTCCTCCCTCTTCTTCTCTTCCTTTTCCTTTTACTTCTCCCTTTCCAGTTCCACCTCTCCTTTCACTTCTTTTTATCATTTTTCCTCGATCTCCTCCATTTCTTCCTACTTTTTCTCCTTTTCCTTTTACTTCTCCCTTTCTTTATCCCCTTTCTCTTCACCTCTCCTTATTCTTATTCTTCCTCCACCTCGATCTCCTTCTTTTCCTCCTCCTTCCTCTCCAACTTCACTTTAATCTTCCCTCCTTTTCGCCCCTTCCCTTTTTTTCCTCTTTCTCCTTAAGTTCTCTCATCTTCCTCCGTTTCCCTTCGTCTTTTCTTTCTTTATGTCTCACCTCTGCCTTATCCTCCTGCCCTTCCCTTCCATTTCCTCTGTACGAAATAGAGGAATAAAGAAGTAAATAAACAAATACACAAGCTTTGGAAAGAGAAAGAGAGAACAAGGAAAGAATACGAGAGAACAGACGATAATAAACTTTGGACGAAAAGAGAAGCTTTGACTGTCCAAATGCAAAACAGGAAAATGAAACCTAATAAGCAGAAATGCGCTGTGAGTGGGAAGGATAGAGAAACGAGAGAGAAAGAGAGTGAAAGAGAGAGAGTGAAAGAGGGAGAGAGAGAGAGAGAGAGAGAGAGAGAGAGAGAGAGAGTGAAAGCGAGAGAGAGAAGGAGAGGAATAAATAAGTAAATAAACAGACACACAAAAAGAGAGGAAATAAGAAAGACAAAAAAAAGTAAAAATACAAGAAAACACTCAGACGATAATGAACTTCAGACGCAAAAAAAAAAAAAAATCCTTTAATACTCAAATGTTTCAAAAACGGAATATGCTAAATGAAGACATCTCATCAATGCTGAAGTTACACGCTCTGCTCGACGTGGGGAATAAAGGGCAATTATCTTTCGCTTCATCATTTGATTAGTTTCTTGCGGTGGAGAGAGAAGGGGAGGAAGGGAGGGGAGAGGAGGGAGAGGAGAGGTGGGGAGGGGACTGGAAGGGAGAGGAGAGGAGGGGAAGGGGAAGGGAAGGGACGGGAGGGGAGGGAGGAGGAGGGGAGGGAAAGCGAGGGGAGGGAGGAGGAGGGAGGGTAAGGGAAGGAAAGGGAGGGGCAGACAGCTAGAAAAGGAAGAAAGAGAAAGAATGTGAATGAAAGGGAACAGAGAAGAGGAAGTAGAAACTACAGAAGGGAGAGTGAAGAAATAAAAGATAGAAAGATGAATAAAAAATGAGGTAGCGGAT
>NW_020869742.1:0-5000 GCF_003789085.1 Penaeus vannamei | reverse complement strand
TGGTAATAATACGATAAATTATGATAGATATGAACTAAATTAAATAGAGCTACACAAACGGATTTAAGAGACTAATTAAACCCGTAATACCATCAAATAAAGAAATTTACGAATAAAAACCAAAGAGCTATGAGCGAAAAGGGAGCAATGAAAAAAGCGAAAATCAGAATATGACGAAAAGGACAGATATAAAACTGAAAAACGTAAATATAAAAGAGAGAGAGCAGTTATTAGGAGAGAGAACAAGAAATAGAAACAATGTTAGTGAGAGAATGAAAAGGAGCAATATAGATATGTGAAAAGAAATACAGGTTGTGTGAAAACTAGAAGTGGTGACGAAGGGAGAAAGAGACGATGTAAAAAAAAAAAAGACAGGATAACGACTATGTGTGTGTGTGACACACTAATATTCTTGTCATTTGCATAGAAATATATATATATATATATATATATATATATATATATATATATATATATATATATATATATATATATATATATATAGTTAAGGGGATGCTGAATAAACGCTTAGCAACTAACTAAATAATTGCCAAGTTTTCACAACTAAACAACTCAGTTAGAAATTGATAACTGGATTTTTATGCTGATTTTTTTTTTTTTTTTTTTTTTTTTTTTTTTTTTTTTACATCTTGATAGGTAGGTTAGGTTGAGTGCGTCCTTCTTTTTAGACTTTACCAACTATCCCATTGACCTAATTTCAGTTTCTCATCTGCATTATCATCAGAGGGTCTTTAGCAGCGTACATATTCATACAAATTAGCAGAGTTAACTTTGTGCAAAGCATAGAGAGATCGCAAAGAACAGTCATGGACCTCCCGTGAATGCCGGCCCCGCTGCATCGGTCTTTTTGTCCTTAAATCCTCTCTCTTTATCGTCCCGAAGGTCATTCCTCCAACATCAATTTGTCTTTTTTAGTAGATTCCTTTCTTCTTGATTTTTGTTATATTCTACTACGTCCTTCACCCCCCTCCCCCTCCCCTCTCACACGCACCTACCCCTGCCACCACGCATCGCGCCGCTGCCCGCCCTGGGACTGCGAGTCTGATACAGCTGCTGGTGCCGCTGCGAGTGATACATGATCTGACTCCGGCGTTGTTGGACGACTTTGCTATTATTGTTTGTGCACCTGGAAGCGCTACTCCGGGCGTCGCGGCGCCTTGGGGGCTGTTTCCCTCTTGTTTCTTGTTGACGGTTTTCCTAAACGTTGATGGTCAGTGGAGTTCAGAACATAGCTTGACCTTTCGGCGCAGTTATCTCGGGTGTGAATATTCCGGCATCCACAAATGCTGTTTTCTCCGGCCTCGTCTTTGTTGACGTAATTTTTTAAAAATCTGCTGCACAAATAGAATAGTTTCTCCTTTATTGCAATGGTGCATTCATTCTCTTACCTACACGTATGAACGCGTGCCGGAGGATGAAAAATGTAAAGCGAGTTCGCAAGGGATAATGTTAACTCGAAACGCAGCTGATAAACATGAATTCTGCAGCTTGGAGCGCCCAGCGTGGCAGCCAACACTTGTACCCTGACAGCGCGCTGAGCGTGGGAAGGGGGTGACAGGAAGAGAGGCAAGAGACAGAGCCTGAGAGAGAGAAGATCGGTGCTTAAAGCGAGATTATCTTTTTTCCTCTCGGACTCAACCTTTTTTTCGCACGGGAATGAATCGCCGGGGACCAGGCGGGGGAGGCGCAGTGTGTGCGACATGTGAGGCGACGGCAGCGGAGGAGGCGCATGAAGGGCGGTTGTCGGCGAAGGCACTAAGACTTATTGTAAAAGAGGTGCAGAGAGTCCATTAGCTGATTTTATCCTTAATTTTTGTCTCGTAAATCACGCAGGTGTCATTTACGGCTGACAACCTCACATATGGGAGCCGAGGTTAGTGTAAAAAAAGTTACTTACATAAGAAAGATATTGACACACGTCACATATATCTTCGTCGCGGTGCATAAATAGACATAGGTTCTCCTTGTTATATTTTTAAAAGGTTCAAATTCTTTACGTCGGTGAAGAGATTAACTTTGCCAAGATCACGTGACAGGGATTCCACTCTGACCTCCTGCTCGTTCACGCTCTTTATTGATAGAGTGAGCGTGGCTTTTGATTCAACATTTTGTAGTATGTGAAGATAGTTTAACTGTGTTTCTTGTGAGTGCTTTGCTTGTCTTTTGACACGAAAGTCCCAAACCGAATGTAATTGAATGTTGCAATTCATTTATACGAATGCTTTCGAGTCTGTTCGCAATACATTGATACAAATAGACCTTTCGTGGAAGGAGGAGGGAAAGGGGGTGGAAGGGTAGGAGGGGGTATAAATCATGAAATTGACTGTGTTCATAATTTATAATGTTTGTCATATCGAGCAGAGCTATGGACAACCGATACCATAAAGTGCCATAAATACTTATTCTCGCTATAACAAAATAATTCATACGTATGTGTCTGAAACTTGACTTCTGTAACTAGGTTACAACAAAATGGAAAAAGATACGAAAAAAGTAATCAGGCAAGAATCCTTCATATCAATCGAGGCGATAATCAATACATGCGATAATTATACGACTTATGCATTACACAGACGAGGACGTAGATTCCCAATGCTCATCAAGCTTAGAGGTTAATTGCTCATTTTTTTTAAGACGCTAAGCTGTCAAAGGTAATCAAATCTTAAGAAGGTATATGCATTTAAGTGACTTTTTAAAGAAGCTCCACCTCTTTCTTCATTATCACGAGGATGACACTAAAATTAGAGGAAAGGTAGCAGCCTGGCAAGAGCTTCTTTAATCAGCTAGATGCAGCGGAAATTTATGGCACCATTTGGCACCCCATTATGGTGCCATTCATCCGCTATGATTCTCGGACAAAATTTATGGACAATGGTTCCGTCTCAAGGCTCCGAGATAATTTCAAAGGACCTCAAAATTTCAAAATGTTTCTAAGTGCTTATAAAACCTGAGGTTATGGCGGAAGTTATTTTCCAGTTCGAGAATGAAGCCTAAGCCAGGAATAGAGTAAGATAATGAAGTTGAAATGGAGCAAAGCCATTACGGTAATGATCCACAAATTCTATGCAACATTCAGGTCAATGATGAAGCTCTCTTTCACATTCCTGGGTAAGAATAAATAAATAAATAATATATATATATATATATATATATATATATATATATATATATATATATATATATTTATACATATATATGTACATATGTGGGGGGGGGGGGGGGGTTGTGTGTGGTTGTGTGTGTGTGCATTTATGTATATGTATATATATCCACACACATACATACAAATGTGTGTACACATATATACAAAATATACACATAAGTATACTATATCTATCTATCTATTTATATATGTATATCTAATATATCTATTTATTATATATTTATATATATATATTATATATATATATATATATATATAGTATATATATATACTATATATATAACGTACATATATATACATATATATATGTGTGTGTGTGTATGTGTGGTGTGTGTGTGTGTGTGTGTGTGTGTGTGTGTGTGTGTGTGTGTGTGTGTGTGTGTGTGTGTGTGTGTGTGGTGTGTGTGTGTGTGTGTGTGTGTGTGTGTGTGTGTGTGTGTGTGTGTGAATATATATATATATATATATATATATATATATATATATATATATAATATATATATATATATATATATATATATATATATTATATATATATATATATATATATATATATGTATATATATATATATATATATATATATATATATATATATATATATATATATATATATATATATATATATATATAATATATATAATATATATATATATATGTATATATATATATATATATATATATATATATAATATATATATATATATATATATATATATATATATATATATATATATATGTATAATATATATATATATATATATATATAATATATATATATATATATATAATATATATATATATATATTATATATATATATATATATATATATTATATATATATATATATAATATATATATATATATATATATATATATATATATATATATATTATATATATATATATATATATATATATATATATATATATTATATATATATATATATATATATATATATATATATATATATATATATATATATATATATATATATATATATATAATATATATATATATATAATATATATATATATATATATATATATATATATATATTATGCATATATATATATATATATATATATATATATTATATAATATGTGTGTGTGTGTGTTGTGTGTGTGTGTGTGTGTGTGTGTGGTGTGTGTGTGTGTGTGTGTGTGTGTGTGTGTGTGTGTGTGTGTGTGTGTGTGTGTGTGTGTGTGTGTACACATAACATATGTGTATGAGAAAATAAAATGAGTTAAATGCACGAAAAAAATGCGCGTGTGTGCACAACTGTGTGCATGATTTATATTGTTTGTCATCTCAATCAGAAATATGGACAATTGATACCATAAAGTGCCGTAAATATCCTGGATCTGGCAGGAGGCAATAACTGCCACTCAAAGAAACAAACTGTGTAGTTTGAAATCTTAATAGCACTCCACTCACGAATGGATGGAGAGGGAAAGAGAGGAGCAAAAAGGGAAGAAAACGTAAAACGATGAGATTAAGAGTTATGTGTATATGTACAGATTCATACATGCACATGCATATATGTATGTACCTTCCCCCCTCCCCTCCCTCTCTCTCTCTCTCTCTCTCTCTCTCTCTCTCGTCTCTCTCCTCTCTCTCTCTCTCTCTC
This sequence comes from Penaeus vannamei, assembly GCF_003789085.1. Classification (NCBI taxonomy): domain Eukaryota; kingdom Metazoa; phylum Arthropoda; class Malacostraca; order Decapoda; family Penaeidae; genus Penaeus; species Penaeus vannamei. Next base: position 187 of record NW_020869742.1, on the reverse strand, counting down.
TCTCTCTCTTCTCTCTCTCTCTCTCTCTCTCTCTCTCTCTTTTCTCTCCCCTCTCTCCCTCTTCTCTTCTCTTCTCTCCCTCTCTCTCTTCTCTCTCTCTCTCTCTCTCTCTCTCTCTCTCTGCTTCTCTCTCATCCTCTCTCTCATCTCTCTCCTCTCTCTCTCCTCTCTCTTTCTCTCCTCTCTC
>NW_020869741.1:1058026-1072459 GCF_003789085.1 Penaeus vannamei | reverse complement strand
TGAATGGGTACTTGTCACTGCGCGCTGATTGGCTGGAAATTTTTGAAACTTTTATCGGATGGGAATTTTAGAAGATTAAACGACCAATGGCGTGAGTAAACGGTTGTCGTATATCTAAGACTAGTTTAACTAATCTCTTCCCGTAGAAGATTTATATGTAACACGGGGTGAGGGAGAAGGTGTATGTAGGGAAATTTATGGAAGTGCGGCACCAACACGATAACAAACGAGGAAGACGACACAACACAAGGAGATGCCGTAGTGAGTGGGAAAAGGGCGAGCAGGGGGAGAGGAGGAACACGACACCAACAGACAAGAGTTGCATCAGAGAGAAGAGACGGGCGGACGGCTGACACCACACACATCACACAGCAGAGAGGAGGCAGATGCCCCACACACTACATACAGTCATACAAAGCAAACACAGCCAACAGGCAGCTAACAAACAAACACAGCAAGACGCACCACTCGCAAACACACACAGAGTTAATGTATGTTTTTCCCGTCTCTCGCTCTACGTAATTCGGACAAGAGCAGAGACACAGGGTTAATCGACAACCATTGTGAGCCTGCATTCGACTAATTAAGTGCCTTTTCCTATCCAATCTACTCCGAAGATACTGGTGCCGGACACTCTCCGAATCTCTCTTTCCACACACCACTGGAGATATCTTGCGTGAGTGTGGCGTACATGGCTGAGCGAAGTGACATCGGGAGCAGCCTCTTCCGCTCAGATTTCACATGACGGCATAATTGAGTGTCATTCTGTATTTAATTCCTTGAGTATGAATGTGTATGACCTTTCGCTCTTCTAGATTAACTTGGTCCTCTCTCGTCGTGTCTTGGTACTTTCCAATCCAGTCTGATGCTGCAGCTCTGCATTGATCTGAACGCCCGCGGCATGCTGTGGTGATTTCACCTAGCAGGGACAACTTGTTGCCTCCTCTACTACTGATTCGGTCGAGGTTGAGTTGCCTCTGGTATCGTCTTTAGTATCCTATATATTTTGAGACGTTGTTTGTGAGTCCGCTGGTTTGTTTATCCTTCGTTCGGAAAGTTCGCTAAGTCATGTCGTTTGACGGAAAAAAGTTGTACCTTCGGATGTCTCGTTTGTTTCCGTGGTAGCGGTGATTACTGTCAACAACCACAAACAAACAAACATTGTCTCTCGTTGCAGAGTAAGTTCCGTGTGGAGATGGGTGGCAGAGCTTATAGTTTGTCCTTTCTTGAGGTAAGATTTGTCTTAGGAAAAAGTCGTGGAGAGATTTGTGAGAAACAATGTCCCGGCTGCCCCCAAGTTTCCGCTTTCGCGTTGTTCAAAAGGTTATGTAGATATAGGTGGAGGGTTCCCATATCCACGTAGCTTTTCGAAGAGCCGCAGCTGGGGACTCTGAGCTAGGGAAATAAAAACTGAGGTGAAGAACATACGCAAGGGAACTCCTTGAAACATCTTTCCAGCGACGGTTACTGGCTCAAGATGTTCTGTCCGAACGGAATAAAATATCTCAAGAGTTGATGGTATTGTTCTCGATGCGGAGTGAGACAGAAAGTATGCACGGTTTTTTTGCGATAGTATGAGGTAGATTTGTAAAGGAGGTAACTTGGATTAATAAGTCAGCTGGCATCTCTGAACTAAGCGTTAAACAGGGAAGAATAATTTAAAAGCCCATTGACCGAGAGAGGAGAGAGATGCCAAATGAGAACAGTAGAATAGCAAATTATGAAGCGAGAGTAATTTGGAAAGACCCACAATGCGCTCTCTAAAATTCAGATGTCCTATTACATAGCCAACCTAAGTAATTATTGGTTCGGTTTTTCTCCGTTTGATGTCTCTGAGGTAAAGTCTCCTTTCCCCTTGAAGAAAAGTACTTACATCTCAGGTTTTTTCTTGTCTGCATCTATTGCGTCGAAATACTATATTTCATATTTCATAAACTACTATTATATGCCGTGTATTTATATTATAACGTACATTCTCTCTCTCTCTCTCTTTCTTGTCGACATCATCTCACTCTCTCTCTTCCTCTCTATTTTCCTCCGTCTGCCTCTCCCTCATTCTTTCTCTCTTCTCTTCTCGTGCGTCCTCTCGTCTATATATACTTTAAAAAATTAATTATAATAAAACTAATATATATATAGTATATAAGTAGTTGTATCTTATGATTTTCTGATGTAGCTATACACGCTAATCGAGGCAATATTTTTCTTATTATCAGCCTCCCCTCTTCCTCACTCTCCTTTCCGTTAGCCTCCTATGAGGGTCTTTCCATTTTCTTATCTCTTTCCAAGGGCAAGATTTTATTGCTATTAGTGGGTTTAATGGGCCAGAGACCGGGGGGGGGGGGGGGGACAGCTAGCTGCCGGAGCCAACAGTAACCATACGGAAATAGGTAGGAGTTTTTTCTTTTCCTTTTTTGACACGATTTTTTTTTCTTTTTTATTTTATGAAACTCCTTTTGATCTTAATGACGGTGTTACTGAAAATGGCAGCCTCGGTAAATGTTTCTGGTGGGGAAAATTAAAGGCTGAGGTAGAAACTGTAATCTTTAGAGCTTGGTGTATTTACGATGGAGTAGAGTGAACTGCCGTTTAAGAAGATTGACGTTTCAGGAAGATTCAAAATGAGCACGAGTAGATGTTGTTAAAGAACAAGCAAGATAGACAGAATAAAAAACAAAGGACAAAAAAAACTCAAGGTGAGTGCCAACTCATCTCTTATACGTATCTATTAATTGTCAAATCTTATTAGGTTACATTCGACGCTGCTGGGATGTGTTTTCGGTGCTGTTTCTTTTTTTTTGTGGTGTTTGAGTCTTTACTGAGTTATATTCCTACTTCGACATCTAAATTCTTCAAAAATCCTTTCTTCCTTAATCATATGAGAAACCTTCCCAGAAGCGTACAGCTTCCTAACCTTCCTCTTCCCATCGGCAATAGGGTATCCCGCCTAAATTCTAAGTGTAAATCGCTAGCAAATTGATTTCCTTCCCTTGTTATCATACTCTGATCTTCCGTAACTCTCTCTTCTCTCTCTTTTGCTAGGTCATATTATCTCTTTATCTTCGCCAACACTTATACGCCCTAACAATGCCTAACAGCTTGCTACCTATACTCCATCCGTGATTCCTCCCTCTGTGTACTGGGGAAAAACACAGATGGGCAATCAGTAGCCAAGCACGTTGTAGACGATGGAGACTGCTGACTGAGGTGCGAAATAACGGGGAATACACACGAGGTCAACAGATTACTAGACCAATGATCTCTGTGAACGGAATAGCAAACATGGAGAGAAGTAAGAGACAGAGAGAAAACATATGGGGTAAAAGAGAGAGGAGCGTCGAGCGGAGGGGCGTGGCGCGACCAGCCAAGTAGGGAGGAGAGAGGAGGGAGGAGAGGCAAGCCACTTGGAGTAGAAGGTTAGGCGGAAGGTGAGAACGTCTCCAACGGGAGGTTGGGGCGACAGAGGCAGTCCACCTGGGAGCGTGGGTGGAGGCAGGCAATCTAGGGAGAGGTAAGGTGGACGGAAGAAGGCATGGGAAGGAAAAAGTAGGGGAGGAAAAGGTATGGGGAGGTGAGGAGAAAGCTGGTGGTGGTTTGGGAGGAGGCAGTAACTAGGGGAGAAGGATAGGGGGAGGAGAATAGTCTAAGTGAGGAGTGGAAGAAGGGAGAGCCGAGTTGGAGGGGCGGAGTAAAGGGGTGTGGGAGGAGAGGAGGAGAGGAGGGAAGGAGGGATAAGAGTAGAGCATGTGACGTGGATCCTGTGAGCAGTGACATGAGAGGGAGAGTTGGTAGAGGGGTTATAAGCACGGACAGGGGTGTAGCTGAGTGCGGGTGGGGCGGCGAGGCAAAGAGAAGGAGGCAACAAGATCGAATCATAAAAGATAACAAATATCGTTATCAAAAAAAGGATATGTTAACATGTAGGTAAAACATAGTGGAAAGGAATAGTCAGCCGACGCTGAGGCAGACTGGTATTAAGGGTAATTAGTATTTAACACGACTGTGGCGAGGTTTTCTCCGTGAAGTGAAAAAAAAGTGGGGAAAGAAATCTATGAGAAAAGCGTTTCACTCACAATAAAAACGAAAAGATTTTTACCCTGTAATATCGTCTCAACGAGCTATCAAATTTCATTAAAGGAGAGGAATGAAAACGACAACGAAGATGGAGATGAAAAGAAGAAGAAAAAAAGATCAGCCATCATAAGCCTCTACGAAAAGTACAAAGGCGGTTGGGGATCACGCAGTTAAAGACACCCCTTTAGCCATCAACGGGGAAACTGCAATAATTCCAGAAGTTTCGAGCAATAACCGCAAATTAAGGCCGACCGTCGAGGCTACAATCCCACCGCTGCCACCAAAATACGGCGTTCGGAGGAGGGCGAACACACCTGGAGTTCTCGGGCTACTTACGGCCCATAAGCTTGACTCATGCACGTCGTGGTCAGTTGTCCTTTGTCGTTTGCTTTCTCTCTCTCCTATATTCTTACTTTTTTAAAAAAAATTTTAGCTGACAATGTGGTTTGTATAATAAATTATCTTTTAGAACTGCTAACTCGTGTACCCTTTCACCTTTCACACACTCTCTCCTTTTTTCTTTCTCTCGCTCTTTTTTCTCCTCAAGTAATTACTTTACGTGCACCTCACACGTAGATAGAATCAGCAGGTGCTATAGCGAACTATTTGTGAGATATTCTGATCACATGGAAGTAATTTGCCACGCACAAACAGCTTAGATGGCGAAAGATTATGTGCCGGGGAGTTTACTAATTAAGCCAATTCCGACAGTCCCTTTCTAAAGTCCCGTTTTCGCCAAACAATGTGCAACCATTACCCTTCCTTTCTCCCTCTCGCTCTCGGTCTCCTCTCGCACTGCTTTATTAATTTTCAATTCCGTGCTGTGATTTTTTCCCCCTGATTGGAAGGTGTGATATGATTTTGGCGGTGATAGTGGAAAACCTTTCGTCTTTTCTTTCTCTGTCTTTGTGCTTTCGTTTCTATTCTCTTCTCTGAATTTGTATCTGTCCTTCCTCTCTCTTCTTCTCCTGTCTCGCTCTGTTTGTCTCTCTCTCTTCCTCTGTCTCTCTGTTTGTCTCTCTCTCTTTCTCTGTCTCTCTGTTTGTCTCTCTCTCTTCCTCTGTCTCTCTGTTTGTATCTCTCTCCCTCCTCCCTCCCGTTTCCTGACCTGAAACTCAGACCTAAATCCATTTCAAGTTTAATCAGGTCATCTGTTCCCGATCGATACGCCGCGCCACAAGGCCACAAACGCATAAAGCAGCGATGTGAAAGGGCGAGCATTTAGAACGCCCGGGGCACGTAATTAAAGCGACTTCCCTAAATACTCCCATCTACCTACAGTTTTACTCTTTTATATGACAATCTGCGTTAAATCTCCCCCTTTATCCTCAGTACAACCGTTTCCCCCCGTTCGACTCTCGCTCCCTTTCAAGCCCATTCCCCTTACCTAATTGTGTTCTTTTATTCGTCTGAAACATCTATTCTTATTCAGCAGCGGACTTCTTCAGGGGTGTATTTCGCGAGTCCTATCGTTTACCAACCTCAGAGATCTCCAGGCGGAAATATGGGGGAGACGAGCGCGAGGTGAAGGGTGGAAGGAAGTGGGAAGAAGCTGGAAAGGAGTGGACGAGGGAAGAGTTGAATAGGTGCGGAAGAGTGGGCACAGAAAGGAGTGAGCACAGGAGAGTATGGTAAGGGAGTGGGACGAACCAGGGCGTGGACGAACGAGGAGTCCAAACACCCGGAGTGGGGAGAGGGTGGAAGTGAGTGGAACAGTGGAAGAATGTGGGAGGAAGGAAGTAGCACAATGGGTCGGAAGCGAAGTGGAAGGGCGTGGAAGTAGTGGAAGAAAGTAGGAGAGGGTGGACCTATAAGGCACAAAGTTGGAAGAGGTGAAGGGTGGACGAGAAGTGGAGAAGGGTGGGAGGGTAGGAAAGAAGTGGAAAGGTGTGGAAAGAAGTGGAAAGGTGGAAGGCAAGCCTGGGAGAGCGGAGTGGAAAAGGTGGAAGAGTGGAAGGAAAGTGGAAGGAGGTAGGAAGAAGTGGAGAGGAGTGGAAGGAAGTGGGAAGAAGTGGAAGGAGTGGAAGGAGTGGAAGGGTGGAAGGAGGGAAGTGGAAGGAGCGTGGAGGAGAGTGAGAGAGGAAGAAGGGAAAAGTGGAGGAAGTGAGAGAGTGGGAATGGGTCGAGAGTGGAAGAAGTGGAAGGAGTGGAGGGTGGAGGTGAAGAGTGGAAGGAGTGGAAGGAGTGTGGAAGGGTGGAAGAGTGGGAGAGAAGTGGAAGAAGTGGAAGGAGTAGAAGGGGTGAAGGGTGAAGGGGTGGAAGGGTGGAAGAGTGGAAGTAGTGGAAGAAGTAGAAGGGGGTGGAAGGAGTGGAAAAGGGTGGAGGAGTGGAGTGGAAGAAGTTGAAGAGCAGTAGGGTGGAGAGAGAATAGGGTGGGTGAAAGGTGGATGGTTAGAAGGGTGGAAAGGAGTGGAAGGGTAGGAGAGTAGAGGAGTGGAAGGGTGAGTGGAAAGGTAGCATGGTAGAAGAGTAGAATAACAAAGGATGGGAGGATGGAAGGATAGAAGGGTAGAGTAACAGCAGGGATAAAAGAATGAACGAATGGAAAGGTAGAAGGCTAGAGGAGTAGACAGCGCCCCTGGTGGAGGATAGTAGAGGCGGCATGGATCGGAATAGACGACAAAGGATAGAGAAGGATAGAGAGGGATAGGAAGGACTAGAGAGGATAGGAAGGATAGAGAGGGATAGGAAAGGATAGAGAAGGATAGAGATGGATAGAGAGGGATAGGAAGGATAGGAGAAGGATAGAGGTAGAGAGGATAGAGAGGGATAGGAAGAATAGAGAGGGATAGGAAGGATAGAGAGGATAGAGAGGGAATAGGAAGGATAGAGAAGGGATAGAAGGATAGAGAAGGATAGAGAGGGGATAGGAAGGATAGAGAAGGATAGAGAGGGATAGGAAGGATAGAGAGGGATAGGAAGGATAGAGAGGGATAGGAAGGATAGAGAGGGATAGGAAGGATAGAGAAGGATAGAGAGGGAAGGATAGAAGGATAGAGAGGGATAGGAAGGATTTCGGAGGGAGATTTCTGGATTCCCGGATGCCATTAAGATACAAGGATTTTGGTTGTCCGAACTAGAGTGAAATATTTTGGTTGAACGTAGGAGTGGCGGGCGGTGCTGTTGTATAGACGTGTAAAGTAATATATATTAATCGTTTACACCTGAATGTCTTCGCTGTTATCTTTTATTCCCTTTTATCTTTGCATTTTTATATACTAATTAATTTTGAGACTCATCTCTAGGAACCAAATATAAATTCTTATTCCATTTAACTAAAATAGGTGGGGAAAGAGAAGAAAAGAAATAAGAAAAAAAAAGGTAAAGAGAAAAGGAGAAAATAGAAAACAGTGAAGAGAAAGAAACAGGAAAAAAATGAAGGAAAATATGCAAGAAATCGCGGCCTTAATAATCCTTTACTGCTGACCTGCCGTGAACCCCAGAGCCAATGTAAATGTAAATATGTAAATAATTCCGCTTATGCTACTAGTGGAAGACGGCAAACATTCAAAGAGTGTGCGAACATATACTGCAAATATCCACATTGCATGGAAGAGGCATAGCCAAGGGGAAAGGGCATAGGGAGAGGGAGAAAGCGTGGGAGGAAAGTGGGAAGCAGGGAAGGCAGAGGGTGGGGGGGAGGAGGGGATAGGGAAGGAAGAGAGGTATAGGGAAAATAGGGAAGAATGGGCAAGGGAAGAGAGGTATATAGAGAGAAGGGAATGGGGAAGAAGAGGATAAGGGGAAGAAGGGAGTTGGGGAAGGAAAAGATCTGGGAGGAAGCGAAGCACGAGGAGAGGAGACGAGGCACGAGAGATTTCAATCACCGTCTTTCTCCTCTTTCTATCTCCTCTTCGATTTTTTTCTCTCTTTTTTTATTTCTTCTTCTTCTCTCTCTCTCCCTAGCTCTCGCTTTACATTTTCCTCCATTACTGTCGATTTGTCGTGCGCCCGTGGCATTTCCGTGATCTGTGTAAGTGGTGAGATACTTGCCAACATTACGTCTTCGGGATAGAGAATAAAGATTTTTTTTCTTGGGTACACACAGACGCACATGCACACGCACACACACACATTAACACGCACACGCATAAAAACACACACCTACACGTCCCCAACATACACACACATAACTACATACTCTACATACTCACACCCACATGCACACCTACAGATACGCACACAAACACGTACCTACACGCCCTCCCCTCACACATCCACATCACATACCTACATACCACATACATACACATATACACCTACATCCCCATCCACATACCACATATGCTTCCACTACACACCCACACGCCCTCCCCCTCCAACATACCCCATATATACTCAACAACCACATACACACCCACGCCCCCCCCCCCCCCCCACATACCAACATACCCCATATACACCAACCACATACACACCCACACGCTCCCCTCCTCCCCCGCATACCATAAACACCCACACCCACATACCCCACATACCCCTCACTCCCTCCCCGCAACCACAAACACCCACACCCACAATACCCCAACACTATACCCCACATACTCCCTCCAAACCCGCCAAACACGCAACATCCAACGCCGCCTCAAAACCCAGAGGAGCTTCACGCGAAGGGGAGATTTCAACAAGATTCTTTTCATCAACCATAAGGCCCCACATACCATCTGAAACTCCGGAAGGCACACCCCCCACGTACCCAGCGCCAAAACCGCGTCAGATGGCCCACCCGAAATGGCACTGAGGCCACTGCCGAGGTCGGCAAATAACGCTCGTCCCGTATGGCCATTGTTGAGACGATATTTTTGGAAACACATGTGCGATGGATATTGACTCCAGAGGGCACGAGAGAACGGCCCGCTCTCGACCTCAATCCATCTGGCAGGCAGGGAGGGGGAGGCAGGTTCAACGTCACAGGGAGAGCGGACCCGCCCTACGGGCGTAATTTTTTTTTCTTTTTTCTTCTATTTTCTTACACTATCTGTCGTTGACCTTTCTTTGTTCTGCTTGCGCGGGCCCTGTGTTTTTACATTTACCTGTTTTTCTTTTCCTTCCGTTTGGTATTCCATTGCTTTATCTATTTTTCTTTTTCGTTCTCTTTTTGTTCTTTCTGCCTCTAACCGTCTCTAATGCTCATCATTTCTACGGTCTCTACCCATCTCGTTTAATGCCATCGTCTTTCTAGCTCTCCCCACGCAGCCAACGATAAAGGGCAACACCATACCCACACGTCCCCTTACTCGATAGGGACCATCTCCTCTCTCTCTCGTCCCGGCGTCTCCCTACCTAAATGTGCTCGTCCTCTCTCACCCAGCATCGCCCGAGAGACCCGATCACAACTCCGTCCACCTAGACCGTTCTCCTCCTCTCTCCTAGTCTCTCTCTTCTCCCTACCGTCCGCTCCCCCGATCAGCGCGCGCCACCACGCCACCACCGCCGCCCTACCCGTACCCCTCCGATCACCTGGAGGGTGTAGAGATTCTCTCTCTCCCTCCTCTCTTCTCTGCTCTCAACGCCTTCACATATCCTCCCTCCTCCCCCATAGCTGGTTCATCATCTCCTCTCTCATCCCTACAAGTTCGTCGTCACTCCTCACGACTTCCTCACCTATTCTCTCTCCTCTCTCCATCCTCTCCTCACTCCCAGTAAGCGACCATCCTCCATCTCTTACTCTCTCGCCCCCCCTAGTTCTCTACTCTTTCTCACCTCCTCTCTCCCTGCTCTCATGCCTCCTCTCTTCCTCTACTCTCTCTTCCTCATGCTCACCCCCGATCAAAGTTCTCTCCTTTATTCTTCCTTCCCAATCCTCTCTACCTCTCTCTTCATCTCCCCTAGTTCTCTCTCATTTCTCTCCTCCTCTCTCCTCTCTCTCTCACTACCCTCTCCTCTTCCTCTCTCTCTCCCCCTAGTTCTCCTCTTTCTCTCTCTCTCTCTCTCTCTCTCAGCGGCCATTGCATCAGCTCTTGACAAAGTAGAAATTAATCTTCCGAGATCTCAACTAAGGAAACGCTTCGACTCGCGTCATCCACGCAGCGGCAGCACAGCCATGGATCCGACCCACACATGTACTAAAACCAACCATTGGCAATGGGTGCTTACCTGACTAATCTGTTTCGCCTTTCATTGCACCATCCATGTTACTCTGTCTCTCCTCTTCTATTTCTTCTCTTTCTCTCTCTATTCCTTCTTTCTCTCTCTGCTCTCTCTCTCTATGTTACACAACAACCTCTCCGCTCTGATTCTTTTTTTCTCTGTCATCCCATCGCTACACTATCCTCTCTCCTTCCTCTCGTCCTTTTTGTCTCTCGCTACTCTATATCTCTCTTCTCCCTCTTCCCCATCTGCCACACTTCGCGCGTCTCTCACCCATCCGCAACACCCTCCCCCTCTCCTTCCCTCTCCCTACTGTCTCTCCTTCTCAGTCGCTCCCCTCCTCTCCCTCTTTCCTTCCTTCTTTCTAAGCCTCTCTCTCCACTCTTATTCCTCGCCGCTTCACCCTCTCTACCGCGCGTGTACCTTTCCCCTCCCTGTCGATTCTCTTCATGTCTCCCTCTTTCACCTCCCCTTCATCTCTCTCCCTCGGTTCCCCTCCCCTCTTCCTCTCTCCCTCTTCGTCTCTCTCTCTCCGCCTCCCTTCCCTCCTCTCCTCCCTTCTCCCCTCCCTTCCTCTCTACTCTCTCTCTCTCTCCTCTCCCCCTCTCTCTCTTTTCTGTGCATGAAGTGTGGTTGATTCCATTAAAGGCTATTATTATCATCGTATTAAGAAGGTCGTTCCACTTCGTCAATTTCCGGAAAATATCAGCTAAATTAGATAAGATTCTAGAATTACTTATATAAACAGTAAAGCGGTTTTTTCCCCTGTAATCAGATCCTCCAGAATGCTGATTAAGACGACAGGGAATTTTCCTTGACCTGTCGTATGTGAAATCACGTCGACAAGGTCAAGATTGTGGCCTTCAGGTGTTGCTTCTTGGGTTGCCACGCGCACGCACATACCACGCACGCACACGAGCATCTCTGTGTCCATGCATATGTACACTTAAACACCGACAGATCTACACATACACATGAACATGAACATACACAAACACACACACGCACACACATACAAACACACCCCACACAGATATAAACACGTACACACACACCCACACAGATATAAACACGTACACACACACACACACACACACACACACACATACACACACATCACACACACACACACACACACACACACACACACACACAACACAACGCACACACATCACGCACGCGCGCCCATTAGCCCTCCCCGCTCACCCAGTGCCTCCTCCTCCTCCGAGAGACAGCGCCGCACTGAAGAACCTCTCAAAATCTCTCAGCCATCACTTTGTACCATTAAACAAATTGTGCCGGATTCACAGACGACCCCACATCCTGCTGCCAGGCGGCGCCATCATCTCAATTATAAACGCCGAGTGTATATATAACTCGAAGTGGCTGCTTGTTGTCAGAAACGGCCATTAAAAAAACGACAATTACATCAAAAGGCGGAAGGAGCGCGTTCAAGCAATGGGGAGAGGTTCGCTCGGAGGAAGAGTGGGGGTGGAAGGTCGCTCGAAGGAACAGCCGGAGGGAAGCCGTTTTCTATGCCGTTTTCTATGATGGCGGTTCGGAGGGGAAACTTCCGGATGTGGGGAAAAGGCAAACTAATTGCGGTTAATTTGAAGGGTAAAGGGAAAAAATAGGGTAGGCAGAAAAGATAAAAAGAACTGAGAGGATGAGGGAGAGGGAGAGAGAGAGCGAGAGAAAGTTTGTGTCGTGTTTCCTTTTTCTCTATGGAGAGAAATATGGAGATTTGTTATTTGAAATTCCCCGAAATTTCATGATATGATAAAGAGAGAAAAAAAATCTTGCATCATTACTATCAATGTCAGTGACTCGTAGATGATATAAATATGCTAATTATGATAACGAGGTGATGATATAACTACGTACTACGACTACCATTGCAGGTATTATTACCATTACTACTAATAAAAACTCTAGTAATGCATCTCATCATCATCATTCGTCTCACCATTCGTTCACAATTATAATATTGCAGTGAGTATAATGATTAGAATAATAACGGTGATGATAATCGTGAAATCAGTGATAATTTTAACTGTAGAAGGAGTGACAAGTACTGAGAGAGAGAGAGAGAGAGAGAGAGAGAGAGAGAGAGAGAGAGAGAGAGAGAGAGAGAGAGAGAGAGAGAGAGAGAGAGAGAGAGAGAGAGAGAGAGAGAGAGATGCAATGCAATATATATATAATATATATATAATATATATATATATATATATATATATATATATATACATATACACATATACACATACATACATACATATAGACACACACACACATAATATGTATACACAAACCACACATTATCTATCTACTTATCTGTGTATATCCGTCTATTAGTCTGGCAATCCATCACTCTATGTTCTTTTTAAACTGATTGGAAAAAAGCAAAATAAACGATTTGGCAGTGTAAACGGAACACACACACACACTCACAAACACTCCCGCGTGCACACATGATGCCATCACCACCATGTCTATTATTGTCATTGTTATCATCACAAATTTTATCAAAATTTCGAATCATTGATATCATCATATTGCTTATTGTCGTTATCTGTATTGAATTACTTTATCATTATCATCTTATTAAACTTCCATCACACAAAAGCACCAAAATATATCCTATATACTAGTGTATATCCCTAAGTAATTCTATATACTAATAAGTATGTATGTGAATGGATATATATATATAATAAATATATATATATATATATATATATTATATATTTATATATATATATATATATTTAATATATATATATATAACTATATATATATATTTATATATATATTATTATATTATTATTTCTCTTATTATGAAGAAGTTTCTGATCGGGAAACACGTGTTAACATACATACTTATATACATACATACATAATATATAATATATATTATATATATAATATATAATATTATATATATATATATGTATGATGTATGTATATATGTATGTATGTTACAACACGTGTTTCCGATCAGAAACTTCTTTCATAATAAGAGAAATATTTTATTATATATAATATATATATATATATATATATATATAAATATATATATATATATATGTAGATATGTGTTGTGTGTGTGTGTGTGTGCGTATCAACAAATGCTCTTTTATTCACTGTCGGGAGTTTCCGTTGGCGAAACACGTGTTGCTGCGACCCAGCTTATCGTCTGCACAAGTCCACTCCAGTAAAGGTAGTAACAGACTGTGTAGCGGACTTCACTGCAATCATTACCCCCCCCCCCCTCCCACACGCGCTCACCTACCCCCCCCCCCACACCTTCCTCTCCTGCTTAGGTATCATCATCGGTTTCTCTTTCGTTGTGTTTTGCTTTGTTTGGTTTTTTCATGTTTATCTGTTGTTGGTGTATATATATTTTCTTTTCTTTGCGTCCCCCCATAAACAAATTTGAATTCCAAAGAGAAAGAAATAAAAGATCCATCTTTTTTTTTATCCTTAATTTTGTTACATCAATCCTCTTTCCTTCATGAAGAAGGATAGGAAGAAGAAAAGAAGTAGTAGAAAAGAATAGGAAGGAGGTGAAGAAGAAGAAGAAGAAGAAGAAGAAGAAGAAAAGAGAGAAGAAGAAGAAGAAGAAGAAGAAGAAGAAGAAGAAGAAGAAGAAGAAGAAGAAGAGAGAAGAAGAAGAAGAAGAAGAAGAAGAAGAAGAAGAAAGAATAGAAGAGGAGAAGAAAAAGACGAAAGAAACGGGAGATTGAAAAGAAGAAAAAGAAGAAGAGAAAGAAAAAAGAAAAAATTGGATCCGCGCAGCAATAACAGAGCAAAAAACGGGGGCAATATAACGACCCATTTAAACCATTACATTGTTACGTTCCCCTCCCTAACAAGCGAACGGGCGCAGTTACCTACTCCACGTATTCATGACACTCGATCACAGTCGCTGCTGTCATTACGCGTGAAGTTTGTCATGAATCGTCACACAACTTCNAGGGAAAGGGGGGGGAAGGGAGAGGGAGGGAAGGGAAGGGAGGGAGGGGAAGGAAGGGGAGGGGAGGGAGGGGAGGGAGGGGAGGGGAAGGGGGAGGGATTTTAGATAGATAGATTAGAAGATTAGAATAGATTTAGAAGAGAGAAGAGAGAGAGAGGGAGGAAGAAGAAGAGAGAGAGAGAGAAGAGAGGAGGAGAGAGAGAGAGAAGAGAGAAGAGAGAGAAGAGAAGAAAGAGAGGAGAGAGGGGGGGGGAGGGAAAAAGGAGGGAGGGAGAAAAAGAGAGAAGAAGAGA
>NW_020869741.1:1033026-1040526 GCF_003789085.1 Penaeus vannamei | reverse complement strand
AGGACCCGATGCGAAGTGAGGTGTTCTCTGATTAATCGTGATTATGAAGTGAGGAAGGGGAGGGTAAGTCTGTGAGGATGTTCCTCTGATTATCGTGATTATGAAGTGACGGAAAGGGGGGTAAGTCTGTGAGGTGTTCCTCCGAGAAGCGTGATTATGAAGTGACGGAAAGGGGGTAAGTCTGTGAGGTGTTCCTCTGATTACCGTGATTATGAAGTGACGGAAGGGGGGGTAAGTCTGTGAGGTGTTCCTCTGATTATCGTGATTATGAAGTGAGGGAAAGGGGGTAAGTCTGTGAGGTGTTCCTCTGATTACCGTGATTATGAAGTGAGGGAAAGGGGGTAAGTCTGGTGAGGTGTTCTCTGATTACCGTGATTATGAAGTGAGGAAAGGGGGTAAGTCTGTGAGGTGTTTCTCTGAGTAACGTGATTATGAAGTGAGGGAAAGGGGGGTAAGTCTGTGAGGTGTTCCTCTGAAGATTATGAAGTGACGGAAGGGGTGTAAGTCTGTGAGGTGTTCTCTGATTACCGTGATTGAAGTGACGGAAGGGGGGTAAGTCTGTGAGGTGTTCCTCCGATTAGCGTGATTATGAAGACGAAAGGGGGGTAAGTCTGTGAGGTTTCCTCCGAGAAGCTGAGGGAAAGGGGGTAAGTCTGTGAGGTGTTCCTCTGATTACCGTGATTATGAAGTGACGGAAGGGGGGTAAGTCTGTGAGGTGTTCTCTGATTACCGTGATTATGTGTAAGTCTGTGAGTGTGATTATGAAGTGACGGAAAGGGGGGTAAGTCTGTGAGGTGTTCCTCCGAGAAACGTGATTATGAAGTGACGGAAGGGGGGTAAGTCGTGAGGTGTTCTCCGAGGAAGCGTATTATGAAGTGACGGAAGGGGGTGGGTAAAAGTCTGTGAGGTGTTCCTCTGATTAACCGTGATTATGAGTGAGAGTGAAGAGAGGGGGGGCGAGGTCTAGTTCTTTCATCGTGGTGAGAACTTTTAGTTATTTTCACAGTCGGTTTAATTCTCATGGAGTTGTATGAATTTCATAGTTTTTTTTTTTTTTTTTAAGAGCATTAGAAAAAAAAAGATTAAGAACAGGATTCACATAGACAGTTATAGGCCTACAAAAATGCATCCTTAAGACTTTTACAGCATTGAATACAAGTTCTGTCATTTTTTATTCCGTACTTTTCGTGAACGTAAAAAAAAAAGTATCGTTCAATTAAATTTTGAACAATATCCTGAGTGAAGCAAGAGCTGTGTGTCTTGGAACGTGAAATAGTTATTTGAACACAAAGTCAAATAACAGTAATTAGTCCTTCAAATACTCTCTTTATCTAATCTATAAGAAATGAATTGAAGTTTGGGAAAGCTGGATATGTACTTGGTCTTGATAGAGTGTGGAGAGAGAGAGAGAGAGAGAGAGAGGAGAGAGAGAGGAGAGAGAGAGAGAGAGAGAGAGAGAGAGAGAGAGAGAGAGAGAGAGAGAGAGAAGAGAGAGAGAAGAGAGAGAGAGAGAGAGAGAGAGAGAGAGAGAGAGAGAGAGAGGAGAGAGAGAGAGAGAGAGAGAGACAGAGACAGAGACAGAGACAGAGACAGAGGAGAGACAGAGACAGACAGAACAGAGACAGAGACAGAGAAGAGTGAGAGTGAGAGAGATGATGAGAGAGAGAGTGAGACAGATAGATAGGAGAGAAAGAGATAAATAGATGAGAGAGAGAGAAGAGAGAGAGATAGAGATAGACAAGAGAGAGAGATGATGAACAGAGAAAGAGTGATAGACAGATAGAGATAGACAGAGGAGAGAGACAATGATAGATAGAGAGAGAGAGACAGAGAAAGAGTGACAGACAGAAGATAGATAGATACATAGATAGAGAAAGATAGATAGAGAGAGACAATGGACCAAACAATTCCAACAGTCAAGTCACCAGACCCGGTAGGGAAAGTTGACGAAAATATGTCTTAATTAAGCATTCAGCAATCATATTATACGCTGATTAAGATGTAAATGCCCACCTGGTCAGATTTCGGCTTCAGTCTGCATGCGATTCCGTTAAATGCAAATCTGATTAAGCAGAGTGGTATGCAAACTGCCCGAAACACGAATGGTGAACTTAAACGCTAGAAAGATTTTATGAATAGGAATCGTCTTTAAAACCAATTTTGAAAGAAAGAAAGAGAAAAAAGGGAGAAAAAAGGAAAAAAAAAAAAAGAAATACGTATACATAGATACTTTGAAAGAAAGAAAGGAGAAAAAAAGGAAAAAAAAAAAAAAAAAAGTAAATACGATATATAGATTTGAAAGAAAGGAGAAAAAAGGAGAAAAAGATAAAAAAGAAAATACGTATACATAGATACATAATGCATGAGAATAGGAAAATAGCTACAATAAGAATCGTATTTATTTGGTTGTTTTAATATTCATCTTTGTTCATAAGTGTGTGTTTACACATCTACATACACACATTAATACATATCTGTATATCTACATACATACATACATACATACATACATACATACATACATACATACATACATACATACATACATACATACATACCATACATACATACATACATACATACATACCATACATATATAGATAGAGAGAGAGAGAGAGAGAGAGAGAGAGAGAGAGAGAGAGAGAGAGAGAGAGAGAGAGAGAGAGAGAGAGAGAGAGAGAGAGAGAGAGAGAGAGAGAGAGAGAGAGAGGAGAGATGGAAAGTCCTACAGCCCCCCCTCCCCCTAAAAAAAATAAATCACAAAATCAATGCAAAAACAAATACAAATAGATAAACAGATGAATAAATACTAAAATGAATGAATAAATAAATAAATAAAACCTCACGCATAAAGAAACATACGAGTTTACGTCACATAAGCTCCCGCAGTTATTTGTAAGCTTTGGGGTCCCAGCGGAGAAGCCTTACAACGGGCTTGTATAAGGCTTAAAATCCCGTGAAACAGAATTGGCATCATGGCCACTGAGTCTTAGAAACTATGGACAAGGACAGCTCTATAAAATGACGTAATGGGAGAAGAGAAAGGAAGGAGAAAGGGAGAGGAAGAGGAGAAGAAGGGGATGGAGAGGGAAAAAAAGAGGAGGAGAAGGAGAAGGAGATGGAGGGGAAAGAGGAGGAGGAGGAGAAGGAGATGGAGATGAAAAAAGAGGAGGAGAAGAGAAAGGAAGGAGAAAGGGAGAGGAAGAGGAGAAGAAGGGGATGGAGATGAAAGAAAGAGGAGGAGAAGGAGAAGGAGATGGAGGGAAAGAGGAGGAGGAGGAGAAGGAGATGGAGATGAAAAAAGAGGAGGAGAAGAGAAAGGAAGGAGAAAGGGAGAGGAAGAGGAGAAGAAGGGATGGAGAGGGAAAAGAGGAGGAGAAGAGAAAATGGAGGGGGAGAGGAGGAGGAGGAGGAGGAGAAGGAGATGGAAGGGAGGAAGAGGAGGAGGGAGGGAGGAGGAGAAGGAGATGGAGGGTGAAGAGGTGGAGGAAGAGGAGGAGGAGAAGAGAAGGAGGAGGAAGAGGAGGAGAAAGGAGGAGGAGAAGAAGATGGAGGGGAAGAGGAGGAGAAGGAGGAGGAGGAGAAGGAGATGGAGGGGGAAGAGGAGGAGGAAGAGGAGGAGGAGAAGGAGATGGAAGGGGAGGAAGAGGGACCAGAAGAAACAGGAAGAGAAAACAGAGATAAAGAACACACGAAAAGGAGAAAGAAAGACTAGTAGAAATAATAAATCTTAAATTATTTTTCTTTCCATTATTCGCATTTTGACCATTTTCTCTTTTCTTTCTTTTCAACAGATAGAACGCGGTAGAAGGAGAGAAGAAGAAGAAGAAGAAGACAAGAAGAAAACAGACAGATAAGGAGAAGACAGAAAGAGGAATAAAAAGAGAAGAGAAAAGGAAGAAGAAGAATTAAGAGAGAAGTAGGGGGAGAGAGAAAGAGAGAGAAAGAGAGAGAGAGAGAGAAAGCGAGAGGGGGAGAGAGCACCACCAACATGGCTTCTCTCTCTCTGCTGCGTTTCCCCTCTTTCTGTCCCCTCGTTGCCTTCCTGCTCGTCGCTCTCATGAGGGAAGGTGAGTCAACACCTGTGGGGAAGGCATGGCAACTGGTAATTAACATGGCAACTAATATGGCAACTGGTAATTAACATGGCAACTAAAATGGCAACTGTTAACTAGTATGGCGACTAAATGGCAACTGGTAACTAGCATGGCAACTAATATGGCAACCCGTAATTAACATGGCACCTGGTAACTAACATGGCACCTGGTAACTAACACTAGCATGGCACCTGTAACTAACCTGGCAACTAAAATGGCACTTGGTAACTAACATGGCACCTGGTAACTAACATGGCACCTGGTAACATGGCACTAACTAACACATAAAACTCTGGTAACTAATCGCATGACAACGTACAGGTCTATGTGGGAAAGTCTTGGTATTATACCAGTAGGAGAGGTATGGCAACACACCTTTAGGGATGGTATGGCAAGGAAATTTTAAGGAAAGATATGGCAATACACCTGTAGGAGAGGAATGGCAACACATTTGTAGAAAAGGTAAGGCAAGGTATTTTGAGGAAATGTATGGCAATACGTCTATAGGAAAGATATGACAGCACTTCTGTAGGAAAGATATGGCAACGGATATTTAGTGAACTCTTAGGTAATGTATGGCAACACATTTATAGAGTAGGTATGGCAACACACCTGTAGGAAAGGTATGAAACACGTCTGTACGTAATGCATGGCAACGCATATGCAATTTAGGAATGAAACACATCTTTAGGTAATATATGGCAACACACCCATAGAAAAAAGTATGGCAACACATATTTGGCAAGTATGACACAATTTGGCAAGGATATGAAAAGCCATGTTAGCAAAACTGTAAAGAAAATATGGCAAAAAAGTCTTTAGACCAGGTATGGCATCGCACTTGTAAGAAATGCAGGACAACACACCCATACAGGCATGGCAACACGTGCAGGGAAGGTATGGCAATGGATCTTAGCAATAGTTAGGTTAAGCTTTTTTTTTTTTTTTTTTATTTTATTTATATATAGCAATTGATTGACTGCTTAATGATTCTATTTTTGGCAAATAATTCTGATTCAAGTCTTCAATGGTTTAATTAAATTTTTTAATGCTGAATATCCTCACAAAAAAAAAAAAAAAAAAAAAATGATGATAAAGCACTGATAAAACACCCCCTCTCCCTCCCCCCCCCTACTAAATGGCACCTGGCCTTGGCACTAACATTGGTAACTAACATAACCAACTAAAAAAAAAAAAAAAAATGATGATAAAGATTATAAACAACCCCTCCCCTCCCCTACCCCCCTCCTTCTCCCCCCTCCCCCCCCCCCCCTTCACCACCGGACCTAACTCAGTGTTGCCAACCCACAGCGCACGGCATTTCCTGCGTGCAGTGCGAGGCCGACTCCATCCCCGGCGCCCCCGACCCCCCTGCATAGCCAACCCCCCGCCCCCCCAGCCATGCAACGGGTCCATGAGCGTCTGCATGACTGTGAGGACGTACATCCCCGCCGAGGAGGACACGCGTGAGTTTTGTTGTTGTTGTTGTTGTTGTTCTTTGAGTTTTTTTTCTTTGTTGTTTTCTTTCTTTGAGTTTTTTTCTTTGCTGTTTTCTTTCTTTTTTTCTTTGTTTTCTTTGTTTTTTGTTGTTTTTTTCTCTTTATTTTTTGTTTTCTTTCTTTGATTTTTTTTGTTTTCTTTGTTGTTTCTTTCTTTTTATTCTTTGTTTTCTTTCTCTTTGAGTGTTTTGTTGTTGTTGTTTTCTTTCTTTTTTTCTTTGTTTTCTTTCTTTTTATTCTTTGTTTTCTTTCTTTGATTTTTGTTGTTGTTGTTTTCTTCTTTCTTTGATTTTTTTTTTTGTTTTTCTTTCCTTGAGTTCTTTTTGTTTTTGTTTTTGTTGTTTTTCTTGAATTCTTTTTTTTGTTTTTTGTTGTTTTTTATTCCTCTTTTCTTATGATGATGATGATGATGAGTAATTATGATAATAATGATAGCAATGATAATGATGATAATAATAGTATCATTGATAAAGGTAATGATGATGATAATAATTATAATAATAACAGTAATTATAATGATTATAAGAATAAGAATAATAGTAGTAATGATAATAGTTATTAGTTATTATCATCCTTAGTATTTCTTATCACCATTACTGTTATCATTATTTCTTATCATCATTAGTATTATTATTATTGATATCATTATTGTTATTATCATTATTGGTGTTATTATTATTGTTGTTATCATTATTATTATCATTATCGTTCTTCTTCTTCTTCTTCTTCTTATTATTATTATTATTATTATTATTATTATCATTATCAATCATCATTACCAAATGTCATTAGCATTAACAATGAAAGTAGTTTAAGTATTATCCTTATAGTCATCATCCCTACTGTCAGTCTCATTATCTTTATTACTATTATCATCATCACTATCCTTATTACTATTATCATCATCACTATCCTTATTACTATTATCATCATCACTATCCTTATTACTATTATCATCATCACTATCCTTATTCTATTATCATCATCACTATCCTTATTACTATTATCATCATCACTATCCTATATACTATTATCACATCACTATCCTTATTATTATTATCTTATTATTATTATCATCATCACTATCCTTATACTATTATTATTAATTATTATTATCTTTATTACTATTATCATCATCACTACCCTTATTATTATTATTATCATCATTATCTTATTACTATTTATTCATTCCTTATTATTATCTTTATTTACTATTATCATCATCATCACTATAGTACTATTATCATATCATATCCTTATTACTATTATCACCATCACTATCCTTATTATTACCATTTTCATCATCACCATTCTATCATTATCATTGATATCATTACAGCATCATTTTCACCTAGAAATCTTGGCCTTGACTTCTAACTTATATTCTAAATTCTCACTTATAGCAAGTGTTTACGTCATACAAAGTTTATTTTCCTTCACAATGTTCAAAAACAACTTTGGTAACCTTTGTCATGATTTACATGTGAGTTCCACGAATATAAATGCTATAAATACTTTTCTATCAATGATATAAATCATATGTCATCTTAACATATCATAAACAAAATTATTATCGTATTTAGCATCAATAAAACAAATATTATAACTACAACATATAACATGATGATATTAATGTCATAAAGCTCATATGCTAACAATAGCACTATCACAATAACTTGGCAATGATGCTACAGATTAACATCATAATATTAGTATCATACCAATGACATCATAGCATAAACATATCAATTATATCAACATTATTTTATATCAACATTATAACATTATCATAGCATGTGTCTTAAAGTATTGGTATTGTAACACAATGACATAACATGAAAGTAACACCCTATGACTGTCATAACAGTAATTCCATGGTATTACCACCATGACACCATCATACC
>NW_020869741.1:1023026-1025526 GCF_003789085.1 Penaeus vannamei | reverse complement strand
AGGGAGGGATGGGAGGAGGAGGAGGAAGAGGAGAGGGAGGAGGGAGAAAGGAGGAGGTGAAGGGATGGGGAGAAAGAGAGGAAGGAGGAAGGGGGAGGAAGGAGGGAGGGGAGGATGAAGGAAGAAAGGAGTGGAAGGGGATGGGAGGAAGGAGAGGGATGGGAGGAAGAAAGAGGAGGAAGAGGGAGTGAAGGGATAGGAAGAGGGGGGGGAGAATGGAGGAGGAGGAGGAGGGAGGAGGGAGAGGAGAAAGAAGGAAGGAGGGAGGGGTGGGAGGAGGAGGAGGAAGAGGAGAGGGGAGGGAGAAGGAGACGATTGAAGGAGAAAGGAGGGGGAGGGGGAGGGAGAAGGAGGAGGTGGAAAGGGAGGGGAGGAGAAGGAGGTGAAAGGGAAAGGAGGTGGAAGGGAGAGGAAAGGAGGGGAAGGGGAGGAAAAAAAAGAAAAGGAGGAGGAGGGAGAAAAAGAAAGAAAGACGAAGAGGAAGAGGAAGAAGAGGAGGAGGAGGGAAATTCTTAGAGAGAGAGAAGGCACGATTGTTATAAATAAGGAAGGGCGAGGACGAGGAGGAGAAGAGGAGGAGAGGAGGAAGAGAAAGAGGAGAAGGAGAAGAGAAAGGAGAGAAGGAGGAGGAAGAGAAAAGGAGGAGAAGGAGGAAGAGGAGGAGGAAAGAGGAGGGGAAGCTAGGAGAGGAGGAAGAAGGTTCTCTGAAGGAAACTATTACTTGTTATTATATACATCATCAATTATCAATTCTACTTCCATTCCTATCCATTTCAAACACAATTAATTTTTCATTAAGCAAAACTTCACAAGGAGCCAGTCAAACCTCGCCTGCGCAGAGAAGGAAATATCACACACAATGAAATAAATAAAAAAGATAGACAGAGAGAGAGAGAGAAAAACAAACTCAAAGAAATATAAGAATGTACAAAGAACTCACAAGAAGCTAACACACACACACACACACTAACACACACACACCACACAACAACACTTGTAAAAGACCCGATAGGCCACTTCTAGACCCAGTGAGGCGGGAAAACCAAGATAGCCGACATAAGTTACATACCGCTGCAGATGTCTCTCTCCACCCCCCCCCCCCACCCTTTCCCTTATCCCCCTTGGCCCCCTCTCCCCCCTCCCCCTTAGTGTGGAGATAGTGCATGATGTAAAGGCCAGTGAGAGGGAAATGAGAGAGGGAGAGAAGAGAGAGAGAGAGAGAGAAGAGAGAGGGAGAGAGGAGAGAGGAGAGAGGAGAGAGGAGAGAGGGAGGGAGAGAGAGAGAGAGAGAGAGAGAAGAGAGAGAGAGAGAGAGAGAGAGAGAGAGAGAGAGAGAGAGAGAGAGAGAGAGAGAGAGAGAGAGAGAGAGAGAAGAGAAAGAGGAAGAGAGAAAGAGAGAGAGAGAGAGAGAAAGAGAGAAGAGAAGAGAGAAGAGAAAGAAAGAGAGAAAGAAAGAAAAGATAGAAAGAGAGAGAGACCAAGAGGCAAACCATAAAAACGTCGAAAAAGAAAAAAGAAAAATCGAAAAAGAGAAGGAAAAAAAAAAAATAATAATAATAAGATATAACGAAGCATCGAGACAATCCAACCCCTTAAAATATATACAACCCTTACAACCCTAAATCACACGTGACCCATATCTGCCAACGACACCACGATTTTGCTTCAGGATAAAATTGACTTCCTGTGCTGTTAGGGTAATGGATGACGTCATTGGCCCTTCCTGCAGCTGGTCTCGTGTCACAGGTCGTTTGAAGAGGGATACACTAGTGTGTAGGTGTGGCTGTGTGGAAGGATTTTGCTGTCTGTCTGTCTTGTCTCCTATTCTCTCTGCACTCATAGTGTTATTTATTGTGTGTGTGTTTCTCTCTCTTTCTCGTCTCTTCTCTCCATCTCTCTCACTCATCCAGTCATATCTCCGTCCTCGAGTTCTCTCTTCTTCCCACATCACTCCTCACTCCGATTATCTTCTCGCTCCTCCCTCTTCGTTCATCCTATCCTAACAGCTTCGCTCTCGTCTCAGTCTCTGCCCCGCGCATCGCCATTAGTCCCGTTCCACCACCTGCAGTTATGTACCCTGATGTTTTCACGTAGTATCATGCTCAGCACTCAACCATTCACCAATATCGATGCATCATTACCAGAACCCCCTATTAGTCCCATATCTCGAGGCGCTATCTTTCACATGTCTCATCTCTTCCCTCACGCTTATCTTCTCTTCAATCCTCCCAGGCGACCTCAATTCATCGTCGATTCGAATTACTCGATTTCATCTGAGAACATCACTCCCTCATCGACAGTCCTCCGTCTCGAGCCCCACATCCGCCATCCGCTTCATTAATGTTCACTGGGCCGTGTCTCTCTCCTCGTCATGATCTCACTCTTTCATATATATATATATAATAACTAATATACATAATATACCACTCTATAAATGATAGATAGATAGATGATAGATAGAAGATAGATACGATAGATGAGACCTAGATAGATATGATCG
>NW_020869741.1:975793-983293 GCF_003789085.1 Penaeus vannamei | reverse complement strand
TTTGATGACTGATGAGACACGAAATATTACGAAGTCAAATATTATACAATGACCTTAATAACAAACGTACAGGATTTTTTTTTTTTTTTTTATTTTTTAGATGTACGTGTAAATTATCGTGTACGTACATGAATTGCGCACACGGGTTGGTAACCATATATGTGCTACAAACAAAAAAAAAAAAGCACAAAGAAAAGAAAAAAAACAGGCTACATGCTGACTTTCATACATCATAGAAATATTTTCCCTAAAATAGAAAAAACAAAAACAAAGTAAAGAGAAAAAAAAAAAATTTCACAAAAGTACAATAATATATAAATACACTCCAAGAATCAACAATATATAAAAATCATGTAAAACAAACAAATATACGATCTAAAAAAACACCAGAAAAGAACAAAAAACAAATCAAAAAACAACAAAATCCTCAAGAATGACAACACCATTTTACAATTCAAAAAAAACAAAAAAAATTAAAAACGCCACACAATCTGAACATCCCGCCCCAACGCCCCAACAAAGGCGTGCATAAACAACAACAACAAACCCAAAAAGAAAACAAGCCAAGTGTTTGAAGACTGCATTATGACACGGCTGCAACATGACCTTTGTCTTGCTCATTACAGCCTCGCCACTTCCTTGCCTCTCCTCACGCCGCCTTTTTGTGTCCTCCTCGGCTCGTGGGCCGCCCCTTCGCCTCGCTCGCCCTCTCGTGTGTCTGTCTGTCTCTGTCTCTTTCTCTGGCTTGTCTGTCTCTGTCTCTGTCTTCTCTGTCTGTTCTGTCTCTAGCTTTCTCTGTCTCTGTCTGTCTGTCTCTAGCTTTCTCTCTCTCTCCTGTCTCGCTCGCCCTCGTGTGTCTGTCTGTCTTTCTCTCTTTCTCTGTCTTCTGTCTGTCTCTGTCTCGGCTTCTCTTCTCTCTCTCTGGTCCTCTGCTCGCCTCTCGTGTGTCTGTCTGTCTCTGTCCTCT
The DNA here is from genome assembly GCF_003789085.1 of Penaeus vannamei. NCBI lineage: Eukaryota > Metazoa > Arthropoda > Malacostraca > Decapoda > Penaeidae > Penaeus > Penaeus vannamei. The sequence continues at coordinate 982,326 of NW_020869741.1, read as the reverse complement.
GTTCTCTGTTCTGTCTGTCTGTTCCTCTAGTCTCTGGCTTTCTCAATCTTATCTCTCTGATCCTCGCTCGCCCTCTGTGTGTCTGGGTCTGTCCTCTGTCTCTGGTCTCTGTCTGGTCTGTCTGCTGGCTGTCTCTCTTCTCTCTGTCTCTACCTCTCGTCTCTGTGCATCTGTCTCTGTCTCTTACCTCTTCTCTACCTATCTCTCTCTTCTGTCTGTCTCTCTTTTGTCTCTCTCTCTTTCCTCTTTCTCCCCTTGTAATATGCACACACAACTACACACTGAATCTGCCACACAACAACACATATATGTGTGTGTTGTTGTGTGTGTGTGTTGTGTGTGTGTTGTAGGTGTGGTGTGTTGTGTGTGTGTGGTGTGTGTGTGTTGGTGTGTGTGGTGTGTGTGTGTGTAAATATAGTGTGTATAGTATATATATGTAATATGTGTATATAATATAATATAATATATATTATATAATATATATATATATATATGTATATATATATACCTAGATATATACATTATATATATATATAATATTAATATATATATATATAATATATAATATATATATATATATATATATTAATATTCTATACACATATTTGTGCATCCACAGCATCCATTCCCACCTGCATGAGTACACGGTAAGCCCATAAACAAGGCCAAAACCGCAGCCCAAAATAACCAGGATCAAAAGCCCGAAATTCACGAAGAAAAAAGGTTACTTCACGCCTCCACACGGCCAGTAGGAGGTCAGAAAGGGGAGGGGGGAGGAGGGAGGAGGAGGGAGGGAGGGGGGTGAGGGAGGGAGGGAGAGAAAGGGAGGGGGATTTTGGGAGGAAGGGGCAGGCAAGAGAGGGAGGAGGGATGGAGGGAGGGGGTGGGGGGATAGGGGGAGGGAGGGAGGAAGGGGGGTGGGGAGGGGAGGGGAAGGGGAAAGAGGGAGGGAGGGATGGAGGAGGGGAAAGAGAGGGGGATGGAAGGAGGGGTGGGGGAGGGAGGGGAAGGGGAAAAGGGAGGAGGAGGGGTGGGAAGGAGGGGGTGGGGAGGGAAGGAGGGTGAGAGGGAGGGGAAAGAGGGTAGGGAGAGAGGGGAACGAGGGGAGGGGGGAGGGGTGGGGAGGGGAAAAGAGGGAGGGACAGAGGAATGGAGGAAGAGAGGGGAAAGAGGGGAGGGAGGATGGAGGGTGAGAGAGGGAGGATGAAGGGCGAAGAGAGGGAGGGCAGGAGAGAGAGGAGAAAGAAAAAAGAGGGAAAAGAGTAAAGGGAAGAGGGGAAACAGACGGCGAAGGGATCAGGGGAAGAGGAGGAGAGATATGAGAACAGGGAGCAAGAGTAGGTGGAGGGCGAGGGGAAGGGGTGCGGGGAGGGGAGCAAGGGGAAAGGAAGAGGGGAGAAGGGGGTGCGGAGGGGCTTTACCAGAAAAGGAAGTGTCGGTGCTTGTACATAAGGTCAGCCACAGTGCGGGCTACGCGGCAGGCCTGAGAGAAAGAGGGATGAGATAGATAGATATGGAGAGAGAGAGGGAGAGAAGAGAGAGAGAGAGAGAGAGAGAGGGGAGAGAGGAGAGAGAGAGAGAGAGAGAGATAGAGTAGAGAGAGAGAGAAGAGAGAGAGGAGAAGAAGATTGGATGAGCGAGAGAGAGAGAGAAGGGAGAGAGAAGAGGAAGAGGGAGAGAGAGAGGAGACATAGGACAGGAGAGCCGAGGGAAGAGGAGAAAAAAACAATGTACCAGAGAGGTAGGAGAGAGACGCCAGCAGAGGAGAGGGAGAGAGAGAGAGGAGAAGAGGGGAGAGAGAGCAGGGAGAGAGGAGAGGAGGAGGAGAGAGAGAGGAGAGAACAGAGACAAAGAGAAAAAGAACTGGAAGAGGCGGGAGGAGGAGACGGAGGGAGATGAGGAATGAGCCATTGAGTCGAATAAAGAAAAGCAGGAAAAAAAGCGAGTGAAGAGATGGGGAAGAAGATAGAGGATACGGAGAGGACGCACGAAAAGGGACAGAGAGGAGAGAGAATCGAAGAAAGAAGGGAGCAAGAGGAAAAAGAAAGAAAGAGAACAGAAAACAGAAAAAGGAGAGAGGGAGAAAAAGAGAAGAAAAGGCTCGCCACAAAATATTTGTTCCAGATCACAGTACGAATATATACAATAAGCAGACACAAACGGGATATTGTCTCCGCACCGATACGCTCCCAGGGCTAAAATGCGGGGTATTGTGTGAGGCAGAGTGTGTGAACGGGTCTTCCTGGAACATTCCTAATCCTCTCTCTTCTTGCTCTGATTCTCACATTTCTCTTTTTCCTTCTCTCTCCTGCTCTTCCCGCTTTTTATCTTTTACGCATTTCCTCTGTCCCTTCCTCCTAATCCCTCTACTATTTTTTTCTCCCAGACACCGGACGGACTCGCCCACTCGGACAGGTCAGTTCCTGCCGCACTTACATTGTGAGTAGGTCGTGGCGTTACATACTCTCCTCTTGTTTTTTACTCCATCTCATATCCCCTACTACCATTTTCTTATTTTCTGTCTCCCTTCCTCTGGCTGCTTCTCGCTTTTCCCCAGCCTCCCATTTTCCTCTTCTCTTTCTCCCTCTCTCCCCTCCTTCTCCTCTTCCTCTGCGTTCTCTTCTTCTCCCCCCCTTTCCTTGCTTCCGTTCTTCTCCCCTCCTTCGCATACTCCTTTCTCTCTTCCTTCTCTCTTTCTCTCTCGACTACCCCCTCCTTCCATCTCTTCTCGCTTCCTCTCCTCTCTCTCCCTATTCCAATCTCCTTCTGCTCTCTTCTCTCTTTCTCTCTGCTGCCTCTTTCCATCCTCGTAAAACATTTCCCAGCATCATGTCCTCTTTGTTAACGCTCCGAGAGGTTTTTATGACGAGTTGTGCATTATGTGATATTAAGTTATATGATGCTCTGCTGGGAGGGCGGTCCTTTATGGGGCAGCGGGCGGGGGCGCTTTTACCCGCAGGACGATTTTGTCGCGTCTTGATCAAGATTTAGCTCTTTTGGGCGACGTTTGTGGGGGGTGGGGGGAAGGGGGGGGGGGGGGGGGAAGGGGGAAAGGGGAGGGGGGGTGTTCTGTGTGGTAGGGGTTAAATGTTGTTTTCTCTTCGTTGTTGTTGTTTGTTGGTTTGGTTTTGTTGTGTGGCGTCTGGTGTGTTTTTTGGATGCGTCCGTTCGTCTCACCTCGGATGAAATCTTTAGATGGTCTTAACTTTTAGATGTTCGTATTCTCGGCGTCGCCCATTTTCTTTTCCCTTAGTGGAACTTGATGGTTGCTGCGTTCGTTTCGTGATGCAGACTGACGCCCTCCGTCTTTGCAGGTTCGTGTCGCACACCACGGCCGGCTGCCCCGACGGCTACATGCAGATCGAGGAGCTGAGTCGGGCCGAGCTCACACCAGGCTACTGGTGGGCGCCGCCTGGGGCCACAACGTGTACTACTCGGAGACGTCGGCCGTGACGCTCATGCTGCGGGTGTTCAACCGCATCGAGGAGAGCGGCCCGCCAACGCCCGGCTCCTTTCTCCTGCGCGCTGTAGCAGGTCACCCCGTTCTTCTGAAGGTCACGTACCGCTTCTTCAAGAAGGAGAAGGCGTGCTGCGCTACGGCGTGCCCTACAACCCAGCTAACCGCGGCGAGGACGTCACCGAAACCTCTCTTCTTCTGCGACAAGTACTTTCGAGAACTGCGCCACAGAAAAGAAAACTGCAAGGTGCAGAGCCCCAACTACCCCGGCCTGTACCCGCGCAACCTCACCTGCTACTACCACATCCGGCAGACGCGCGTGCCCGACGGCAAGCTGGCGCTCATCCGCGTGTTCCAGCGCAACCCGCACCTCATCTACATCAAGGACCGCAACGCGCCGCACCTCTCGCGCGAGCGGCGCATGCGCGTGGGGTCGGCGTGCCACGTGCTGCACGACTACCTCATCGCCTTCGACGGCAGCACGACCCGCACGCCCGTGCTGGCGACCATCTGCAAGGGCGGCGCCCCGCTCTCCGGCATCACCTCCAGCGGCCCCGACATGCTGCTGGTGTTCCAGGCGTCGCCCTTCGACTTCCCGTTCCAGGACTCCCCGCGGCGCCGCATCTTCGGCTTCGAGCTCGACGTCGAGGTCGAGTTCGTGGACCGCGAGTCGACGGCGTACGTGCGGCGCGGCGCCGATGCCACTACAATGGTCAGCAGCCGCGGCCAGCGCAGCGGCTACCTGCAGGCGCCGGCGCACTCGCTGCTGCCCAACACCACCTGCTCCTGGAGGCTGCTGGCGGCCTCCTCCGAGGTCGTGTGGCTCTACTTCGTGCACTACCGCCACGCCCTCCACGCCGAGATGCCGCCGCCCGCCAAGTGCTCCAACACGCTCACCATCTACGACGGCGACGCCGCCGGCGAGGAGCCCGACGCCCTCTCGCTCGAGAAGAAGCCCGCCGGCGACGCGGACAACACCACGGCGGCGCCCTCCGTCCTCGGCAGGTTCTGTCGCCCGGAGAAGCTGCCGCGCGTGTGCAGCGGCGTGCACGCGCCGGGGCCGCACTCGGCGCCCTGCTCGCCCGCAGAGAGCTACGTGTCCCGCTCGCCGGCGCTGACGCTGACGCTGCGCTACGCCGCCGGCACCGCCCCCGCCCACGTGGAGTTCCTGGCGCGCTACGAGTTCGTGGACAAGCGGCAGTGGGGCGACCCGACCCCCGGGGGCGGCCCCTGCGACCGCACCTTCACGCTGCGCCCCGACCGGCTCTTCGCGTCGCCGCGAGACGTGTTCCTGTTCGGGCGCGGCGGCACGCGGCGCCTGCAGTGCGTGTACACGTTCAAGGCGGCGAAGCACCAGCGCATCGCCCTGCGCATCCTCCGCTCGCGCATGGGCTCCGCCTGCAGCACCTTCTACCGCCAGGCGTCGCAGCGCTTCGAGTGCTCGCACGGCGGCGAGCGCGGCGCGCCCGCCATCTGGGTGCGCGAGGAGCCGTGGACGGGCGTGCCGCTCACGCGCGCCTGCCTCTGCAACACGTCGCACAGCGCGCCCTTCCACCTGGTGTCCTACACCAGCCGCCTGGACCTGGTGTTCAGCGTGCCGGCCATGACGGCGGCGCACGACTACACCGACTTCTTCTTCGAGGGCGAGTACTCCATGCTGGACGCCGGCCCGACGCTGCGCGCCGCCCAGTGCGACGAGTCGGCGCGGCGCCTGTCGGGGCGCCACGGGAACTTCACGGTGGGCGGCTGGCCCAGCGACCACTGCTCCGGCCTGCCGCGCCTCGTCACGGCCACGGACGGCTCCTTCCTGTTCCTGCGCCTCCACGGCCACGTCGCCTCCGAGAGCAACTGCGGCGTGGCGGCGCGCATCAACGTGTACTCGGCGGGCGGGCTGACGCCCATCGCGTCCGTGTGCCCGGGGCAGCGCCAGGAATTCACGCACGTCTTCAGCAACGGCTGGAGGCACCCGGAGGAGCTGCTGGAGGAGTCCTTCTCGTGGCACAACAAGAGCGCGTCGCAGCAGAGCCGGCGGCAGCACAGCCAGACGCAGCAGGAGACGCGGGACCTGCTGGTGGAGTACGTGGGGAACTCGACGGGGCGCTACATGGTGACGTGGGTGGGCGTGTGGCGGCCCCTGCAGACGGCGCCGCTGTCGCCGGCGGGCGCCGACCTGTGCCCGCACCGCTGCCCGGAGATCCAGGCGTGTCTGCCGAAGGAGCTGTGGTGCGACGGCGACGCCCACTGCCCCTCCGGCATGGACGAGGGCGCCGGCGCCTGCGGCTTCCTCGCCGCGCTGCCCTGGGTGTACCTGGCCGCGGGCATCATCCTCCTGACGTCGCTGGTGGCGCTGCTGGTGGCGGTGGTGCTGCACCGGCGCCGCACGCTGGCCGGGAAGGCCGACGCGGCGGAGGTGGTGGAGAACAACAGCCACAGCGTGAAGAGCGCGACGCACGACCTCCTGCTGCCGCTGGAGAAGGAGTCGTGGTGACACCGCGCCCCGGCCGGCGATGTCGTCTGCGTGGACTACGAGACCACGGTGTAGGCTCGGCTCCTGCTGGCTCCGAGCCTCTGGCCCGCGCTGCCAGGTACCCGCCCGCCAGGTACCCGGCACCGGGGCCCGCCTATCGCGTAGCACTGTGCCAGCTAGTTAGGCATACGTACATACTTACACACGAGCTGAAGGAATGGTGTGGCTGTCCCGAGGCCGAGCGAGGCGACTGCAGGAGCGGGAGGAGGACCTGGAGGCGAGGACGAGGAACGCCACCGGAGGCGTCGCGCTTCGAGGCCGACCTCGCGGGTTCACGTTCTCAGAGATTATCGCTACGTCGGGACTGTAAAAGAGAAGAAACAATGAACAAAGACTAATAATGATAAATAACAAACACTCTAAAAACCCAAATCATTAAAACAATAAAACAATATATCTAAAATTTTCCCCAAAGAGTCGAAAAGACGCGAAAGAAAGGGGGGTTTCGACCCACACGCTGACGTGGAAAGTCGAAACAGTTCTTATCTTATAAATGTAAATATGTATACATTCGTTATAGTTTTCAGAGATGAATATGGATCATTGTTA
>NW_020869741.1:968293-970793 GCF_003789085.1 Penaeus vannamei | reverse complement strand
AGGACGCCCAGAGGTCTTGGCGGAGGTGTAACGAAATTAGGGTTTTCCCCCGTAGAGTTCACACGCGACGCGCTGCCTCCCGCCTCGCGTCCCCCGCCGGGAATTCTCTCGCGCTCTCGCCCCATTTTTCTCCGTCTCGAAGGCAAATCGCAGACAAAAAAGCTCTCTAGGAATAAATATTTTGAGAAAAGTATTTATATCTAAAAAGAAGAAAAGGAAAAGAAAAGAACGAAAGAAAAAAAAATATGGATTCTCTCGCGCTTTCGCCCCATTTTTCTCCGTCTCGAAGGCAGATCGGAGGCAAAAAAGCTCTTTCAGACTCTTGGAATAAATATTTTGCGTAAACTATGTATATTTAAAAAGAAGAAAAGGAAAAGAAAAGAACGAAAGAAAAAAAAAAAAAGGATTAACTGCGAAGACCCCATTTTTTCTCCGTCTCGAAGGCAGATCGGAGGCAAAAAAGCTATTTAGACTCTTGGAATAAATATTTTGCGTAAACTATGTATATCTAAAAAAGAAGAGAAAGAAAAGAAGAGAAGATAGAAAGAATGAAAGAAAGAAAGAAGAAGAAGAAGAAGAAAAAAGGATTAACTGCGAAGACCCCATTTTTCTCCGTCTCGAAGGCAGATCGCAGACAAAAAAGCTCTCTAGACTCTTGGAATAAATATTTTGAGCAAAGTATTTATATCTAAAAAGAAATAAAAAGGAAAAGAAAAGAAGAAAGAAGAAAGAAAGAAGAGAAAGAAAGAAAAATATGGATTAACTGCGAAGCCCTTTTTTCTCCGTCTCGAAGGCAAATCGGAGACAAAAAAGCTCTTTAGACTCTTTGGAATAAATATTTTGCGTAAACTATGTATATTTAAAATGAAGAAAAGGAAAAGAAAGAAAAAATATGGATTAACTGCGAAGGCAGATCGCACAAAAAGCTCTTTCAGACTCTTGGAATAAATATTTTGTGCAAAGTATTTATATCTAAAAAGAAAAAAAAAGAAAAAGAAGAAGAAAAGAAGAAAGAAAGAAGAAGAAAAGAAAAAATATGGATGAACTGAGAAGACCTAATTTTTCTCCGTCTCGAAGGCAAATCGCAGACAAAAAAGCTCTTTCAGACTCTTGGAGAAAATACTTTGTGCAAAGTATATATATTTAAAAAGAAGAAAAAGACCCCCATTTTTCTCCGTCTCGAAGGCAAATCGGAGACAAAAACACTCTTTAGACTCTTGGAATAAATATTTTGCTTAAACTATGTATATTTAAAAAGAAGAAAAGGAAAGAAAAGAAGAAAGAAGAAAGACAAAAAAATATGGATTAACTGCGAAGACCCTATTTTTCTCCGTCTCGAAGGCAGATCGCAGACAAAAAAGCTCTTTCAGACTCTTGGAATAAATATTTTGCGTAAAGTATGTATATTTAAAAAGAAGAAAGGAAAAGAAAAGAAAAACAGAAGAAAGAAAGAAAGAAAAAGAAAAAGAAAAAAAATGGATTAACTGAGAAGACCTAATTTTTCTCCGTCTCGAAGGCAGATCGGAGACAAAAAAGCTATTTAGACTCTTGGAATAAATATTTTGCGTAAACTATGTATATCTAAAAAAGAAGAAAAGGAAAAGAAAGAAAAAATATGGATTAACTGCGAAGGGATAAAGACAAAAAAAAAGCTCTTTCAGACTCTGGAAAGGGTATTTATATTTAAAAAAAAAGAAAAGGAAAAGAAAAGAGAACGAAAGAAAAAAAAATTGCATTAACTCTGCGAAGACCCAATTTTTTTTCTCTGTCTCGAAGGCAAATGGAAAAAACAAACAAACAAAAAACAAACCATATATATGTATAAAACTATATAAAACGATAATAAAAATAAGGATTAGCTTTCTGAGAGTCAGAATAAAACCAGAAACGCGCCCTTTTCTCCTGCTCGAAGGCAAATCGAAGACGAAAAAAAAAAACACTCTTCGAATAAATATTTTGTGTATACTGTGTATATGCAAAATAAAATGAAAAAGGGGTCAGCTTTCTGAGAGCAAGAATAAAACCAAAGACCCTATTTTTTCCTGATCGAAGCCAAATAAAAAGAATAAATAAATGAAATAAATAAATAAAAAAAGTAAAAAATAAAGAATAAATGAATAAAAGAATAAAAAGTAAAAAAAAAGAATAAATAAATAATAATAAATAAATAAAGAAAATAAAATCTAAAAATATCTTGTATAAATTATATATGTAAAAAAAATGATTGACTGCCTCAGAGCAAGAATGAAACCTCACACCAATTTTATCAAAAAAAAAAAAAAAATAAATAAATAAATAAATAAAAAATAATAAATAAATAAAAAAAATAAAAATAAATAGAAAATAAAAAATAAATAAAAATAAAAGGAAAAAATCTTTAAAACTATTAAAACAAACAAACTTAACTTTTTTAAAACAAACCTTTATTACAAACTCCATAAATACAAAAAGTAAAAAAAAAAAAAAAAAAAAAAAATGGAGTGAATATGGATAGGCTTCG
>NW_020869741.1:955793-958293 GCF_003789085.1 Penaeus vannamei | reverse complement strand
GAGAGAGAAGAGAGGAGAGAGAGAGAGAGAGAGAGAGAGAGAGAGAGAGAGAGAGAGAGAGAGAGAGAGAGAGGAGAGGAAGAGGAAGAGAGAGGAAAGAGGAATGAGAGTGAGAGAGAGATAAAGCCGGAGACAATGATGAAATGCTTAAACAGAGAGAAAGAAAGACGAGAATAAGAAAAAAAATAAATAAAAAATAAAAGAAAGAAGGAATGGATGAAAACCATTTTACTTTCCACAATCTTTATAATAACAAAACAGATACGAAATGCTATACATTCGAAACGAAAAGAAATAAAAGAGTTTGAAATTGGTCACAAGTTCGACACACTCAAAATCTCTTGTTTTACGCATCGCAACTTTTTTTCGGGTCCTTTTAGAAGACGAAAAATTGTCTGATTATATTTCGTCATTTGTTCAAGCGAACTATAAAGTGTGGTATCACTTGAGACTTGTACATTTAAGAAATTCTTTTTTTTTTCTTAAATATTTTCATAAAGATTTATATCGTTTTAATGTTCTTGTTCTGTATGTAATGTGTATTATCAAATTCAGTTACACACGATGAGTATTCGTACACGTACATACAGACACACACACACACACACACACACACACCACACACACACACACACACACACACACACACACACACACACACACACACACACACACACACACCACACACACACACACATCACAACACCACACATAACACACACACACACACACAAACACCAACACACACGACACACATGATATTACACACATCAATCCCAAGAAACAACCGGATCTTTCCAGCCATGTGAATAACGTTTTCCCTGAAATTGAAAATAACTGTCAATGATCACTTAGCATTCCTAACCCCTTCCTCCCCCCCCCCGCCCCTTTCCCCATTCTCTTTTTTTTTCTCTTCCTATGCCTCTTCTCCTTTCCTTCTTTCCTCCTTTATTTATCTTCTCCGTCTTCTGGTTTCTTTTTTTCCTCCTTTTCATCACTTTGTGTTTCCTTGTTATTTATTATCCTTTTTCTTATCTTCTCCCTTTCACCCTTCCTTCCATCTTCCCTCTTCCTCCCTCTTCCCTTCTCCTCTCGTACCCTCTCTCTTTCTCTTCCTCCTTCTTCTCCACTCTCTCCTACTATTCTTTTTGCTCATCTCTCATCTCTCCTCCTTTCCTCTTTCTCATCCTCCTTCACCCTCCCCCTTCTTCCCACCCTTCTCTCCTCACTCTTTCTAACCCCTTCCCCCATCTCTCTTCTTCCCACTCTCTCTCCCCTCTCCTCCCATCCTTTATCTCCCTTCTTCCACCTTCCATCCTCTTCCTCCCTCTCCCTCCCTTATCCTCTCCCTCCCCCCATTCCCCTCCCTCTTTCCCCCCTTCATCTCCTCTTCCTCTCTCCTTTTCCCCCACCATTTCTCCCCTCTTCTCCCACCCGTTCCTTCCTCTCCTCCTTCCCTCTCCCCTCCCTCCCTCCCCCTACCATTTCTCCCTCTATTCTCCCACCCATTCCTTCCTCCTTCTCCCTCACCCCCCCTCCACCATCCTTTTCCTCCTCCCTCTCTTCCCCTTCTGCCTTCTCCACCCATTCCTTCCTCTCCTTCACCCCCCCTCCTTTTCCGCCTCCCTCTCTCCCTTCTCCTCTCCCACCCTCTCTTCCCCCTCCCTCTCTCCCCTTCTCCCACCACTCTCTCTCCACCTCCCTCTCTCCCCTTCTCCCTTCTCCCCTCCCTCTCCCCCCTCCCTTCCACCCCCCCTGTCACGCATGACTTGTGCGTTTAAACAGGGGCGAAAAAAAAACACAACAGCTTCTCACATATACGCACATCCTCTTTTGTTCTATTCTCTTTTTTTTTTATTTTATCTCTTTATTTATCTATTTTTATTATTTATTTTTTTGAACACTTACACTCTTCTCTCTTCCTCTCGATTTTTTTGGAGATTTTTCTTTTTTTTTCTTATTCTTCTTAATCTCTTTCCTCCTTCTCCTCCTCCTCCTCCTCCTCCTCTCAGACATTCTTTTCATTTTTTAGGGGATTTTTTTTTCTTCTCCTTGCTTTTGCTCTTTTTAGGGGAATCTTTTTTTCTTCTTATTCTTTTCTTTTATTTTCTTTTATCGGGGTGACATATTTTTCTTCTTCTTCTTGTTATCCTCCTCAGACTTTTATCAGAGGTCATTTTCATCATCATCATCATTTACTTCTTGTTCATTATACCCTCCTGAGAATTTTTTAAATCTTATTATTATTATTTTAACAGAAGACATTTTCTTCATCATTATCATCATCATCATCATTTTCTTTTTTTTTTTTTACCAACCTCATTTTTTTCTTTATTTTTACCACAGTACATCTTCATCATCGTCATCATCATCCTTTCCTTCTTCTTCTTCTCCTTCTTTTTTTCTTTCTTTTTTTACCAAAGTACATTTCCATCATCATCATCATCATCATCACCATCATCATCTTTTTACCCACCTCCTTTTCTTCATCTTCTTCTTT
>NW_020869741.1:945793-948293 GCF_003789085.1 Penaeus vannamei | reverse complement strand
TCCTCTCTCTCTCTCCCACTCCCTCCTTTCTCTCTCTCCCACTCCCTCCTCTCTCTCTCTCTCTCCCCACTCCCTCCTGCTCCTCTCTACTCTCTCTCTCCCACTCCCTCCTACTCCCCTCCTCTCTCTCTCTCTCCCACTCCCTCCTACTCCTTCCTCCTCCTCCTCTCTCTCTCTCCTCTCCCCTCCTACTCCTCCCTCCTCTCTCTCTCTCCCACCCTCCTCTTTCTCTTCTCTCCCTCCTCTCTCTCTCTCCCACTCCCTCCTCTCTCTCTCTCTCTCTCCCACTCCCTCCTCCCTCTCTCTCCCTCTCCCTACTCCTCCCTCCTCTCTCCCTCTCCTACTCCTCCCTCCTCTCTCCTCTCCCCCTCTCTTACTCCTCCCTCCTCCTCCCTCTCCTACTCCTCTCTCCCTCTCCCTCCCCCACTCTCCCTCCTCTCTCCCTCTCCCCATCAGGCGACGGAGAACCTTAAGGTGGTCCCCCGAGCCGCTGAGAGGGCAGGTGAAGAAGCGAGAAAACATCTGTTGCAGGTTAAGTTCCTTCCTCCCAGCGCCAAGCCTCTCCTCCGCGGTTCTGAGCAGCATCCGCGCTGACGTTTGCCGGGGTTGACGGGTGGGGCTTGGGGGGGGGGGGGAGGTGGAGGGTCCGTCTGTTTGTAACTAACTGTTGCGTGCGTGCGAATGTGTATATACGTGCATATACATATACATATATACATCACACACACACACACACACACACACACTTACGTGCATATATACATACATATATACATAGACATCACACACCCACATTACACACGCACGCATACACATAGACACACAAACACACACACTCACACACACTCGCATCCATATATTTGTACAAGGCAATCACAATCTGTCTCTCACACACAAGGTACGCTCTAGTTCTAACTCAAAGAGGAATGGTACGTTTCGCGTCGTCGATCAAGTCCCTCACATTTTTATATAATTTTCTCGCGTCTCAGAAGAAACAAAAATTCCGTTTTGCAGTTATTGAAAACCATAAATATTAAAACACGTCACTTTCTTGTAAGCTTGTCGCACCGTAAAAGGCCAAACGCTCCTTCACATACTTCAAAGGACGCTGGACTCCTCTCCTCTACTCTTCTCTCTTTTACCATCCCTTCCTCCTTTCTACCTCCTTTCTTTCGCTTTCGGGGAGCCTCGGAAGAGCGACAACATGCTGGAATAAAGAATAATGATTATACTCTAAAGATAAGTTTTTGATGATAATTTATTTATTGAGAAGTATCTGAACGAGGAGAGCTTGGCTGGGGAAGAGAGAGCGAGGTCAAATTTGTACGGATTGTTGCTCACGAATGGTCGACTATAATATTTGGTGAATATAGGAACAGGTAGAGAACAATACACACACAGACACTCACATATATATTTATATGTGTGTGTGTGTTTGTGATTAATTTCTGCTTGTACAATAGCATCCATTCAAGCTTATAATTTGAGTTTATTTGTGGCAAGTCATGAAAAAAGCGAAATATGAAGAACAAGGCCATTTTATTTGTAGCAATTTTATTTTTTATTATTATCATAATAAAAAGGCAACATTACTACGGCGCCATTTGAGTAATAACATAGCTAAAAATAGAAAAGGCTAAAAATACATAAAGAATTAAACAACATAAAATACATAAAAGCCCTCCAGAATAGTAATATGCAATAACATTGAAAAACAAAACAAAAACAAAAACAGAAAAGGCATGAACAAAAAAATAAGAAAAACATATGATACATAAAACCCTCCAGAATCTTCGAAAAATTTCAAACAAATAAACCCCCAAAAATAGATGATAGAATACATAAAAGCAAAACCTGAATAAAATAAAGAAATTATAAGTAAAATGAATAAAGAAATATACAAATATATATCTCTCAAAATAATTCACTTATAACACTACGTGAAAAATAAAACAAAAAGATAAAATGACAAACAAAAACTAAGAGCAAAATTTACAAAAGCCATAAATTTTCGTTAGGTCCCTCCATATTCCGATCAAGTCCTCAGTATCAAAGTTATATATTCGAGTGCCGCTGATATACGGTAAAGTTACCCTTGTTAAAACTTATTACCTTAGTATCCTGATTATGAATTTGGTTGTGTTTATTCATATAATAATGTGATTATATACGTATTCATTGATTTGTTCGTTTATCTCTTATTTACCTTTATTTATATTTATCTATACAGTATGATAGGAAATATAGGAGAGGTTACTAATAACAATCCTGCGTAGGAATAGACTAGGATATTGAAGGGAAGAAGAGATAAAAAAATTAAGGTTCTCCCCCTTTACCTCCTCCCCCACCCACACCGCCCTGCCTCAAGCGGCGCCCACACGTCACCGTATCGTTCTGTATTATCAGGTAGTTCGTGATTGTTATTATTTTTCCTACAATTTCTTCGGTGAAAATGGCGGCGATTTTCTTGTGTGTTTTGGGGGGGGGGGGGTGTAGGAGG
>NW_020869741.1:925793-940793 GCF_003789085.1 Penaeus vannamei | reverse complement strand
TAACGACACAAAAGATAGAGCTCGTGAGATAAACGTTAGAGTTCACTGGGCAGCGAACGTTTACAAATTCACACGCTGCCAAATGTAAACAAATGTCCAGGGCGTTTGGCGTCGGTGTCTCGTCTCGGGGGATTTTTTTTCTGCTACTTTTACGCTAGGTTATTCTAGCTACGCCCGCTTTCTTTGTATAAGAAATGATTGCTTGAAATTGTAGTCTTTATGGAGTTCTTTATTTCTTTTATTGTTCTCTTTAGATAAAAAGAGGCAGTTTTATTGCTAGATGTATTTTTTTTCTCAACTCTAAGACGATATGTGAATATATAAAAAAATAATGGAGTACAAAAAGAGTAACGTACTTGACTATAATATTTACACTTGTTTATAGTAGTTATTATACCTATAGTCTTTACATACAGTATATCAAGCACGTAATTACTTTGAACCATAATAAATCCTCATTTATACATTTGAGGAATTTGTCGGGTATGATCACTACATAAGAAAAATAGCGAAAAAACAGCAAGAGGAAGTTGTAAAAGATGGGAATAATAGGGAGATAATACACATTGATGATAATGATAGCGATAATATTACAGGAAGATACCAATGAGAGATCGTGTGTTCAGTAGCACAAGATAAAAAAAAAGAAAAAAAAAAAAAAAACTGGCCGTATTAGACATGATTGTGATGATAATAAGAATTATAACAATGTTGATGGCACTGTCGACCATAATCGCACTAATGATAAAGAAGCTAGGTTTAATGGCGTGGTAATTACAGAAGTCTTTATGGATCGTGGTCAGTAATTACCCACTAGAAGAGAGAGGGAACAAAAAGCCAAGTACAAAAAATAAGTAAAAAAAAGGTAAGCATCGCCATTACACCATTCAAACATCCCATTCATGTTTTTTTTTTTTTCTTTTCTTCTCGCTTCACAGAAAACGTAAGTCGGGATTGCCTACGAGGTTAGCATATTTGAGAACGGAGAGAGAGAGAGAGAGAGAGAGAGAGAGAGAGAGAGAGAGAGAGAGAGAGAGAGAGAGAGAGAGAGAGAGAGAGAGAGAGAGATTCCTTGTTAGGTTAGCATATTTGAAAGCGGGGAGGAGGGAGGGAGGCAGAGGAGAGGAGAGAGAGAGAGAGAGAGAGAGAGAGAGAGAGAGAGAGAGAGAGAGAGAGAGAGAGAGAGAGAGAGAGAGAGAGAGAGAGAGAGAGAGAGAGAGAGAGAGAGAGAGAGAGAGAGAGAGAGAGAGAGAGAGAGAGAGAGAGAGAGAGAGAGAGAGAGAGAGAGAGAAGAGAGAGAGAGAGAGAGAGAGAGAGAGAGAGAGAGAGAGAGAGAGAGAGAGAGAGAGAGAGAGAAGGTTAGCAAGAAAGCGGGGAGGAGGGAGGGAGGGCAGAGTGAAAGAGAGAGAGAGAGAGAGAGAAGGAGAGAGAGAGAGAGAGAGAGAGGAGAGAGAGAGAGAGAGAGAGAGAGAGAGAGAGAGTGAAGTGGAGAGAGAGAGAGAGAGTAGAGATAGAGATAGAGATAGAGAGAGAGAGATAGAGAGAGAGTGAGAGAGAGAGAGAGAGAGAGAGAGAGAGAGAGAGAGAGAGAGGAGAGAGAGAGAGAGAGAGAGAGAGAAGAGAGAGAGAGAGAGAGAGGAGAGAGAGAAGAGAGAGAGGAGAGAGAGAGGAGAGGAGAGAGAGAGAGAGAGAGAGAGAGAAGAGAGAAGAGAGAGGAGAGAGAGAGAGAGAGAGAGAGAGAGAGAGAGAGAGAGAAGAGAGAGAGAGAGAGAGAGAGAGAAGAGAGAGAGAGTAGAGAGAGAGAGGAGGAAGAAGAGAGGAGAGAGAGAGAGAGAGAGAGAGAGAGAGAGAGAGAGAGAGAGAGAGAGAGAGAGAGAGGGTTTCGCATTGGATTCCCAGTTGACAACTTCGAAGCACCTTCAATGCATTTCGTTATCTACTGAGTAAAAATAAATATGCTTTACAAATGTTATAAATATACTGTGACGTCTCCTTACTTATCATTCTTTTAACTTTTCCACTTTGTTTTTTTATCCTCAAGCATTGTACCCTGCTGGAAAAAATGATAATGGTATCGTTTTAAAGAATATACATAATCAACATTACCATAGTTATTACTATTATAATCATTATTACTAATTATATAACCATAGCTGTGAAAAGTAGTAGTATGATTATTACTATCATCATAATTATTAGTACTTCATTATCATGAGAATAAAAATAGTAATAATAATGAATATAAACATGAAAGGAGGGGAAATAAGAAATGAAGGGAGAAGTGAAGGTAGAAGAAAGAATGGAAAGGAGGGGAGGAAATTTGACTTCAAATATTTCTAAAAACCTGATAATGATATTCATAACACAACCAAAAATAAGGACATATATATATATAAAGATCACAATGAGGATAATAACTGCAACGACAGCATCATCGATAATAACAATAATAAAATAATGAGAACGGTGATTCTTTGATGACCTTTTATAAAAACGCCAAAGATTGAATCATCTGTACACCTTTTACTTGTATGGACCTCATAATCGAAAATAAAGGCAGTGTTATTAATGGATTAGTGATTGCACACCAAAAGACCCACGTCACATACACATGCACGCGGACGCACACAACTACATATCTGGGTGAGTATATACATATACTTAAGTAAATGATTTTAAATACATGTCTGTAATCAAAAGCTCATTTGAACAGCAAGGGAATAAAATCCATGGTATATCAACTATAATTTATAAGAATTCGAACTTTAAACGTCAATTACATTTCGTCTGAAACAGATAATATCCTGAATAACTGAGGACTAAAAATACATATATGTACAAATATCTATCTATCTATCTATCTATCTATCTATATATGTATATATATTAATATTAATATATATAACAAACAATAACATATATATACAAACTAGAAGAAAAAAAAAAGGCAAGTAGAATAAGAAAAGTGAAAATGACGTGTTATATGGAAATGATAATACTGACATCAACCTGATGATACCCTATCAAAGAATTTAGATTAACGTTTCTTTTCTTTCTTGGTTTTGGATATAATCAAATAAATTCCATCGTTCTCACAGCTGTAGATAATTTAAGATCGTTTATCCTCTAACGTACAAAATTGTCTCGTTGCTACTACATTCATGAAAAAAATTAAGAGGAACATTTGATCATTATGATACCACAAGTTATGCTTCTACACATTCTCTGTTCGAAACAATGCTGTCTCTTTAAACAAAACTTATTGCCGAAAAGACCAACTCAGTCATTACAAGCAAATCATTTAGCAACTTCTTCCCTCCTCATTCTTAAAACATTCATTTGGGTTGATTTAATATCAAAAAGAAGAAAAGAGATACAGATAAAGAGAGAGAGAGGAGAGAGAGGAGGGGGAAGAGGAAGAGGGAGAGGGAAAAGGAAAGGAAGAGAGAGAGAGAGAATTCAGATTTAATTTCTAACAAAGGAAAAGAAACAAAGAAAGCAATATTGAAAAAAAATATATATGGGAAATCAAAGCAAATAACAAGTATGCAAAAGAAAGAGAAGACGAGGAAGAAGGGGGAGGAGAAGAGGAAGGAAAAAGGGGACGGGAAGAAGGGAGAGAAGTAGAAAGAGAAGAAAGGGGAATGTGTATTTAATTCGAGTGGGATTTAATGACACAATCAACGCAAACTGGATATACTAGATTTGGGAATCATGTTGAAATGACTTTGGTGCGCGTGTGTAGGAGGGCGTTTAGTTTAGTCTTTTTTCTTGGTAGTGGAAATAGTCTAAATGTCATAGTTTTCACAGCTGTGAATAATTTAACATTCATAATCCCGCACTTTCATAAGAGATTAACCCTTACCCAAAGAGTCCGAACACAAAGAAGTTTCAAATGTAAAGTAAGAGAATTCAATAATTAATTCTTCATGCTGGAACTGTGATTATATCATGAATGACTGAGGACATAATGTCAAAACTTTTAAGAACAAGCAAGAAAACTACCATTTCATGTCATATCCACATTAAGGAAAGAAGTAAGAGAGAGAGAGAGAGAGAGAGAGAGAGAGAGAGAGGAGAGAGAGAGAGAGAGAGAGAGAGAGAGAGAGAGAGAGAGAGAGAGAAGAGAGAGAGAAGAGGAAGAGAGAGAGAGAAGTGAGAGGGGGGGGGAAGAAACGAAGAAAAAAATATCGAAAAGTATAAAATATATGGGAATTGAAAGAAATAAGTAGTATAAAAGATAAAGACGAAGAAGAAGAAGGAGAAAGAGGAATAGAAGAAAGGGGAAGAAAAGATTTTGACCACACATCCTCGAGTCAAGTATCTTTTACACGACTGGGATTTAATGGCGCAATCAACACAAATTGGGTTTGGGAATATTATTGAAATGGTTGGTGCTGGTGTTGATTGTGGAGGAGAAGACGGGGGGGGGAGAGGGAAAAGAGGAAGGAAGGAAGGAAGGAGTGGAAATAAAGAAGGAAAAAAAGGAAGGAAAGGGGAAGGGAGAATGGGGACCAAGAAGGGGAGGGGAGGAAGGACTTTTACACACACACAAAACAAACAAGAAAACAAAGAAAAAGAAAAAATGTTGAATTTTTTTTCCAAAATCATAATGATGCCGAACAAATAATCTTCACACGGCCTTTCACTTGTGTGGACCTCATAATCGAATATACATGTACACAAAGCACATACTTGCATATGTACATACGAGTACATATACATGTGCATATGGCTTTGATTACTGGTCTATGAACACACGCACATTCAGCACAATAAGTGAGATAATCGACACATTTTAACATATCGACTGTGGAATTTCAGACCGTCTATTCTAGGGTTCCTGGGTATTTTTAAAATTATGACCACAGAAGAATTCTGAATGAATAAAACACACACACACACACACACCCACCCACACCCACCCACCCCACACACCACACACACACACACACACACACACACACACACACACACACACACCACACACACACACACACACACACACACACACACCACACACACACACACACCATATATATATATATATATATATATATATATATATATATATATATATATACATATAATATATATAATTTATATACATAACATACATATATATATATATATATATATATATATATATAATATATATATATATATATATATATATATATTATATTATATATATATATATATACTACTATATATTAACAAACTGACAAAAACTAAAGGCAAGAATATAAGAAAGTAAGGAAGTTAAATCATGCGATGTAAGGAAATACTACAACTAAGATGGACCTTATAACAGTCTATCAACCAGTTTAGACCTTATAGCAATTACAGTTTTTCACACTTTCAACACTTATAGTTTGGACCTTATAGCACCATCTGATAGTGCTATAAGATCTAAACTATAACCATTGTGTATCGGAAAATGCTATTTTAGATATGGACGTTTTAACACTCTATCAAATAGTTTAGATTAGCTTTCCTTTTCTTTGTTGTTAGTGGAAATTGTCTAATAAATGCCACCGTTCTCAAAGCTGTGGATGACTTAAGATAGTTAATCCTCTAATGTACTGAATCTGACCCTGTTTAATTAATGCCTTCTGTCTCATTGCTGCAACGTTCATGGAGATTATAAAAAAAGAACATCTGACATTCTCTCTCTCTCTCTTTTTACTTATCCTCTCTCTGTCGTATTTTCTCTTTAAATGCTTATTGTTTCTCACTCTCCTCCGCCTTATTCCTCCATTTACTTGTTATGATTATTAGTATCTTGTAATATGATATGCTTCTGCACGTTCTCTATTCGAAGTATTGCTGTCTCTTATTGCCGTTAAGACCAATTCAGGCATTACAAGCAAATCCTTTTACACCTTATTCCATCCTCATTCTTAAAAAAATATTGAGGAGAAAGAGAGCAAGGATGAAGTGGAAGGTAGGAAGAGGGAGAGACCAAGAGACGGGAGATGAGAAGAGACATTGAGAGAGGAGAGAGACTCACACTGCCCACCCACCCACAGACACAGAGAGAGACGAGAGAGAGAGGAGAGAGAGAAGAGGATCATTGAGAGACGAGAGAGAGAGATCGAGAGAAGACGAGAGAGACGAGAGAGCTATGTAAGACGCGGGACTCGGTTCGAGGACTGAGATGATAATTGAGTGAGAGAGAGAAGGACGAAGATGGCGGGGGAGAGAGGAGGCGGGAGGCAGAGAGAGATGAGAGAGAAGGAGGAAGGAGAGGAGAGAGAGAGAGAGAGAGAAGAAAGGAGAGAGGAATTGAGCAAGACGATCGAGCGTCAGAGGACGCACTTCACCCAGGCGCGCACGCCTCAGCTGCGCCCTCTCGCCGTCCCCCGCCCGATCCCGCGCACACCCCGCGAGACCGACAGAGAACCCGACTGACTCGCGGGGACCGAGATAACCGTAGACTGGGACGGAGGAGAGAGGTAGAGAGCGGGTAGGCGAGAACGGATGAAGAGCGATGCGAGAGTGACTTGACGAGAGAAGCAAAAGATAAGGAGAAGGGAGAGAGACGACGACAGAACGCAGAGAGGATGGACAGAGAGAGAGACGATGAGACGTGAGAGAGAGAGAGAGGCGAGAGAGGATTGCAAGAGAGGGAGAGAGAGGAGAGAGAGTAGAAAGAGATGAAGAGGGCATGATGTAGTCATAGGAGCAAGTGAGTGAAAGATGGACTGAGAAGAGAGACGAGAGGAGAGAGAGAGGAAGAGAGGGAGGCAGAGAGAGAAGCTCATGAGAGAGAGGACGAGATGACGACGAGAGACAGAGCGACGTATGTGTCGAGGAGAGAGCAGGATGAGGTATGTTATGTGCTACTTTGTGTGTGGTCTTAGTTGTGTGTCCTTGCGTGTGGATTGTCAGATGTAAGTGTGTGTGTTGTGTTGTGTGAGAGAGAGAAGAGACGAGGACGACGACGAGAGAGAGAGAGAGAGAGAGAGAGGAGAGGAGACGAGAGAGAGAGAGAGAAGAGAGAGAAGAGTGAGAAGAAGACATGGAAGAGGGCAGTGAGTGCAGTGAAAGAGCAAGAGAGAGAGAAGAGGAGAAGAATGAACGAGGGCATGTGAGGTGCATGTGAAATTGAGCGAGAGAGATGAGACGAGAGAGAAACGCGAGATGATAGAGGAGAGAGAGATGAGAGAACGGACGGCTAGAGAGACGAGAGAGAGAGAGAAGAGAGATCGAGAGAGAGAGAGAGACGAGAAGTATGTGTGAGAGAGAGAAAGTCTTATGTGTGAGGGCTGCGTAGTGCTACTTAGCCGAGTTGTGATGATGAAGATGAGAGGAGAGAGACGACTGAAGACGACGAGAGATGATGATGAGAATCTGAGACGAAGATCGAGTGATTCGTTGAATAATATTTACGTTACGGATGAGAGCGATTTTTCGACTTACTACATGGCTTTCTGTGAATCATTTGTCTACCTAAATGTCTATCTATGGAGCTGTTCTAATTTTATCTGCATACATGTTCTAGCATTTGACGATGTCTTATCTGCGCCTGTCATATCTGTGAATGAGAAACAGGCTGGGAAATCTGTGAAAGAAGAAGCGGATCGATGAGAATATGTTTATCTGCCAGAATTAGATAGGTTTTGCTACGTATACTTATCTATTTATTTACCCGTACCATCTTATCTACCTTGTCTATCTGGGATTTTTTCTTTCTGTCTAACTGCATACCTGTATGTTTCTGAATATCTGGTCCTATTATCCTGCTTATCTTACCTGTGCTATATACTACTATCTAGCCCGATATCTATTCCATCTTTCTATCTGTAATATCTGTCTATATTAATCTGTGGTATCTGTCTATCGTCACTTCTGCTATCTGTGGTCCGTTTCAATGTCCAGTTGTCTATCTATCGTTCCTTTTGTCTATTTATGCTCTCTATCCGTTTGGTCTGTCTATCTATATTCTGGTCTCTTCTATCTAATCCAATCTATTTATGTATATGAATATCTGTGTTTCCAATCTATTTAGCTATCATAGTAAAAATCACCAAACCACCATCCCTGCTTCTACACCTGTAACAGCAAATATATGAGTACATTCTACTTTATGTTTAAGTTACTCATAAAATTGACATTTCTGCTAGTGGAAAAGTCTGTTCATAGAAAATAAATTTTGTGGGTAACTATGGAAAAAATCAATCGTCACCCAAGGCAGGATTAATATTTGTAATAACGTAAACGCATAAGAGTAGGAACAGAGTCAACCTTGCGATAGAAAAAAAAAAAAAGAAGATTTAATTGGGTTAGTTTAGCTAATCGTTAAGGAATTCGAGGGATCGAACAACATCTGCGTTAGTCTTAGGTTAGGGTAAGAAATTACGTGATGGTTTAGGTAGGTTAGGTTAGGTTAGTGGTATAGCAGGAGTTAGGTTAAGGTTAGGTTAGCGTTAGGTTAGGTTAGGAGTTAGGTTAGTTTGGCGAGGAGGTTAGCGTTAGGTTAGATGTTGGTTCGGTTAGGTTAGGTTAGGTTAGGTTAGGTAGGTTAGGTGAGGTTAGTGTAGATTTTGTTAGGTTAGGTAGTTCAGGTAGGTTAGGTTAGGTTAGGTTAGGTTAGGTTAGTTTAGGTTAGGTTAGGTTAGGGTTAGGTTTATATGGCGAGGTGTGAAGGTTAGGTGAGGTTAGCGTGATAGGCTTAGGTAGGTTAGGTTAGGTTTAGGAGTTAAGTTAGGTTAGGTTAGGTTAGGTTTAGGTTAGGTTAGGTTAGGTGTTAAGGTTAGGTTAGGTTAGGTTAGGGTTTGGACGAGGTTTAGGTTAGGTTAGTTAGGTTAGGTTAGGTTAGAGGTTAGGTTAGGGTCTAGTTAGGTTAGGTTAGGCTTAGGTTAGCTTAGGTTAGGTTAGGTTAGGTAGGTTAGATGAGTTAGGTTAGGTTGAGAGCAGATCTCTAGGGATTAGGTTAGGATTAGGTTAGGTTAGGTATAAATTGAGTTAGGTTAGGTTAGGTTAGTTAGGACGTTGAGGTTAGGTTTAGTTAGGTTAGGCATAGGTTGGTTTATATGAGGTTAGTTAGGATTAGGTTAGGTTAGGGTATGTAGAGGGATGATAGGTGAGGTTAGGTAGGTTAAGGTTAGGTTAGGTAGGTTAGGTTTAGGTTAGGTTATATGAGGTTAGGTTAAGTTAGGTTAGGTTAAGCGGTTAAGGTTAGGTTAGGTTTAGGTTAAGGTTAGGGTTAGGTTAGGTAGGTTAGGTTAGGTTAGTTAGGTGATATATGAGGCTTTAGGTTATGTTAGGTGTAGAGTTTAGGTAGGTTAGGTAGGTTAGGTTAGGTTAGGGTTAGGTTAGGTTTAGGTAGNTTTACAAATTGGCGAAAGCAAAAGGTAAAAAAAAAAAAAAAAAAAAAAAAAAATAGTGATAGAAATGATGGTGAAGGAAATGCTAATATTAATCTGAACCTTTTAAAGGACTTAAGATTAGTTATCCATTTCCCACGTGGTAGTTATGTCTAATAAATATAAGCTTTCTCACAGCTGGGGATAATTTAAGATCTCTAATCCTCTAAAGTACAAAATTTAACACTGCTGAATTAATGGTTTCTGTTGCGTTGCGTTGTTAAATTTCTTCTTTTTTCTCTCTCTGATTTCTCTCCTCTCTCTGCCTGCATATCTCTCCCCTCTTTTTTATTCCTTCATTTCCTTATAATTATTTTGTTACCACATGATATGCTTCTACACGTTCTTTATTCGAAGCAATGCTGTCTCTTTAAATAAAATTTATTGCTAAAAAAACAACTCAGTCATTTAAAGCAAATCATTTTGCTACCTTATTCCTTCCTCGTTTATAAAACATTCCTTTGGGTTGATTGGCTTAAAAAAGCTGAATATGAGAGAGAGAGAGAGAGATAAATCATCTGTACAACTTCTTTCACTCGTTTGTATCTCACTGTCGAGGATAAAAGAAAAAAAAGTGTTGTCTATGGATTAAGGATTACACACCAAGAGAACCACGGCACAACTGCATGCTCATAAATACACATATCTACTTAAATACATATATATATGCATACACGTATATAAGAGTACTAATAAATGACCACGCTCCTTAATTAATGCAACATAACCAACATAAGTCATCATTAACGAAAAGTTATTGATATTCTCATACTACTTACGGTGACCTACGAGGGAGACCAGTAATTATATTCGAAATGACTGAATACCTAGTGTATACATTTTTTTCTAAGATAGTGACAAACCAAAAGTAAGAGGGAAAAAAAAAGAAATTAAATAAAGTGATATAAGGAAATCCTAATGCTAATATGAAAATTCTAACACTCTATCAGCCTTTAGATTAGCTTTTCCTTTCTTACGTGATAATGGGTATAGTTTTAGTAAATGCCATCATTCTCACAGCTGTGGCTAATTTACGATTGTTTATCATCTACAGAATTTCACTCTGTTGCATTAATTCTTTCTTTCGCGTTGTTGCAACGAGAGAGAGAGAGAGAGAGAGAGAGAGAGAGAGAGAGAGAGAGAGAGAGAGAGAGAGAGAGAGAGAGAGAGAGAGAGAGAGAGAGAGAGAGAGAGAGAGAGAGAGAGAGAGAGAGGAGGGGAAGTTTGACTCACAAAATATCTTTAAAATCTGGTAATGATAACAACTAAAATCATGACAATAATGATATATGCAACAAGAAGATCACAGTGAAAATAATAATAACAGGAGCATCAACTGTCTCATAGACAATAGGAAAATGAAATAAGAATAATAATGATTTTGTTTTCCTTTGTTCCAGATTAAGAAAAGTTTTTAATGTCAAAGATTATATCATTTGCAGATTCTTTCACTTATGTGTCTCACTGTCGAGCAAAAGAAAAAGATAACAACCATTGTGTTGTCCAAATATTTTCGCCTATTGTACCCTTTATTACTTTCTTTTACTGTTACGTACAACCCCCCTCTGGCTAAACAAACTGTTTCATTTAGGAGGATGCAAATAATATAATAAGTATAAAAAACTGAAATGCAGGAATGTTGGTCAATATATTCGAATTTAATACACGAATAAAAAAGCTGGTTCATAGAACATATGTTTGTGTGTGTGTTCCTTGTTTGTTCACGTACTCTTATGATCTATGTTGCGTACCCTCAGGAGTACGCAGCACAGGTCTATGGAATAAAGATTACAGACACACCAGGAGGACCATGGTACAGCTGCGGACATTCAAACACAAATCTACTTGCATACATAAGTGTGAAATACATATGCTTAAGCCCATAGTCTTATGTATGTTTGCTGATACACTGATTTACTAATTATATTACAATATGATTACCTTTCTGCTTACATTAAAAAATTACAAATGATCAACTACTGCACTATTTCGCGTCCCACCAGAAATAATATTCTGCCTGACTGAAGACTTACTGTACAACTTTTTCTCATCAAACTGGCACAAACCGAAGGTAAGAAGATAAGAAATTAAATAAGTGAAATGGCGTGATATAAGGAACACAGTGGCTATATTTACGGCACCGTAATGATTCACCCAGAGGCTAGATTTACGACACTTCCTGATGCGCATGTTCATCAAGATATTTTCTTTCACAAGAACGTCAGTTCCGTAATCCAAGATGGTTTGCCTATCTTTACGGTGCTTGCGGGCTAATTACTGTCCTATATTTACTGAGCTGAGCTTCCCGGCCTCATTTACTCCCTTAATCATTCCATTTCCTCATGACGGAGTTCTGCACGGACTACATGTATTATTGCAGCTGAAGCTAGCTACAATAGGCACCCTACACTGTTCTGTACACAAATGCACTGCTGCTACAGTGCAGGAAAGAGGACACACACCAAAACGCCACCAGTACTGTACAGTGCAGCCCTAGGCCCGGCGCGGAGGGCCTGTCAATCTCGGCAGTTCATGATATTTTGTATGATTATGAACAAGAACACATCGACTTTGACGTTTTCTTTACCTCTGATTTGTGCGCTGGCCTTTAGATTTTGACTGTAACCTCCGCCCGCCATCAATACAGGCAATATAAATTTCTCCGAATTTCTAACACGGCTCGAATGTCCTTTTCGGAGCTCGTTTTGAACTAGCTTCAATTAATCGAGAACTTGTGTAAAAGCAAACATAGTTCTTCTCTTCCCATTTTTTCAGAGCGCCGGAGAGACTCAAAATCGGCAAACTTTTCTCCTACAATCTATATCGATGTCCGCTATGATTAATTTCATTTTGCAAAGTAGGAAAACCGAAATTAGTATGCGGAACAGGAAATGCCGTAAATAGTCACTGTATAAGGAAATGCTAATACAGATATGGACGTTTTAACACTATAAAGAGTTTAGTCTAGGTTTCCTTTCCTTTCGTGGTAGTGGATATGTTTAATAAATGCCTGCGTTCTCACAGCTGTGGACAATTTAAGACTGTTAATCTCCCAAAGGTACACAATTTAACTCTCTTTAATTAATGCTTTCTGTCTCGTTGCTACAACGTTTATGGCAATTATAAAAGGAACATTTGGAATCTCTCTCTCGAGATTTCTTTCACTTATTGTTTTTTTTTTTCTCTCTGATTTCATTCATCTCTTATCTTATCTTATTGCTTATAAAGCCAACGTATTTATTACAAACAAATAACTAAAAACATTCATTTTTGCTCATTAGCTGCAAAATGCTGAATATTAGAGAGAGAGAGAGAGAGAGAGAGAGAGAGAGAGAGAGAGAGAGAGAGAGAGAGAGAGAGAGAGAGAGAGAGAGAAAGAGAGAGAGATTCAAATTCAAATTCCAACAAAGAGAACGAAACAAAGACAACATATGGAGAAAGAAAATATATGAAAAATCAAAGAAAATAACAAGTATGAAAAAGAAAACGACGAAAAAGAAGGGGGAGGAGAAAGAGGAGGGGAAGAAGAAGGGAGAGGAAAAGGAGAAAGAATGAAGGGAAAAGAAGAATGGAAGCTTTTAATAACGCATCCTCGAGTTACGTATGTACACACGTGATTTAATCAACATAAAATTGGATATACTCGATTTGGGAATCATATTGAAATGATTTGTTAACGCGGAGGGCAGGGGAAGGGGGGAAGAGAATGGGAGGGAAGGAGAAGGAAGGAAGGGAGAGAAAGGAGAAGGTAAGAAGGAAGGGAGGGAAGGAAGAAAGGAAGGGGAGGAAATTCGACTTTCAGCAAAATTAAAAAAAACCTGGTAGCGATGTTTATAACAAAAT
Source organism: Penaeus vannamei (assembly GCF_003789085.1). Classification (NCBI taxonomy): domain Eukaryota; kingdom Metazoa; phylum Arthropoda; class Malacostraca; order Decapoda; family Penaeidae; genus Penaeus; species Penaeus vannamei. The sequence goes on along the minus strand of NW_020869741.1, from coordinate 927,579 downwards.
TAAAAATAATAACAATAAATATATATATCATGAAGACTGTAATGATAATAATAATAATAATAATAATAATAATAATAATAATAATAATAATAATTGCAGCGGCAACATTATCGAAAACAATAACAACAATGGTAGTAAAAGAATATAAAGTGATTGTCTGACTTTTTTCCTTTGTTCAAAATTAAAATGCCAGAAAATCATCTGTATACCTTCTTTCACTTATGTGTACCTCATTATCATATTCAAAAGGATACAAGGATACAAAGCAGTGTTGTTTATGGATGTGATTACGCAACAAAATACTCACATAAACATGCACACAAACACATACGTACATGCTTTTGTGCGTGTGTACATAAATATACTTTAGATAATAATTTAGGAGCACGCTTAGTAAGTACATTGAGATGGATGACCAACTTATATAACATATCAATTAGAAGATTTAAAAAGAAATATCTTTTAATCCACAATACTGTAACATCTCATTTTGACCATAGATAATAGTCTGAATGTTATTACTATCATAAACATTATCACACTAATGATATATCTATAGCTGTAAGTAGTAATATAATCATTATTACTGCTATTATTATTAGCATTACTTCATTATCATAGGAATGTCGATAATAGTGATGGTAATAAATATGAACATTATCATTAGTATCCATCATTTCATTGTATCTTCACAATGAAACCATCATACCTATTACTGACTGCTATATAATGTTATACCGTTTATCAATGATTATAAGGAACATGCATAAATTTTAAACCCTTTTCTGAAATACCGTATTTGTGTGTTTTCTGCTTTCCCGTAATTCCCTGCAGGATCAGTTATAAGAAAATCCTCCCCATCCATATACTTTAATAAAGAATCTCCCATATAGTTCTTGTATTTGAGCAAAAGCCAATTACATACAGAAAAAAACTTAATTTCTTAATCTTGAAAATATTTTTAACAGTAATAAGTTAGTCTTACTTGAGCTAAAAAAAAATGTTTTGGATGACTGAAGACATCAAAACTTTTAACTGGTAAGAACCAAAGACAAACTAAGGAACGAGAGAGAGAGAGAGAGAGAGAGAGAGAGAGAGAGAGAGAGAGAGAGAGAGGAGAGAGAGAGAGAGAGAGAGAGAGAGAGAGAGAGAGAGAGAGAGAGAAGAGAGAGGAGAGAGAGAGAGAGAGAGAGAGAGAGAGAGAGAAGAGAGAGAGAGAGAGGAGAGAGAGAGAGAGAGAGAGAAGGATAGAGAGAGAAAAAGGGTGAAGAAAAGAGGGATACAATCACTTCTCGCTGCACCTGCTCTTCACTGCTTTTTGTTGCGGAACCCGGATGTAAACACTTCCTTGTTTGCCCAGGTTACGTATCCTGATCAGAACTCTATGGCTTGCTCTGGCTTGCTCTTCTTGGTTCTACTGGCCGTCTATGTGTGTTGGTTACGTTTTGTTTACGTGTCTATTTGTCCTTTTTTTTACTATTTCTTTCTTCCCTCTTATTCTGTTTATCTCTCTCTATTTCTCTTCCTCCCCCTTTATCTCTGTTTCTCCCACACTTCATTTCTATATATATTCCCCTTACCTAGACAATTACCATATTGTTACCAAACAACAGAGATAGTATTTTACTCAATGAAACAAGCACAATCATTTAGTACATAATTATAGGATAATCATAGGGATTGGCTATAGCACATGATGCCAGTGATTTGTCTTAGTGATTTGTAGCTACACTAATTGCTAATGATACCGCTGGCAACTAATTAAATCCCAAACAGACTATTACAG
>NW_020869741.1:913293-918293 GCF_003789085.1 Penaeus vannamei | reverse complement strand
AATATTAACCCGATCACCTAGAGAGTATTTCAGTAATCAAAACTCTAGCAGGTTTATCATTACCATACAACAAACCTATCCTTAACATACGGAAATCAGTATTCATAAACCAGTCAACTATGTTACGTAAATTCCTCTTATTCTGCTAAATGTACAAGTTACATAACACAATTCCATGGAAAGTGATGATACAATTAATCAAGCAAGCATATGTTAATCCTCTGCTAAAACCTTATGTTTAGATGAAGTGTGGTTATAAAAGTGCGACCACCACTTCCGTTTTCAATCTATTCCGTATTCATAAAGTGTTTCCCTTTTTCTCTGTCTTCGTCTGCTGAGAAAATACTTTCCTTCTTCCTCTTGTGTTGAAAAGGGCTATAGATTCAACCTTTTTTTATACTCTTCTTCTTAAAGGGAAAATCAAAGCAAAAATGTATTTATTTCCCTGGATTACTAGGTCATTATAAGGTCACAGAATGTACGAGAGATAATCAAGTGGTTAATGTAAAATACAACATGTTTTTAGTTGATTATTTACGAAAGAATATTAATGAAATATAACACATATTGAATAAGTAGGGTTGTTGCAAAAAAAAAAAAAAAAAAAAAAAATCCTTATAAAAAACGCACGTACTAATCTTTCACTCTCCAATGCACTCTTAGAAACTCTGTATGGTAGAAGACACACACTTTTCACAATAACGAACATGCACGCACATTAATGTCCTTATAAAGAGCTCTGCAAAACACACACACAAAACTCTTTAAGGGAATATGCACCCTCTTTTTTATATTAGAATATACTTGAAAATGCATTTTGAGTCTGTGTACTCTCCTCTCACTCTCTACCACTATATATATATATATATGTATATATATATATATATATATATATATATATATATATACATATATATATATGTATATATATATGTATATATATATATATATATATATATATATATATATATATATATATATATATATATATATTTATACACCACACACACACCACACACACACACACACACACACACCACACACATACACACACACACACACACACACACACACACACACACACACACACACACACACACACCACACACAGAGACACACTCACATTCATTCACACACACACACACACACACACACACACACACGAGTCAAAGCGAGCAACGTCTTTCCAACATCTGTCGTGACGTAATTGCAACGTCATTGTGCGTTTTCATACACACTCTAGCGGGGGGTTTGCTAATGGGGGGGGGGGAGAGGGGAAGGGGGGAAGGAGGAAGGAAGTGTATACCTATGAAATATACATTAATAAATACACGTGTGCATGAAGATAAATACAAAAGCTTTATTCATAAAATTCAACACACAGACACTTTTACACACATGGTTATCGTAATGAAAGTTTTTAAATATTTCATTTTACATATTTTTTTATCTATTCGTTTATTCATTAAAAAAAATCTTTGGCACTTCAGATTTTCATAATACATGTTATTATGTCATTTTAGACTCGCTGGGTCTTCAGAGATAACTGTATAATGTCTGTATAGTGTCACCATATCACTGTCATGCTTTAACTGTGTCATGACAGCATAAGAATGATAACTATAATCACAATCATTACAGTGGTGTTTTTCTGCGAGTCAAAATGGAGTTGTAAAAATGTTGATAATAACGGATTTTGTATTACCAAGCGCTGAATATTTTTTTTCGGTATAGTGAAAAAAATATTTGAAAAGGTAATAAGGCTAACAACAAGAACATTAGTTACGGCAGAACAGTAAAAAAAAAGAAAGAAAAAGCAATGGAAGAAAATTAGATACACAACAGTAGCAAAAAAAAAAAAAAAAAAAAAAAAAAAAAAGAAAGAAAGAAAGAAAAAAAAATATATAAAAAATAAATGAAAATTAAATAGATAAATAATAATTTGATAATGAATGAAAAATAAAGATACAACCGTAGATGGGTCACACACTTACGAACACTGCTAACTGTATCGCCGAATCGACCTTTAGCAGTGACCGTAAACATATCACAGAAGCACCTTGTCACTTCCCCTCCCCCTTCCCCCTACCATTCCCCACCCCTTTTTCTTCCCCAACCCTCTCTCCACCCTTCTTAAAGTCCCTATCTGACACCCTTCCCTACCTTAACTTTTCAACACTTCTCCCCTCTGAGACCTCCTCCTCCCCTTCTCCCCACTATCTCCCCTCTTCTCTGAGAACCCTCCTTCCCCTCGCTCCCCATATCCCCCTCCCCTCCCCTCACCCATTCCCAGGCACATAAGGTTCTTCACGTCTCCGAAGCTGTGGTCATGACACCGACTTCGGCACCGGATTCGACTCTCGTGTTCTGAACCGTGAAAAGTGGATTGGGCTTGAAGGAAGGTTACGCCGTGATATGACGTTTTGGGAGGGAGGGAGGGAGGGAGGGAGGAAGGAGGGAGGAGGGGATGGGATCAGTGAATGGAAGGGAAGGGAGATGGCACATGGAAGGGAGGTAGATAGGAAGGGATGTAATGAGGAGAGTAAAAGAGAATGAGAGAGTTAAGAGAGAAAGAGAGAGAAAAGAGAAAGAGATAGAATAATAGATATATATATATATTATATATATATATATATATATATATATATATATATATATATACATATATGCACCTACATACAAACGGCTGAAATCTAAATGAATTTTCGCTTTTGCAAGCGACCAAAATAACGAACGTAGATCACTGACTCTGACTTAATCGTATCAAATTGAACTATATAAAATTACTGAAGACATGACGGACACATAAAGGTCGTCACTAAACTTTTGATCATTATTATTAATTATCATTTCTAATCCAATTTTTTGCCGAATAAACAGACTAGCTATACATTTAAAAATCATTTAATCGTTAACACAGTTGTTACCTTTTATAATGATTTTTGAGCTGACTAATATTTTTGAATGTTACATTTTACCAAAAAGAAAGAAAAAATATAAACAATCCAAAAATATATAAAAATTGGCTAATGAAAATATATATAATCTGAATAGAGTTGTTTAACCTGTCAGATAAACCAGATTACATGTTGCATAATGAAAACCTTGGGAATTCCATATGTTTTAAAAGAAATAACGATAATAAAAATGGTAATAATCAGTTATCATTTATAATGATATTCATGAATCACATCATTATTATATGGTTTTGCAAAGTGTACATTTATCTAAGTCTGTATATGTGTATGAATGTATGTACAATATGTACGTACATATATGTTTGTGTATTACGCATATATGATTGTATATATCCAGTTTGATAGATAAAAAAAAACAAACAATTGCATAGTTATTGATAGGAATAATACAATGCTGATATGAACAACCATACTGTATTATATGAATAATTCGATATTGATATGAAAATTGGTACTAATATGATAATGATATGAAAACTGATACTGATATGATACAGATGTAAAAATTGATACTGATATGAATGATACTGATATGAATGATAGATACTGATATGAATTATACACACGCACATTGCTACTACCAGCTGTTATATGGAGTATCAGTTGTTTTATCAATTTATCCGGCTTAATTTCATTCATTTCATATTCTAAATGATAAAAAACTATATTGACCTTTTTATAAATATTTTTTTCTAGATGGCAGCTTTCGAGACTGGAAACTATATCCATACCGGTAGTGAATAACCTTGCTTCTATCGTCATTATTCAATTTTCTCGTTATTATTATCATTATTCATACCATAATGATCATTTTCTTATACACTATTATCACCATTCAAGAGAGAGAGAGAGAGAGAGAGAGAGAGAAGAGAGAGAGAGAGAGAGAGAGAGAGAGAGAGAGAGAGAGAGAGAGAGAGAGAGAGAAAGAGAGAGAGATAGAAATAAGAGAAGAGATGAACATAGATAAAAAGTAGATATAGATACACATGCGTATATGTATCTATAACCCCTACAAAATCACCAATGGCGTGCAGAGGGCGGGGGGTCGAAGGGGCGGTGACCCCGGGCATCCAAATGGGGGGGGGGGGGGGGTCAGAGAGGGAAATAAGATGAGTGATTTTGAAATTTAAGTTAACGCGAATGAATTGATTATTTCGTGTTTCATCTGTGTTTACATATTCAAAATCTCTCCTTTCTCATAATATTTCTCAGTACAGGCCTCCCCCTTCCTCCCCCTTCTCCCACTATCCCTTCCCCTCTTCTCCAAGAACCCCTCCTTTCCTCGCCCCCCCATATCCCCTCCCTCCCCTCACCCATTCCCCAGGCACATAAGGTTTCTTCACGTCTCCGAAGCTGTGGTCATGACACCGACTTCGGCACCGGATTCGACTCTCGTGTTCTGAACCGTGAAAAGTGGATTGGGCTTGAAGGAAGGTTACGCCGTGATATGACGTTTTGGGAGGGAGGGAGGGAGGGAGGGAGGAGGGGTGGAATCAGTGAATGGAAGGGAGGTAGATAGGAAGGGATGTAATGAGGAGAGTAAAGGAGAATGAGAGAGTTAAGAGAGAAAGAGAGAGAAGAGAAAGAGAGATAATATATATATAATATATATATATATATATATATATATATATAATTATATATATATATATACATATATGCACCTACATACAAACGGCTGAAATCTAAATGAATTTTCGCTTTTGCAAGCGACCAAAATAACGCACGTAGATCACTGACTCTGACTTAATCGTATCAAATTGAACTGTATAAAATTACTGAAGACATGACGGACACATAAAGGTCGTCACTAACCTTTTGATTATTATTATTAATTATCATTTCTAATCTATTTTTTTGCCGAATAAACAGACTAGCTATACATTTAAAAATCATTTAATCGTTAACACAGTTGTTACCTTTTATAATGATTTTTGAGCTGACTAGTATTTTTGAATGTTACATTTTACCAAAAAGAAAGAAAAAAATATAAACAATCCAAAAATATATAAAAATTGGCTA
>NW_020869741.1:903293-905793 GCF_003789085.1 Penaeus vannamei | reverse complement strand
GTGATAATGAGAATGGTAGTTATGATAATATCAATATTAATGATGATGATAATGATAATAATAATAATAATAATAATGATGATAATAATAGCAATGATAATGATAATAATGATACTGATAATGATAATAATAACAATGATGATGACAAAAGATATTAATCATAATAATGATGATGATGATAAGAATAATGATACAAAAAATAATGATAATAACAAGAAGAAAATATCTAGCACGTATTACATACACATTTATCAATCTATCGTAATCAATTACCAGGAAAAGCTTTAGCAGAGAAACCCTAAAACTTAGCACCTCAATTACGATAAAATGATATAAAGAAATAAATACGTGGTGCTATATCATATGTAATCAAACTGTACAAAAAATAAGGTGGAATAGAACCGCCTACGTTTTCCATTTCTTGGGAGAGTTATTAATACTCGCTTCGTTTACAGCTCTCATACTTCGTTGGTAAAAAAAAAAAAAAAAAAAAAAAAAACTTTTTTTATATGATATATTCCCATCGCCTTATATATGCGTCTCTGAATAAATGATATAGATTTCTTATCTGTATCTCTGAAGATAAATATCGCCGTATATATGTTTCTGTCTAAACAGCAAGGGAAGTGTTTTTGTGTTTATTAAAAGATTGCCGAAGCGTAGAAAAGCCAATAGAAAATGGCGGCAAAACAAAAGAAATTTAAGATGCGCAATGATAGATTTAATTTAATTTAGATTTTCTTCTTTCTATTCAAAACAGAAGTTAGCGTCTCTAATATCTGCAAATGTATTAATAACACTTCATGACATTACCAAATATTTGAAATCTTACGATAAACTGATCAGAAAATAACTTATCATAAATAAATTATCCTAAACAGCCTATCACAAACTTCAATCCTGAAGAAAAAATAAGTAAACTAGAATTCTGGACTTTAAAAAAAAGGAAAGGTCGAATTTCAGTTTTTCAAAATTGTGTTTTTTATCTGGAAATGGAAGAGGGAAGAAAGGAGGGAGGGAAAGACAGACAGACAGACATACAGACAGACAGACAGACAGACCGACAGACTGACAGACAGACAGGCAGACAGACGGACAGACAGACAGACAGACAGACAGACAGACAGACAGGCAGGCAAGCAGAAAGAGATAGAGAGAGATTGAGAGAGGAAAGAGATCATCATCACCATCATCATTATCATTACTATTATCATCACCATCATCTTCGTCATCATCACAATCTTCCTCATCACCATCATCACTATCATTACTATTATCATCACCATCATCATCACCACCATCTTCATCATCATCATCATCACCATCATTAAGTGACTGCAAAATGTCCCGCAGAACTCCATAAACCTAATAATTATTATCAAAGAAAATACCTTGATGAGCAGTATACAGTACAAAGGTCGATGTCTTTGATTCAAAGGATTAAAAACTTTCACACAGGATTTTTTTTTCATTCACGATAATTATTCGTTTAAAAAAAGTTAAGATGAAGTTTAAGATGAAAAAGGAAATTCTCGTGTTTTTCGAATGTGGTTACGAGAATTCAAACGCTCTATCCTGTTGTCTTTCCGTTCGTAAGCCATTTTTTGAGTATTTATTGTTTATCTAGCATCATAATTCTTTGTCTTATTTATGTATCTTTCACTAGGTATGTCTTTTTCTCTTTTTCTTCTTGCATACTCTATGTGATGTATTTATATTCCTCCATCCACCTTTTCTTTTTATTTTGTTTTACTTTCTGCTTCTGCTGTTCTTTCTCCATCTCCTCCTCTTTCTATACTTTCATTTTTTTCTTCTCCTATTTTTCCTCATCTACGTTTACCTTCATCTCTTCCACTTCCCCTCTTCCTTCTGATCCCCCTTCTCCTCCTACTCCATCTTCTCCATCTCCTCTCTTCTTCCTTCTCTTCATCCTCCTCTTTCAATTCCATCTCCTTCTCCTCCTCCTCCTTAACCTCCACCTTCTCCTTCTCTTCCTCCTCTACCTTCACATCCTCCTCCTCTTCCTCCTTAACATTCCACCTTCTCCCCCTCTCCATCCTCCACCTCACATCCACCTCCCCTTTCTCCTCCACCTTCAGCTTCACGTTACCTCCTCCTCTTCCTCCTGTCTTCTCCTCCTACATCTCCCCTCCTCCTCCTCCTCCTCTCTTCTCCTCCTAATCACTCTCCCCTCCTCCTCCTCCTCTTCTTCTTCCTCCTCCACCTCCACTTCCAACTCCTTTTCTCTCCCAATACCCCCCCCCCCCCTTTACCTCCTCTTCCACTCTCCATCTTTTTTGCACTTCAATAACTATCTCTCATCTTCCACTGTAAGGTTTAATCATGATGCTGTTTCGTCGGAGGAACAAATACCTCGTCCCAGTTCATAAGTCTCTTTCAAATAACACCAACAATAACTTGTTTACGACCATCACGGTGACGTCACCAAGACACTTTGCTAGAAGGAGGGGAGGGGAAGGGGGAGAGGGGGAAGGGGGGG
>NW_020869741.1:895793-898293 GCF_003789085.1 Penaeus vannamei | reverse complement strand
GGGGAGGGAGGGGATAGGGGAGGAGGAGAGGGGAGGAGGGGAGGGGAAGGGGAGGGAGGAGGGAGAGAGAGTGGGGAGGGGGATAGGGGAGGAGGAGGGGGAGGGAGAGAGAGTGGGGAGGGGGATAGGGAGGAGGAGGGGGAGGAGAAAGAGTGGGGAGGGGGAGAGGGGAAGAGGAGGGGGGAGTGGGGAGGGGAGGGGAGGAGGAGGGGGAGGAGAGAGAGTTGGGAGGGGCGAGGGGAGGGAGAGAGAGTGGGTAGGGGGAGAGGACGGGAGGGGGAGAGAGGAGGAGAAGAGTGGGGAGGGGGGAGGGGGAGGAGAGAGAGTGGGGAGGGGGCGAGGGGAAGGAGAGAGAGTGGTAGGGGGAGAAGAGAACGGGAGGGGGAGAAAGAGGGGAGGGGGAGGGGGAGGAGGGGGAGGGAGAGAGAGTGGGGGGAGGGGAGAGGAGGGAGGAGAGAGGGGAGGGGGAGAGGGGTGGGGAGGGGTAGGTAGAGGTAGAAAAGGAAGGGAAGGAGAGAGAGAAGGAGAAGAAGAGGGTAAATAAAGGGGAAGATTGTGTGAGAGGAAGAGAAAATGGAAGGAGAAGGGGAGAAAGGGAGAAGGAAGGGAGAGAGAAAGGGGAGGGGAGGGGAAGAGGAGGGCCGAAGGAAAGGCAAGAGAAGGGAAAGTGGAATAAAAGAGAAGAAATGAAGGGTACGGGACAATGTTGAATTTTGCAGACTAAAACATGTCGATGCTTAATACCTCGGATATGAGAGACAGTTCCACAAATATTTCTATTTCATTTTACTACCATCATAACTGACATTCTTTTAACAGTTATTTTAAAACGTCAAAAATGAAATTCCCTTTTTTTCTGTATTCTTGTCGTTATATTTGGATTTATTGTGACTGCAAGTACCATTATAATTCTGTGGTTATACGATGCAGCAAGAGTTTGCATAGCAGGTGTAAAGCAGATGTTGCAGAGGGCGATGGCATGCAACTGCGCCTACATGATGAGAAAAAGTAATTATCCCATGTTAGATAAGATAGATAGATAGAGAGATAGATAGATAGATAGGTAGATAGATAGATAGATAGATAGATAGATAGAGAGAGAGAGAGAGAGAGAGAGAGAGAGAGAGAGAGAGAGAGAGAGAGAGAGAGAGAAAGAAGAGAGAGAGAGAGAGAGAGAGAGAGAGAGAAAGAGAGACAGATAGACAGAAACAGACGGACAGAGACAGACAGAAAAACAGACAGACAGACAGTCAAATAGACAGACAGAAAAGAATATAACACCTATATATAAAACCACAAAGTACACACAAGTTCTTAAAAAAAAAGTAGAAAGACCATACCACAAAAACGAACGAAATAAACACACACATGCAAAGAAAAAAATAGAGAGAGAGAAAAAAAGAAATCTTAAAATTAAGTCCATTGTCTCTATTCGTTATACAATTTTCGCTAACTACTCTTATCATCCCATTAGCAACGATGCACACAGCGCAAACACCCCAAGGGAATTACACGAGAAAGCATTCTGAACAATAACAAAACATGGCGTTTGGTACACTCTGCTGCTCTGTGTAATTTACTTTGAGTTTATCATACTCCCTTTAAAGTAAATTTTCGAAATGACTATTATGATTGCAAATTTGCAGTGGCTGATTCTGTTTTTTTTTTTTGTTTGGTTTGTTTGTGCGTGTCTGTGCATGCGTGTGTATCTACAGACATAAAGACATGTATGCACACGGACACACATTCGTGTATGCTTATAAGGGGTGCACGTATATAACTTATGTATAACGAAATATGCGTGTGTGTGTGTGTGTGTGTGTGTGTGTGTGTGTGTGTGTGTGTGTGTGTGTGTGTGTGTGTGAGTGTGTGTGTGTGTGTGTGAGAGAGAGAGATAGATAGATAGATAGATAGAGAGAGAGAGAGAGAGAGAGAGAGAGAGAGAGAGAGAGAGAGAGAGAGAGAGAGAGAAGAGATCGAGAGAGAGCAGGAGAGAGAGAGAGAGAGAGTGAGTGAGAGAGTATTTGTCCGTATGTTCATGTTCGTATTTCCATCTAAGTGTATATGTGTGTTTATATTTCCATCCGTAACCGTGACCATGCTAATGTGTGCGTACAAGTTTCTGTGTCTGTGTATATGTATGTGTGTATGTCTCTATTTTCTCATTCAAAACATAAAGTAACCCACATGCGCTTCCGTGCGTGACGAATCTCATTTCTTCACGTTCACTGTACATCAATAATAAGAGTGTAAATTGACACTATTGGCACCACCGAAATCACGGATGCTTCACGACTCCATAAAAAAAGGGTAATATGAAGCTGCGTATGATTATTATCATTATGATGAGATGTTCTTAAAGAATTACTGACATTGCTTGACGTAAAGTGGCTTCATTGATGTTACTTTATTGTTATTATTATTATTATTATTATTGTTACTGTTATTATTATTATGATTACCATTATTATTATCCTTATTATCATTATCATTATTGTTA
>NW_020869741.1:868293-870793 GCF_003789085.1 Penaeus vannamei | reverse complement strand
AATTGCTATTGACGTGTGTTTTGAGTGCAGTGGAGCTTTTAGGTAAATTGATCTGTCAAAATGTGTTAGAATGATCACAGGGACGAAGGTGTTTACAAAATATGTGTTCATACATACACAGACACACGCGCGCGCACACATACACACAGACACACGCACGCACGCACGCACACACACACGCATATATATATGTTTGTGTGTGTGTGTGTGTGTGTGTGTGTGTGTGTGTGTGTGTGTGTGTGTGTACACGTACATACATAGTTTTGTCAGTGATTTCCTCTTCGCCCCTGATCGTAAACCCAACAATTCGAACTTTTCGATGAAGAACTCTGGTATTTGATCAGCAACAAGGACCAATCCCAAATGTCATTTCACGATCTGAATGTTATCTCCATCTCCCCTTCCTCTCTCCCTCCTTCCCCCTCTCTCTCCTCTCTTAACCCCATTCTCCCCTTTACCCCCCTTCTCCCCCTTCTCTCCCTTCCTACCCCTCTATCCCTCTACCCATCTCCCCTTCCCTCTCCCTCCCTTCCCCCCTCATCTCTCCTCTCTACCCATCTCCCCCTTTACCCCCCCTACCCGACCCCCTAAATCTGTAACCCCTCTTCCAACTCCGCCTTTTGAAGGTCAGGTCGCAGTGACCTTTCCTTGGCGAGGAGAAAATCAAGAAGGTTCATGAAGGTCACTTGGAAAGGTCATCTGGCGAATCTGCAGATCGTCCCTTCTCCCCTCTCCCCCCCCCTCTCACCCCACTATCCTCTCCTCTGCTTAATCCTCCCCCTCCCCCCCTGTCCCTATCCCCACGTTAACAGATCTTATTATCATAATAGTAGAATATATATCATAAAAATACAATAACAATATAAAATTGCAACGACAATAAGATGCATTTAAAATCAATGAAAGCAACAATAATCATACTATCATTGCTATTATCATTTTCAATTTCATCGTTGTTATCATCATGATTGTCATCATGGTGTACTATGTGACCATTCATAATTAATGTTTACTAGTGTAAGTAAATCATAGATGTTAGTCATGCCATAACAATGTTTATTTTTCTCACTTAAAATACCTTGATCCGCTTAAACTTCTTTCTGTTAACAGTTAGGAATATCCAAGGACAAATTTTCTTTTCTTTACACGCAACACACACGCACACACACACACACACACACACACACACACACACACACACACACCACACACATATAATATATATAGATAGGTAGGCAGATAAACAACTAAACAGATAAATAGATAGATGAATAGATAAACAAACCTAACCTAACCTAACCTAACCTACCTTTACACATGCAAACCTAACCTAACCTAACTTTACATATGTAAACCTATATAACTTTACAATGTAAACCCAACCCAACCTAACCTAACTTTGCTTATTACGAGGACCTGTTATAAAACGACCCATGCACTGGAGTCGTATCTCAACACGACCTCCTTCATGAGAGATTCAGGTGACATTTCACTATTAGCCTGCAACTCAACCGCCTGTAGAAGGACGGTCTGTTGGCCCCGAGGTCTTCGCTGATACTCCTATGGTCATTGTGAAGTTGTAGGTGTTATTGGAGTGAGATAGTAGGTACTTTTGGGATGAGGTTGTAGATGCTTTTGGTATATGTTTAGTTTGTTAAAAATGTGCGAGGCAGGACCCAATAAATTTACACACACACGGACATGCATATATAATAAAAAAAATGCATATATCTCTTTCTACCTGCTGGACATACATTTATCTATCTATCTGTAAGGTATAATAATCATATCTCGACTGATAGATATACATTTATATATGTGTATATACATGTCCGTTTAACGAAAATTCATTGGGTCGGGCTTCCCACAATTTTAACAAACCGGCCATTTGACTCTACCAGTTCGGAAACACTAATTTAAGGTTTATTTACTATTCTTCAACTCACGCACACAAATACCTACAGTGGATAAATAATATTTTCAACACATTGAGAAGTGTACTTTAGTAAATCTAGTTTGTGAATTGTGGGCGTTTCTACCATAGTATCAACACGGTAGAATGTTTTTCCATTCAACATATTGAAAATTGAAGCGACCACGCCCACAAATAAGCAATCATACCCAAAGGAGGTACTGTAATTATATTTCCGTTTACCATTTTTAAATATACATCCCAATAGTTAAAGTACACTTACAGGTAAACAGACATGAGCCATTTACACCCACAGTACAGTACATATACCTGCTCGGGATAAGTAAAACTGAAACAGCAATAAGCCTTTAAGTATACATACAGTGCCTTGTAATCTACACCTACAAGTATAGACGATGAACCACAACTATATCTACAAAAAAAAATAGATTACTTCACCAGTCGACATGATACAGACACACGCTTGCGTAAATACACTTAAAAGGACACCTATACACACCTTAATATATAATCCTGTAGGTAATATATTCACGGACAGGTTAATGCAACCACGCTATACTCACACTC
>NW_020869741.1:848293-850793 GCF_003789085.1 Penaeus vannamei | reverse complement strand
CCTGGTTGAGAATAACAACAACTGTATATTAAACAGCAGATATACGTCTGCCTGAAATAGAAATTGACTTGAGAGGATCTAGTCTCTTTTTGAGATCTTAAAGAGATATATTTGCTCCCATGTTTTTTGGCTGAAAGTTACCTTTACTATTACCAGGATGATAGAAGACAAGTCCTACTATTCAAATTAATGATAGAGCATGGTGGGCAAGAAGCTCAGCAGACATGAATTTTACTAATTTCTCAACAGATGATTATGACCAATAATGCAAGACATATACCTGATTGACTTAAATTTCTAATGGTTAATGGTTGAAATAAATAAGTGTGCAAGACATGAGAGGTCATATAGCATTATGGTAGAGTATTGTGGTGAAAGTGGTAAAAATGAGTTAATGATTAGGATAAAATATGTTAGATGTCAAAGATTATAGAGCTTATAAGATAGTATGGTAGTGAAAAGTATAAAGAGGGGAAAGAAATTAAATAAAGTAGAGATTAGTAAAAGAGGAAAAGGTTAAAGGAAAAGGTTAAGGGCATAGGGTAATTGGATGATATGGAGTGTACTTGTGGTTCGGGATGGAATAGGGACAGCATTTAACCCCTATGATCCAGGTTGGGTTCCGTGAACATGCCGTCATCGGATAAAATGTTGATGGGCCAGGTGATGCAAATTTGCTGTCATGAACGAAGGCTATGTGACAGAAAAGATTCGCCATGAGTACACAAACCTCTTGGAGTATGATTTGACTCATTTGGCATTTAGGAGGGAGCTTTTGCATTATTCCCATCAATAAACAAATGAGGAATGTAAGGTGTGTAAGCTGAGACTGGAAGAGTGCCGGCTCCAAGGAGGAAGCCATTTCTATGCTGCACATCAAATTTCTGGCTGCTGTGACTGGCAGCACTGGTTGTGTTGCAGAAAATTGAAAAGTGCAAAAAACATAAGATTTATGACACAAATAACCAAATGTTCCATATTCTCCTTTTCTTGCACCAAGGTATTTACTACATAGAAAGGTGATAAGGAGTCTGTGCAAGGAAAATAAGCTATTACTGTCTGGATAAAGAAAATCAAAGGACAAATATGGACATTGGAAAAAGGCAAAAAGCTGAAAAAGTTTAAGCAAAATAACTTTGCAAAGGGCAGGCACAGTCTTGTCACCGCTCATGAGTGCTTGTGTGCATCCAGCCTACGTCCAGGATATTGGACACTTACGTAACACACTGCTTGTATTTTCGGCACTGTGATTTTCGTGATGCAATAGGATCCAATGGGTTAAGGAAAACTACCAGAAGATCTATTATGAAACAATCAACAGCTAATACGGGTAGAGATGGTTGTTGGAGAAGCAGGAGGAAAACAATCCGACGAATGAGGTAAGAGGACAGGGGAAGGTGGTGAAGTATGAGGAAGAATGTCAGGAGGGGAGGGATCCAGAGAAGGACACTGTTGCGACGGAAGGGATTAATGTGAGGATCCAGGTGGGAGCAGTAAGGATAATGAAGAGGGAATGGTGCATATGGAGATGGAGAGGGTCGGGTGTGTTGGGAAAGACTGGGAGGAAGAGGGGAAGGGAGAACTTGAGGAGGAGGAGGATGGATATCGGCAAATACTTTGAATGCAGAGGAAATGGGAATAGAGGGATTGGAGGGTGGATGAGGGAGAGAAGCATTCTCTTGGGTCATGTTTATGGATGTCACGGGTTTCTGGAGAAGAGTTGAGTGGGGAGGTCTGAAAACAAAAGTTCTCTTGTACGGAGAAGAGGGGATAGAAGTCCAAGGAGCAGATGAAGAGGAGGGTGTAGGAGAGGATATGGCAGGAGAAAATGGAGTGGAATGTTTAGGCTATCTGGTGTGACAGGTAAAGTGAGAAGGAGAAGGGGTAGGCATTGGGGATGTGGTAGAGATTGAAATATCTGGATTTATTGGGGAAGAGAGGTAGGAGGGTTCAGGGTAGAGGGAAGAGATACTGGGGGAGATGTTCAAACATCTTGAGAGGATAGGAGGGGAGCATAGTGAAGGACAGATTTGGAGCAGTTAGAGAGAGAAAAACCTCATCAGCATGCTTCCTGTCTGGCCTGATGTAGAGCAAGGCTAGTCTGAATCTGAGAAATGCTACCTCACATTCAAGAAGGGGTAGGGAAACCAATGAAATAAAATTTAGATAAGCTAGTTGCTGATAGGGCAAGCCCTAATATCCTTAATAAGGATAAAAAACCTTCAATATTGGCCGTGATAAGCCTGAAATAAGGGTGGAAATGAAATAGTCTACCCCTCAGGATCCCCATTAGGGGTAAAGGCTAGGCAACTGACCAAGGGAATACCATGCCCATGGCTCCCAGAGGTTGTTAATGACTGACACAAAGCCAGCCTTGAATTCTTTCTGCACAGCTCTCACATCTTAAGAAGTGGAAAGAAGGGGATGAAGAAGAGAATGAAAAGGAAAGGGAGAGAAGAAAAGACCAAACAAAATTAGTTGATACAAGGGCTGAGGTCCA
>NW_020869741.1:835793-840793 GCF_003789085.1 Penaeus vannamei | reverse complement strand
AATGGGAGAAGAATCACCCTGAATTTTCCCCTATTCATATGTGCTGCTTTGAAATCCTGAACTTCATATATAAAATTATAGAAAGAATGATTTTTGTAATGATCTTACCCAGATACGTACAAAGTACCTGCCTTCCTTGTACATCTTAATATATAATACGTTCTAAAGTCACCTTAATTTGCACAATATACATATATAATAAAAAAGAGCCCAGACATACCTTCTGTGGTGGAGTCCCAATTTGCACTTCAGTGTAATAGCCATCACCAGGAGTCCCATGCAAATTCCAGGGTTGAGCTGCATCAGGAGGGCGGGTTGTGACCGGCGGGTGACTGAACACAAAATGAGCTTGGAGACATAGTAACAGTGATACCAAACTCAAGGTTAGGAGTAAACACTGGTTGCCCGACGTCATCTCATTTAAAACAGGTCTGGAAAGAGATCATTGTCACAAACACAAAGACAAACGTAAACACATATGGAAACACAAACACACACACATCACATTTTTATACATATTTATACATTGACTTCAAAAAGTTACATATACCTTTGCCACTGGCCTACAGTGGTCAGCTAACACACCTTCCACCAGAATATTCTACAACTTTATTTTCAACTATGGAATCAGTTCAAGCTGTCTTATCAGAATGTAGAAGTATGTGGATTTTATCCTGATCACTTAATATGTAGGCTGCAATGACTGCCTGACACTGTGCGACTGTCAGGTTGGACTTGACATGTTACAGCTATTTTTAAATAAAGTGAACACCAAGTAATTACAAGAAAAAGGCCCCATTAAAAAAAAAAATCTAATAACACTGTCATGAGGAAAGGGAAACACTACATTCACAGATACATGAAATAATCTGTGCAGACTCAGAATAACATCAGAAATGAAATAAATAGACTGTAACTAATGACATGTGATGAGTAAGTCCATGGCAATTGCGAGGGGGTATGAAGGTAGAGATCCTGATTGGGAAACATGACAATCAGATGGGGATCTGGGATCAAAGTTTTGGGTTAGGAAGCTTTTTAGTTCATGTGGTGGTGTTCCTGGATTTCCATGAGTGGCTGGTGCAATAGGGACTTATTTTGAGAGAGGTGCAGTCATTTAATAAACTGTTACCAATACTATTATTTAACTCATCTGCACCTGTATGTCATGGGAAACAACAGCAACTGATGTATATAATAATGTGAATAATTGACAAGGAATAATAAATGCCAGGTTATATGGCTGTGAAACAAAACTTTTCTGAAAAGCAACTGAGGTTGCCTTCTAAAAATTTAATTATCAAAATGAAATGCTATTTAAACAACATTACTAAACTATTACACATAAGTACTTGCATTTACATTCCTTGAAGCAACCTATTTATATCTCACGATTTCTTTACGAATCATAACAAACGGAGTATAATAAATCATTCTGAAAGGTTTTGATACCTAAATTACTTATGTACATACAAGAAAAATAATAACAAGTGTTAAAATAAATATCTAACTTGTAGAAGTTTTAAAAAATCTAAATCTTTCCTTTTCAACTTTTAATCAGACATCCAACAAGACTTCCGTTTTTGCGGAAAATATCTTTAGGATCATATCCACTAAAGTTTACACTTCTGTTCTTATGAAATAGAATACACGAAACAAAATAAATTACTTGCAGTTTCCTTGCTGAAGAGACGAATTATCCTTCCCATGGGAAGTCGGGTTAGTAAAATTAATTCCAGGTTGCGGTAGGGATTTGATTATCAATGAAGCCAAAAGATCTAAGAAATTTAACCAAAAATACAGAAATATTTCACATTTTGTATTTTTTTTAAATGAAATAGAAACCGAGCTACATATTTATAGGAATGGCAAGTTATTTATCTTATATTATCGTTTAAGAAAGCAGGATGTAAATTGTTTATATCCTTAAACTACTTTATTTACTTTTTTCATTACGTACATGATTATTGAAACTTCTTGGTAAATATCATTGAGAAAAGCTATTTTCATTACGTATCTGAACATGTATGAAATATATGTCATTTTCCTTGTTTTATGTTATTTCTGTTCTTATTACGGTTGTTATCATGTTTTTACTATTGTTTTTGTTGTTGATAATCTTTTCTCCTTGTTATTGTTATCATTACTGACATCATTGATAATGTTATTGGCATTATTTAGTTATCTATTCATTTATTGATGTTGTTATTGATATTATCATTACTATTATTATTATTATTATTATTATTATTATTATTATTATTATTTATTATTATTATTATTATTTATTATTATTATTATTATTATTATTATTATCATTATTATTATTATTATTATTATTATTATTATCATTATCATTGTTATTATTATTACTACGAGTATAATTATCATTTTTATTACTAGTACTATTATAATTATTATTTTATTATTATTATTGTTATTATCATTATTTTTATTATTACTAATATCGTTATCATTGTCGTTATTAATGTTACCATTATTATCATCATTATTATTATTATTATCATTATTATTATTATTATTATTATTATTATTATTATTATTATTATTATTATTATTATTATTATTATTATTATTATTATTATTATTATTATTATTATTATTATTATTATTATTATTATTATTATATTATTATTATTTATTATTATTATTATTATTATTATTATTATTCTTGTCATATAATTGTCATTCTCATTATATAATCATTATTATATCATCATTATCATCATAATAATCATCATTATTATTATCATGATAATAATAATGATTGGTATTATCGTTGTTATTATCATTATTATTATTATTATCGTTATGATAATCTTTATTATCACCATTACTATTATTGTTATTATTATTATTATTGTTATAAATGTTTTTATTATAGTTATTATTACTATATTTATCATCAGTATTATTTTTACTATCATCGTTATGATGATAATAAGAGTAATAATAATAATTGATAATAATAATAATTATTATTATAATTATTAATATTATCATTATCATTAATATTATTATTATCCAATTTTTCGTAATCTTCATTATCATTATTATCATTATCATAATAATTATTATTATCATCATAATAATTATTACTATCATTATTATTACTATCATCATTATCCAATATTTTATCATCTTCATTATTATTATCATTATTATCACTGTTGCCATTCATTATTACTAATGATAATGATAATGGTAGCAACGACGATAATGATAATAATAATGATGATAAAAAATGTTGTAGTAATAGTAGTAGTATTAGTGGCAGTAGTAGTGGTGGTAATAATAATATTGATAATAGTAAGAATGTGATAATAACAATAATAATAATAATAATAATATATGATAATGATAATAATAATAACAATGATAATAATAATGATGATATTGATGATAACGGTAATGATAATGATTAAGATGTGATAATGATAATGATATTGATAATAATAATAATAATCATCAAAATATTGATAATGAGGATAGTAGTAAAGATAATTACAATAATAATCAATACTCTTTATGTTATCGCTCTTCTTATTACAATTACAACTCATAGTACTATAAGTTATCACACACACACACACACACACACACACACACACACACACAACACACACACACACACACACATATATATATATATATATATAGATATATAGATAGATAGATAGATAGATAGATAGATAGATAGATAGATAGAGAGAGAGAGAGAGATAGGATGATAGATAATTTGATAGATTCATATAAACGTGATATATATATATATATATATATATATATATATATATATATATATATATATATATATATATATATATATATATATATATATATATATATTATACATATATATGTATACAAATTTCTTTCGTTTTTAACCTACCTCTCAATTTTTACCCTCTTTATTCATCCTCCTCTCCTTCCCTCTGTGTTCACCCTTTATTCGACTTAATTAACAATCACCGTTTTTTTCATATTTCTTCTAAGTTCCCCCTGAAATTATTCGCCAGGAACGTTACCGTTTTCTTTAGTCCCTACCTATTTTTCCCCCTTTTCCCTTTTCCTTCTCATTTCATCGCTTCGTCTCTCCCTCAGGGTCATTAACCTGTGAACCACTCCCACAAAATGCGTACCTTGGTGGCAAAAGTTTGTAGAGATTTCTTCTGAAAATATCGCCCGCGTGTTTCGAGAAAGCTGCGAAAAGAATAGTCAGGTTGCGTTATTCGAGCGAAAAAGCGTTTGACATACAAGCGTTCCAGGGTTTCAACTCACTGTAAATATGGGTTCATACCGTGCGTATATACATATACAGGATATATATCCATGTCGCCCCATCTACAACACACACACACACACATACACACGCTCACACACACACACGCACGCTACAACACACGCACACACACGCACACACACATACACGCACGCACACGCACACAAACACACACACACACAAACACGCACAAACACACACACGCACGCACGCACAAACACACACACACATACACTCACGCACACACACACATACACGCACTAACACACGCACGCACGCACGCACACACGCACACACACACGCACATACACTCACACACGCACACACACACACACACACTCACGCACAGACACACACACACGCGCACAACCCCCACATACAGTATCTGACATTTCTCTTTTCATCTCTCTAATATTTCTTTCTGTGTCAGTGAATATTTTAACCCATTTTCTTTCTTGCGCTTTAAGTGTTCTCTTTAATATATCCACCCCAAGACATGACCTGTGAATCAAAAGAAATCCACCTTTCGAATTATAAACCACTGCCTATCTATATATCCATCTATCTATATATTTGCTTATCTGTCTATCTCTCCATCTATCTATTCCTCCATATATCTATCTACCAGAGGGAGAGGGAAAGGGATGGGGAAGGGGGAGGGAGTAGAACACACCCACTTGGACGTAATTATGTACGT
>NW_020869741.1:820793-833293 GCF_003789085.1 Penaeus vannamei | reverse complement strand
GTGAACAGCGAGTGGAAGCAAGGGCTATATAAGTACTTATATAGACTTCGAGTGGAAGTGCGCTATATAGAGAACTGAGGTGATGTGCTTTTGTTTCTTGTTTTTGTGTCTCTTATTTTTTTTCTCCTGTTCGTTATTTTTTGTATTGCATTTTTTGTTACGGAGCGGTTGGAAAGAAAGCAAAGATATTACTATATTTTTTGGTGTTTGTTGAAACCCACATAAATTTTACCGACCTGTTAAAACTTCCTGAAAATCGCTCGGTAAACACAGCCAGTGGCTAAGTAAATATAAACATTTAAATGGAACAGACAGTTATTGGTGTTGAAATAATACAAAGACGGTATAAAATTCCAGCATAAAGGGAGTAAAGACGACATCATCGCAATAAATTGTAATAAGAAATGTGCGTGTCATTGATCCAGAAAGTTCACTAGAAGGTGGCAGCGTTAACATTCACTTTAAACAACAACAAAATGATTTTCCGTTTCACATAGAGTAATAAATCGTTCTGTGTTATTAGAGATTAATGAATATATATCACCCGGAAAATAGAGTATGAATATAACCGCGTACAGGAAAGAAAGCGAATAATTTTATAGATTCAGATGGAAATGTGCGCGAGAGAACACGGTGAAAATACCTCGCTGCTTAAACATTACCTACTGTGAGAATAGAGGAGGTCGTAAATGGCGTTAAATTCCTTGTATTACATAGTACACTGAAAAGACTTTGCCGTGGAAGCTGTTTTCGCGCAGAGAGGTTATATTTATCTAAGAGAAGAGAAAGTGAAAGTGCAGAGGATATTAGGACAGCCTTACGGAGCTCAGTATTTGGATACAAGGAGAGAGAGAGAGAGAGAGAGAGAGAGAGAGAGAGAGAGAGAGAGAGAGAGAGAGAGAGAGAGAGAGAGAGAGAGAGAGAGAGAGAGAGAGAGGAGAGAGGAGGGGGAGGGGAGTGGGAGGGAGAGGGAGAGAGGAGGGGGAGGGAGAGGGGGAGGGGGAGGGGGAGGGGGAGGAGAGAGGAGGGGAGGGAGAGGGAGAGGGAGAGGGAAAAGAGAGAGGAGATTGAGTGGGAGAGAGAATGAAAGGTAGATAGATAGATAATTAGACAGAGAGAGAGAGAGAGGAGATGGAGAGGGAGTTGCAGAGGGAGAGAGAGAAAGAGAGAGGAGATAGAGAGAATAGAGGGAAAGGGAGAGAGGAGAGAAAAAGAGAGAGAGGGAGAAGGAGAGGGAGAGAGGTAGAGAAGGCGGGAGAGAGGTAGAGAGGGTGAGAGAGGAAGAGAGGGCGGGGGAGGAAGAGAGAGAGAGAGAGAGAGAGAGAGAAGAGAGAGAGAGAGAGAGAGAGAGAGAGAGAGAGAGAGAGAGAGAGAGAGAGAGAGAGAGAGAGAGAGAGAGACAGAAAAACAGACAGAGAGGGAATGGTGGCATACATTTATGTGTATTTGGTTATGCGTGCGTTACTGCCTGTTTTGTATGTATGTGGTACGCATATGTGAATATACATGCATTAGTTACTTACGATGTGATTGTCGCGTGATGTGAGATCAAATTTTGAGAGAGAGAGAGAGAGAAAGAGAGAGAGGAGAGAGAGAGAGAGAGAGAGAGAGAGAGAGAGAGAGAGAGAGAGAGAGAGAGAGAGAGAGAGAGGAGAGAGAGAGGAGAGAGAGGAGAGGAGGAGGGAGGAGGGAGAGGAGAGAGAGGAGAGAGAAGAAGAGTGAGAGAGAGAGAGAGAGAGAGAGAGAGAGAGAGAGAGAGAGAGAGAGAGAGAGAGAGAGAGAGAGAGAGAGAGAGAGAGAGAGAGAGAGAGAGAGAGAATGAGAACGAGAACGAGAGAGACAGAAACCCAGACAGAGACAGAAAGAGAGAGAGAGAGAGAGAGAGAGAGAGAGAGAGAGAGGAGAGAGAGAGAGAGAGAGAGAGGAGAGAGAGAGAGAGAGAGAGAGAGAGAGAGAGACAGAGAGAGAGAGAGAGAGAGAGAGAGAGAGAGAGAGAGAGAGAGAGAGAGAGAGAGAGAGAGAGAGAGAGAGAGAGAGAGAGAGAGAGAGAGAGAGAGAGAGAGAGAGAAGATAAGAAATACAACATCTGCATTACAGAATGATTCTTGAAGTTGATATTCCACTAAAGTTCTATTGAATTGAGGAAGAAGACCACCTCATACACTGATATCAAAACCACAACCTGAGCAGACAGTTATGAGACCAACAAAGATTATCTGTGTAATGTAATATTCTCAAAATGGGTTTACACTTTGGCAAGATCATTGTGCAGGTCCAAAAAGGGCGCACTCAAGCACACACATACGTAGGCATATATTTGGATGTATATTGAAAGATGTATATGTTACAGATACCTTTTTGCATACATATATACATATATTCGTACAATAAGTATGCAGGGTATGAGTAAATGAATAATAATATATATATATATATATATATATATATATATACATATATACATATAATATATATTATATATACATATGTATATCTATCTATTTATCTATCTATCTATCTATCTATATATTTGTGTGTGTGTGTGTGTATGTGTGTGTGTGTGTGTGTGTGTGTGTGTTGTGTGTTGTGTGTGTGTGTGTGTGTGTGTGTGTGTGTGTGTGTGTGTTGTGTGTGTGTGTGTGTGTGTGTGTGTGTGTGTGTGTGTGTGTGTGTGTGTGTGTGTGTGTGTGTGTGTGTGTGTGTGTGTGCATTTATGCACACACACACACACACACACACACACACACACACACACACACCACACACACACACACATATATATATATATATATATATATATATATATATATATATATATATATATATATATATATATATATATATATATATATATATATATATATGAACCCCATGGCTATTAAAACTCATGGGCGAAATCACATGGAAGCTGTAGATAGATAGATAGAGATAAAGTAGATGGATAGTTAAATAAAGTAAGGGAGTGTAGTATGTAAAGCTAAGTAAAGTAGATACATATATAAGTAAAGTACACATATAGAGTAAAGTAAAGTAAGTAAAGAAAATAGATAAATGAAGAAGATAAAACAGTAAAATGCAATAGATAGATGAATCGAGATATAGTAAATAAAAGTAAAAGTAAATTAAGATAAGTATATAAAGTAGCAAAGTAGACAGATAAAATAGTGAAACCAGAGAAGTAAATAAGTAAATGGATGTAGACGGATAAATAAGCAATAAATAAGGTAATAATATGTTTTACAAAGAATGGAGATAATTGATCAAGGAAGAGAGGTGAAACGAATAATAATTTTCAGTTATTTTCTTCTTACAGAAGAAGAAAAGAAGAAGAAAACGAAGGTGAAGCACACGCAGAAAAGAAAAAGAAGAAACAAAAAGGAGAAAGAACAGAAGAAGGGGAAGAAAAAGAAAAAAAGAAAGAAAAAGAAAAAAAGAAAGAAGAAAGAAGAAAAAGAAAAAGAAGGAGAAGAAAAGAGAAGAAGAAGAAGATCAAGAAAAAAATCCCTTCTCTTTATCCTTCTAAAAAAAGTATATATATATAGACGAAAAAGACATAAAATATAATAACATATCCATATATATAACGAACAAATATGAGACTCAGGGCAACAGATTTCACCATGAGCACTAAATTACGACTCGTAGTATCGGCATGGGCGTGTCTAGTACTCTTTACCGTGCTTGGTGGGCGTACAGACATGTTGCAACCTACTTCTGTTGCATATAGTAACCTGCAACACACGACCCAGACCTCAAGGTACGTGCGAAAGAATTTTCTACTCTTAAGATTTTTTTGGTCTAAGTAATTTCTCCTCATCCGTTTTCTATCTCTAAATATTTACGTTTTTTTTCGTCCTGGTTTTTTGTATTGTTTTCTCTCTCTCCTCATTCGTTTTCTATCTCTAAATATTTACGTTTTTTTCGTCCTTGTTTCTTTTTTTTTTCTCTCTCTCCTCATTCGTTTTCTATCTCTAAATATTTACCTTTTTTTTCGTCCTTGTTTCTCTCTTTTTTTTCTCTCTCTCCTCATTCGTTTTCTATCTCTAAATATTTACGTTTTTTTCGTTCTTGTTTCTTTATTTTTTCTCACTCTCTTTCTCTTACTATTTTTTCCTTTTTTCTCTTTTTTTTCTTACTTTTTAAATGTGTATACGTCTAAGTCCATATCTGTGTTTATGTATGTTTCTGCATCAATATATATACATAATCTATAAATCTATATCTTTGTCCATAGCAATATAACTATATATTTATCTACATCTATATCTGTCTCTGTTTCCATATCTATGTATATCTTTACCTATATCTATATCTTTATATATATCTGTATCTATATATCTGTCTCTGTTTCCATATCTATCTATATCTTTATCTATATTTACATATGTCTATCTGTCTAGCTATATATCAACTTACTAATCGATCTGTTTCCTTTTCGAAAAAAAAAATATTGTCAGTGCTCATGCTAATAATTATGATGGTGATAATGATATTGGTGACGAAAGTGAGATATCAAGAATGACATAATCATCAAAATAATAAGTATAAGCCACAGAACAACGATAAAAATAAGCATAACAACTTCGATAATAATAACATCAATAACAACGGTGATGAAAAATATAACATCAATAACAACTAAGATGAAAAAATACATAACATCAACAACAACAATAATGATAATAACATACCTATCATCATCACCATCGTAATAATCGTTACATTCATGATCACTGCAATTTTTTCCCTTCTTAACCCAACGATCCCTTCCTCAGAATCGTAGAGGTTAAAAACAAGACTAAACGGCTTTTGAAGAACCCTACTGAGTACTTTGAGTCACTTGAACAGCCCAACGGATATTGCAGAAAGCTGGTAACTTTTGGCGGAACATCGTGTAAGCTGTGGATGGATGGAGACAAACAGGTTAGTATCACTGTTTATATATTTATCTATCTGTCTGTCTGTCTATATCTATACAGTATATATATACATACATATAGATAGATATAGATATATATGTACGTGTGTATGTATGTGTGTTTGTGTCTGTGTTTGTTTGTTTTATACATTCTCTCTTTCTTCTCACTCCCTTTTCCCTTCATCCCTCCCCACTCCTCCTCTCTTCTTTCACTTCTATCTCTCTTCCTTTTCCTCCCTCTGCACTCCCTTCACTCCCCCCAACCCTCCCTCACCTCATCCCCCGTCCCCTCCCTCCCCTCTCCTTCCCTATCCCCCCTCCTCTCTCCTCCCCTATCCCCTCCCCCCCTCCCCACTCCTCCCCCCTATCCACCAAAAACGAAACCCAACAAAATCCACCTTTTCTAACTCTTTTTTCCCCTATCCTCTCCAACCCACCAGGTGTGTTTAGACGACCACGTGGCTATGCCTCTCCTATCCCCCTCCCTCACGTCTCCTCTCCTCTCCTATCCCCCTTCCCCCCTCCTCCCCTCCTCCCATCCCCTATCCCCCTTCCCCCTCCCCTATCCCCCAACCCACCACCAAAAACGAAACCCCAACAAAATCCACCTTTTCTAACTCTTTTTTTCCTCCATCCTCTCCAACCCACCAGGTGTGTTTAGACGACCACGTGGCAATGCCTCTCTTATCCCCCTCCCCCCTCTCCTCTCATCCCCTATCCTCCTTCCCCCCTCCCCTATCCACCAACCCACCACCAAAAACGAAACCCCAACAAAATCCACCTTTTCTAACGCCTTTCCCCCCCCCCCATCCTCTCCAACCCACCAGGTGTGTTTAGACGACCACCTGGCTATGCCTCTCCTATCTCCCTCCCCCCTCTCCTCTCCTCCCCTATCCCCCTTCCCTATATACCCCCCTCCTCTCTCCTCCCCTATCCACCAAAAACGAAACCCCAACAGAATCCACCTTTTCTAACTCTTTTTCCCCCCCCCATCCTCTCCCACCCACCAGGTGTGTTTAGACGACCACCTGGCTATGCCTCTCCTATCCCCCTCCCCCCTGTCTCCTCTCCTCACCTATCCCCCTTCCTCCCTCCTCCCCTCTCCTCTCATCCCTATTCTCCTTCCCCCCTCCCCTATCCACCAACCCACCACCAAAAACGAAACCCCAACAAAATCCACCTTTTCTAACGCCTTCCCCCCCCCCCCCATTCTCTCCAACCCACCAGGTGTGTTTAGACGACCACACCTGGCTATGCCTCTCCTATCTCCCTCCCCCCTCTCCTCTCCTCCCCTATATACCCCCCTCCTCTCCTCCCCTATCCACCAAAAACGAAACCCCAACAAAAATCCACCTTTTCTAACGCCTTTCCCCCCCCCCCATCCTCTCCCACCCACCAGGTGTGTTTAGACGACCACGTGGCTATGCCTCTCCTATCCCCTTCCCCCTGTCTCTCTCCTCCCCTATCCCCCTTCTCCTATACCCCCCCCTCCCCTCCCCTATCCACCAAAAACGAAACCCCAACAGAATCCACCTTTTCTAACGCCTTTTCCCCCCATCCTCTCCCACCCACCAGGTGTGTTTAGACGACCACGTGGCGATGCCGAAGAAGGACTGCCTCGTGTATTCCTTCGGCGCAGGTGATGATATCAGTTTTGAGGACTCCATTATCGAGTTTGCGGATTGTGAACTTCATTTGTTCGACCCGAGTATAAACGCCTCGGATATTTTGAATGTAGGTTTGGGCGCACTTATTTTAGTTCATGGTAAGTTTAAGTTTAGGCGCAGGTATTTTAGTTCATGGTAAGTTTAGGGGTAATTTGATGGTAAGTTTAGGCGCAATAGATTTATTTGATAGTATTTTTTGGGCGCAGTTATTTTAGTTCATGGTAAGTTTAGCGGTAGTAGATTTATTTTGATGTTAAGTTTAGGTGCAATTAATTTATTTTAATGGAAAGCTTGGGCGCAGGCATTTTAATTCATGGTAATTTTAGGGGCAATAGATTTATTTTAATGGAAAGTTTAGGCGCAATTGATGCATATTCATGGTAAGTTTAGGGGCAATAGACTTATTTTGATGGTAAGTTTAGGTGCAATTATTTAATCTAATGGTACATTTGGCCGCAATTATCTAAGTTCATGGTACGTTTGGGAGCAACTTTTGTGTGGTCGCCTTTGTGTGTCTCTTGTCCGTTTTCGATCTGTTTGAATGCTTATGTAATTATATGTTTATTTATCTGTCGATACATTTACTTATTCACATTTGTTTACCTATTTCTTTGATACATTTGTCTATATATCCATCTATCTATCCATCCCGTATATAGACAGAGATTACTGAGGACGTTCCGTCAAAGCTTACCCATTACGGTTACTCATTGCATGCAACGATCGGGTGTGTCATTGCAGAGGTCTTCGTTCTTGCTCGTCGTCTGTTTCGAGGAAAAAAAAAAAAAAAATGGCGGATGCTTTTTTGTACAGATCTCATTTATATATCTACATATGTCTCTAAATTTGTCTGTCTGTATATGTCTATATATATATATATATATATATATATATATATATATATATATATATATAATATATATATTATATATATATATATATGTGTGTGTGTGTGTGTGTGTGTGTGTGTGTGTGTGTGTGTGTGTGTGTGTGTGTGTGTGTATGCGTATATATCAAACTACCTATCTACCTTTCTGTTCATCTTTTTATATATTTGTCTATATATCCGTTTGTCTAAATATCTATACCCACCTATTTGTCTAACTATCTGCTTATCTGTCTAAATCTGTCAATCTATCTATCAACACACATCGATCTATCTGTCAATTTGTCTATCTATCCAAATACAAAACATTTTACCATCTATCTACGTACCTATTTGCATACACAGTTCTCCATCTCATAATCTGTCTATTCACTATCAAATATCTATTTTGTCTTTCGATCAACCTACCCCCCCCCCGAAAAAAAACAAGGTTAATAAATTTTAAGTGAATTTGTATTGCGCTTTGCTATCTCTGTTCCCGATGTACCGTGTACCCTGTACCATGTTCGATTACTCTACGAACTGGTTAATTTTGCCTCGGTGGTGAAGCTGTCAATCAAATAACTTTGTCTTGCGAAAATGAAATAAAATCCCGCGCTGATGACGTCATCTTTCCCGTAACGGATATTTTCTTTTAAACATTTTGTGATTTGGTGGTGGGTGCGTTTCCCCCCCCCCCCCTTTTTTTTAAATTGAATCTTAATGTTTTATTTTGTTTACTATTGATTTATCTATATCTAGTTTGTGTATTTGTTTATTAGTTTGTTTATCTGTTTATTTACTTATTTTCTCTTACGGAGATTCTCTTAAAATTTCTGCGATTTAGTGATAAGTGCGTTTCCCCTTTTTTCAGATTTTGTTTGTAATCTTTATTATTTACCTATTTGTTTGTATATGTTTTGTATTTATTTATTTATATATTTTCCCTCAACAGAGATTCTCGAAAAAATCGATTTGGTGATAAGTGCGTTTCCCATATTCTCATGTTTTGTTTCCTTTATTACTTGTCTATTTTGTGTATTTATTTATTCATCTATCTCGTTTACTTATTCATGTATATGTTCATTTATTTATTAATCTAGCTATTACTTTACCTTTTCGAGATGAAGATGCATTTGTTACTAATTAACAAAACAGTAGGCCTTTTTTCCGGTGCCAAGAAACTGTCTAACTACACTAGAGGGTGTCGTTTTTTCTATTTGCTGCCGATGCTTCTACGCTGTGGCCACAGATGCGGCTCCACCCCCATTCCTAGGAATTGTACTCGAATTGACGAATCTGATTTTGTTTTTGAATTGTATCAATTAACAAATCACTGGTTTACTGATGTAACATTAGGAAATAACAATAAATACAGGTTGTTAGTTATCAACATCTTCAAATTACAAATCAAACGACGGAAAACTATTGAAATCAGTTGAAAATGCGCGGGTCCTAAGCACCTCCCATCATACTTCTTCATTCGTCCATCGACAATGGTTTCGAAGGTCACACTTCTTTAAATATTTTGAAAATGACACTATTTATTGATTGATATCAACTACATTCGAAAGGATATATAAGTTTACGTCAGCATATTCAATTATATATACATATTAAGTAAAATGAGAATGTAAAACCTAATATAAATTTCCATAATATTCTTTTGACCATTCGAACACATTCTGTAAATAAAACGAGATACTTCCCCGTATTATTCGTCATGGAACACTTTTGGAGGCCTGAATATTGCCCAAGATGAAAGCATAAATGATATAAGAAAAACAGTAACAAGCCTTTCATGACATATCGCATAAAAATGTACACATACGAAAGATAAACCTGAACCTCGCTCTTCTTAGCCGTAGCCCTATTAATTAATACGAAAGCATATAAACCTTAAACTCTATATTATTATATATGGTAGTAATGTATATTTTAATATATTTCTGCATATATGTATATATATACATATACATACATAAATGCATATATATGTATATGTATATATATATATCGTTATATATATAAATATATATATATATATATATATATATATATATATATATATATATATATATATATATATATATATATATATATATATATATATATGCATGTGTGTATACATATGTTTGAATATATATGTATGTGTATACTGTATATATAGGTATGTATGTATGTATGTATACATTTCTGTATGTATATATATAATATATATGCATATATGCACACATATATACGCGCGCGCGCGCGCGCGTAAATACTTTCAAACTAGTACTTAGTGCAATAATATCCTCATTAACATCATCAAAGTTACTAATATTGCACCATACAGTGCAGCATCAACTTTGAACTTCCCATTTTCTTCCAGTTTTAAAACGAGCAGAGGTGCTCCGCTCATCAGCCAGGTGCAGTTGCTTATATATGACTCCGCCCCCATAAATAGGGGCGGAGTCATGGGAAACTAGTAATACACCTCTTGGCACCGGAAAAGGCCTAGTGATCATTATTTGATGATAGGCAGGTTAATGATGGTAACTGATTAATAATTACCATAATAAATGTTGATCATTATTCGATAATTGACAGGTTAATTATGAAAATTCTTCGATATCTAACAAGTTAGTAATTGTAATTATTTGATAATTATTTGGTTAATTATGATAATTATGAGATAATTGCAGGTTTATGATGATATTAACAATGATATTTGATGTTGCGCTGGGTCCTCAGTCACCAACGTCAAAAGAGTATTTTCCGTTATTTTATAAATATTATCCTATTTTTGCTCGCCTCGGTGTGTTGGAGTAGCAGCATAGTGTGGGGTTAGCAATTCGTCTCACATGGCGTGTGGTGAGAGGACGAATATCTTTTTGAGTTACACATGCGCGCGCACACACAAACATACGCATACATTCACACACACACACAAACATACGCATACATTCACACACACACACACAAACATACGCATACATTCACACACAAACACTCACACACACGTAAAAAATGTGCGTATATATGTGTATGTATCACGTACATACATGCATACATATATATATATATTTATATATATATATATATATATATATATATATATATATATATATACATATGCAGGCAGACACACATACACATATATCTGTTTATTTTTTTTATTTTATTTTTTATTTATTTTTTATTTTTTTGTATTTACTTCCTTTCTTATTCTGATTACATATCTTTCCAGGAAAGCGGCGAGAAAATCAAATTCCACAAACTGGGTCTCGGTGAAAGTGAAAAGGTTTTGGTCCACAAAGGTGTTACCTATAAATTCAATACCTTTGATAGTATTCTACGGCAAAATGGTCACTTGGGACGAACCATTCACTATCTTAAGCTAGATATAGAATCTAGTGAATGGGTGGTAAGTTTGATGAGATTTTCGTATGTGTAATGTGTGTATTTGTCTTGTGAAACATAATGAATGTTTTTTTTTTGTTCATTGTAATGAATTGAAATGTTGATATTCGTGTACAGTCCAGTGAATGGGTTTACGTTGATTATAATGTGGGTGTATTTGCAATGTTGATCTTGTAAAATATAGGAAATCTAGTGAATGGGAGTAAAATTTTTTTGTATATTGCCTATTATCTTAAACTTGAAGTAATTAAAAAAGGAATATTCACAGATTTTTAAAAGAATATATATCAGCATGTAGTATTCA
This sequence comes from Penaeus vannamei, assembly GCF_003789085.1. NCBI lineage: Eukaryota > Metazoa > Arthropoda > Malacostraca > Decapoda > Penaeidae > Penaeus > Penaeus vannamei. The sequence goes on along the minus strand of NW_020869741.1, from coordinate 822,134 downwards.
CCATCAATATATAAAGAAGAAATAATGAGTCACTGTGTAGTGTGCACGCTGTAATGTTTATCAATATCGTAAATCAAGTCTGTATTAATTTCCCATACTTGAATTAAGTCTGAAAATCTTCCCACAACGATATAAACGAGACAAACAAATATCTACATCTAAATCTAACGCAGGAAGGAGGAAAAGTCCCCTATATAAATAAAAAATTATAGACCCTTCATATTAAAAAAAGAAAACTGATTACAGGTACTTCCATACCTGTTGGAAAAGGGGCTACTTGACAACGTATGGCAGCTGGCGATGGAGTTGCACAGCACTTTCTTGAATAATTTGCCGTTTGAGAAGTGGATGGAGCACTTGCAGGTGAAGTGAAATCAGATTAGAAGTCATTGTTGATAGGCTAATGAGCGCGCGCACACACACACACACCCACACACACACACACACACACACACACATATATATATATATATATATATATATATATATATATATATATATATATATATATATATATATATATGTGTGTGTGTGTGTGTGTAGCGTGTGTGTAAGACATCAAAGGAAGAAGTAACAGTACTCACTTAAATTTTTTTTTTCATTGTCATTCTGATAAGTTTGATGCATGCAGTTTAGATTCACACATTTATGCATTTCCATCAAGATTTGATTACTTGTTCTTTTTCTGTTTCCATTTTGGTTTGTTACTTCCTTCCAAAAGATATTGTCAGTCAGTCTCTCTCACTGTCTGTCTGTCATTTTGTCAGTCAGTCAGTCTCTTCTTTTCTGGTTGTCTGTTTGTCAGTCAACCAGTCTGTCTGCCTCTCTGTCTGTTTGGGAGTCAATATGTCTGTCTCTCTGTGAGTCTGTCAGTATCTCTGTTTGTCTGTTAGTCAGATAATAAGTCCGTTTGCCTCTCTGTCAGTCAGTTAATCTGTCTACCTCTCTGTCAGTCAGTCAGTCAGTCAATCATCCAACCAATCAGTCATTCTACCCTTCCTTCCCTTTTAGTTGACTTTTATGAGTAGTACTATAATAATTACCACCATTAATATTTCAGCTTACTGACTTCACCCTCCCTTCTTGCAGAGACAACACGACGTGCTCACAAGCCTGGAAACTCTAGGCTTTCGGAAAATCAGCTACAGGGAGAACCTGAACATGGTCGGCTTCGTGAAGGTTCCTGGCGAGGAGCACAAGAGGCCGGCGTGCGGGGAAGTGCTGTACGTTCGAGAACCTTCGTCGATCGGTCGCAGGTCGCTTCTCTGAAAGGGGGAATCCGGGTGGGGTTTGCGGGGGAATAAATTGGTTGGAGGTTTTTCTTATGCATTTTCGTGTTTT
>NW_020869741.1:783924-803193 GCF_003789085.1 Penaeus vannamei | reverse complement strand
TGCCCCAAGAGGTGGACATCGGATGGAGATCAATTTTATCAGGAGTATTTCTTGAGGTCCAGTGACGTGCAGTGTCTCGCGTGAAGCTGATTGGATGAGCGATTCTCGACCATAAAAGGCAAAAACGGAAAAACCTTGAGAGAATTGTTAGTTCTCCTCTAGCAAGGTAGCTACCGGACGAGAGTGTGAGATGGCAACTGAGAAGTGAGGGAGATGGCACTGCAGATGAGGGAGATGGCACTGCTGAGAGTGCTGCAGATGGCACGTGAGAGTGAGGGAGATGGCAACTGAGAGTAGGGATATGGTCACTAGAGTGAGGATGGCACTGAGATGAGAGATGCACTGAAGTGAGGGAGATAGGCACTGCAGAGTTGAGATGCACTGAGAGTGAGGACGATGCACAGAGAGTGATGGAGAGCACTAAGTGAGGAGATGCACTGAGAGTGTGGAAGAATTGTGCACGAAGAGTTGGGAGATGCCACCGAGAGGGGGAGCTGGCACTGAGAGTGAGGAGATGGCCACTGAGAGTTTGGCGACGATGCACCGAGAGTGGCGAGATGGCACTGAGAGCTGTAAGATGCACAGAGTTGTGGGAGATGCACTGGGGTGAGGAGATGGCACTGAGAGTGTGGAGATGCACTAGAGTGGGAGATGGCACCGAGAGTGTGGGAGATGCACTGAATTGCAAGGAGATGGCACTGATAGTGTCGGAGCATGACTGGCGGAGTTGGAGATGCACTGAGAGTGTGGGAGATGCCACTGAGAGTGGGAATGCACTGAGAGTTTGGGAAATGGCACCGAGAGGTGGGAAGATGGCACCGAGAGTGTGCGTGAGATGCACGAGAGTGGAGATGCCACTGAGAGTGGGAGATGGCACTGAGAGTGGAGATGGCACTGAGAGTGTGCGAGAACGATGCACTGAGAGTGTGGAGATCACTAGAGTAGTGGGATATGCCCACTGAGATGTGGAATGCACCAGATGTTAGAGATGCACTGAGAGAGCGGAGATGGCACTGAAGAGTGGCGGTATGGAATGCACTTGAGAGTGTGCGGAGGATGGCACTGAGAGTGGAGATGGCACTGAGGAGTGGGGAAATATGGCCACTCGAGTAGGGAGATTGCACTGAGATCGGGGGAATGCACTCGAGCAGTGTAAGGAAGATGGCCACTGAAGTGAGGAGATGGCATGAGAGTGCTGGAGATGCACTGAGATGTGGGAGATGCACCGACTAAGTGAGATGCACTGAGAGTGAGGGAGATGCCACGAGATGTGAGAGTGCACAGAGTGGAGATGGCACTGAGAGTGTGGCAGATGGCACCGAGAGTGTGGGAGAGGCACTAATGAGATGGCACCGAGAGTGTTTAGGAGATGCACTAGAGTGTGGGAGATGCCCCAGAGTTGCGAGATGGCACTGAGATGTGCAGATGGCAACCCGAGAGTTGGGATATGGCACTGAAGTTTGGAATGGCACGAAGAGTTGTAGGAATGGCACTGAAGGTGGGAGATGCACCCGAGAGTGTAGGAGATGCACTGAGAGTGTGGAGTCGGCACCGAGAGTAGGAGATTGCACTGAGATTTGGAGATGCCTGAGATGTGGTGGGAATGCACCGAGTAGGTGGAGATGCGCACTGAGAGTGTGAAGATGGCACTGAGAAGTGTGAGAGATGCACTGAAGTGGAGAGCACTGAGAGTTGGGAATGCACCGAGAGTGGGAATGCACTGGAGGTGGAATGGGCACGAGAGGTAGGAGATGCACTGAGAGTTGAGGGAGATGCACTAGAGTGTGGGACGATGGCACTGAGAGTGTTTGGGAAATGGCACCAAGAGCGAGATGCACTGCAATGTTGAGAGATTGGCACTGAGAGGTGGAATGCACCGAGAGTGGGAGATGCACTGAGAGTTGGAGGACCGAGAAAAGTGTGGGATGCACTGAGAGTTGGGAATGCACCCGAGAGTGTAGAGATGAACTAGATTTGGGAATGGCACCGAGAGGTGCGAGATGGCACTAGATGTGGCAGATGCACAAGTGTGGAAATGGCACTTGAGAGTGTGGGAGGATGGCCACCGAGAGTGTAGAATGGCACTGAGATGTGGAGATGGCACACCGAGGAGGTAGGAATGCATGAGAGGTGGAGATGCACCGATAGTTGTAGAGATGGCACTGAGGGAGTGGGAGATTAGCACTTAGAGTGTGGAGATGCACTGAGAGTTGGAGATGGCACTGGAAGATGTGAAGATGCCACTGAAAGTGTGAGAGATGGCCACTAGAGTGCGAATTGGCACTGAGAGTGGGAAGATGCCACTGAGAGTGTGTGAGATGGCACTGAGAGGTGGAGATGCACTGAGAGTGTGGGATATGCACTGAGAGTGTGGAAATGCACTGAGAGTGTGGAGATGCATGAGCATGAGGAGATTGCACTTGAAGAGGAGGGAGAGGCACTAGATGTGTGTGGAGAGGCACTGAGATGTGGGAGATGGCACTGAGAGTGTGGGAGATGGCACCAGAGAGAAGGAGACGATGGCACTGAGAGTGTTGTGGATGACCACTGAGCAGTGCGGAGATGGCACCGAAGTGTGGGAGATGGCACGAGAGTGTGGGAGATGACACTGAGAGTGGGGAGATGGCACTGAGAGTGTGGGAGATGCACTGAGAGTGATGGACTGACACTGAGAGTTGGGCACTGAGGTGAGATGCACTGAGAGTGTGGGAGATGGCCACTGAGAGTGTGGGAGATGGCACTGAGATGTGGTGAGATTGGACTGAGATGTGGGAGATGACACTTGAGATGGAGGATGGAGAGTGTGGGAGATGGCACTGAGAGTGTGGAGATGGCACTGAGAGTGTGGGAGATGGCACTGAGTGTGTGGGAGATGGCACTGAAGTGTGTGGGAGATGGCCACTGAGAGTGTGGGAGATGGCACTGAGAGTGTGGAGATGGCACTGAGAGTGTGGGAGATGGCACTGAGAGTGTGGGAGATGGCACCGAGAGTGTGGGAGATGGCACTGAGAGTGTGGATGAGATGCACTGAGAGATGTGGGAGATGGCACCGGAGAGTGTGGGAGATGGCACTGAGAGTGTGGGAGATGGACAGTGTGGGAGATTGGCACCGAAGATGATGGGGAGATGGCACTGAGAGTGTGAGATGACACTGAGTGCAGTGTTTGGAGATGGCATGCATCAGTACCTGAGATGGCACTGAGAGCTGGGCGGAATGGCCGACTGAGAGTGAGGGACGATGCACTGAGACGTGCGTGGAGATGATCACTGAGATGCTGCGGAGCGATCGCGCACTGAGCAGAGTTGTGGGAATGCACTGGAAGGTCGGAGATGGCAACCGACGCAGTGGGCGTCGAGAATGTGCCAACTGAGAGTTGGGAGATGGCACTGAGAGTTTGGCAGATGCGGCACCTCGAGAGCTGGAGATGTCACTGAGAGCTGGTGGGAGATGACAACTGAGAGTGGGAGATCTATCTATATATATCATCTATATTGGGAAGATGGCACGTGAGAGTGTGGGAGATCGGCCACCCGAGCATCGATGGGAGATGCGCACTGAGAGCTCATGGGCACGTGGCACTGAGAAGTGAGTCGGCGAGATGCAACTTGAAGAGTGCTGATGAGTCGCCCACTGCAGTAGTGTGGGAATGACACTGAGCATGTGTGAGATGGCCACCGAGAGTGTGCGGGAGTGAGGCACTGAGATGTGTGGGACTATGGCAATGAGACGTGAATGGGAGCGATGGCACCAGAGCAGCTGGGGAGATTGCACCTGAGAGCTGTGGATGAGTTGGCACGATGAGAAGTTCGTGCGGAGGATGGCACTGAGAGTGTGGGAGAAGGCACTGAGAGTGTGGAGATGGCACTGACAGTGTGGGAGCATGGCACACTAGAGTTGGGAGATGGCCCACTGAGAGTGAGGGGAGATGCACGAGAGTCGAGGGAGATCGGCACTGAGTTGTGGGATGGACTGGCACTGAGAAGAGATTGAGAATGCACTGAGAGTGTGTGGAGATGCACTCCGAGATTGTGGGAGATAAGGCACCGAGAGTGTGCGAGATGGCATCTTTGAGCCGCAGTGTGGGAGATGGCATCTGAGTGTTTGGGCAGCTGGCACTGAGAGTGTGGAGATGCACCGAGAGTGGGGAGATGCACCTGAAGAGTGTGGAGTGGCACCAGAGCAGTGGAGAGATGGCACTGAGAGTGTCCTGGGAGATTGGCTACTGAGCAGTGTGCGAATTGGACTGATATGTGTGGAGAGATGGCACATATGGATGTGCGGAGAGATGGCACTGACGAGTGCCCTGGGAGATGGCACTGAGAGTGTGCGAGGTGCACCGAGAGTGTGGCGAGGATGGCACTCGAGAGATGCGGGAAGGATGGCACTGCAGGCAGTGTGTGGGAAGATTGGCACCGAGAGTTGGCGAGATGGCCCACTGAGTGTGTGGGAGATGGCACTTCGAGCGTGTGGCTGGACGATCGGCTACTGAAGATGTGGGAGATGGCACTGAAGTGTGTGGCAGACTCGGCGACCAGAGAGCGTGGGAGATGGCACTGACGAGCTGTGGAGGTGCACTGGATGAGTGTCGGATAGATGCACCTTGAGGGTCGGGGAGATGGCACTGATGAGTGTGGGAGCATGGTACTGAGAGCTGTGGAGAGCACTGAGAGTGTGGGAGAATGGCATGAGATGGGAGATGCACCGCAACTGTGTGGGAGATGCACCGAGAAGTGTGGGAGATGGCACCGAGAGTGTGGGAGATGGCACTGAGTAGTGTGTTAGATGGCACCGAGAGTGGGAGACTGGGCACGAGAAAAGAAGATGTGCGGAGAGTAGCATAGGTGTGGATGGCCTAGAGAGTAAAATAGAGGAGTGCACATGAGAGATGTGAGATATGGTACTGAGAGAGAAAAAGATGTGGGAGAATGGCACTGGAAGTGTGGGAGTATTGGCACTGAAAGAGTGTGGAGAATGGACACCGAGGGTAGAGGAATACCTAGATAAAGAGAGGATGAAGAACACCTAGAGAGTAGGGATAATGGCCACCAGAGTGTTGGAGAATGCACCGGATGAGTGTTGGGAGTGGCCAGCCGAGCAGTGTGGGGAGATGGCACAGAGAGTGTGGACGTGGCACCGAGATTTGGGGGAGATGGCACTGAGATTTGTGAGATGGCCAACCGAGTATTGTGGGGAAGATGCCACTGAAAGAAGTGTGGAGATGGCACTAAGAGTGTGTGAGGATGACACTTTAGAGTGTGAGATTGGCAACCGAGGAGTGTGGGAGAGGCACTGAGAGTGTGCGGAGATGATCATCTGAAGAGTGGGGAGATGGCACCGAGATGTGGAGATGGCCACTGAGAGTGTGGAGATGGCACTTGAGAGTGTGGGAGATGGCACTGAGAGTGTGGGAGAACTGATGTCACTGAGAGTGTGGGAGATGGCCACTGAGAGTGTGGGAGATGGAGAGTGGGAAGATGCACTGAAGTGTGGGAGATGGCACTGAGAGTGTGGGAGATGGGCACCGAGAGTGTGGGAGATGGCATGAGAGTGTGGGAGATGCATGAGACACTGTGTGGGGAGATGCACTGATGTGGGAGATGGCACTGAGAGTGTGGGAGATGGCACTGAGAGTGTGGGAGATGGCACTGAGAGTGTGGGAGATGGCACTGAGAGTGTGAGATGGCACTGAGAGTGTGGGAGATGGCACTGAGAGTGTGGGAGATGGCACTGAGAGTGGGAGATGGCACTGAGAGTTTGGGAGATGGGAGATGTGGAGATGGCACTGAGAGTGTGGGAGATGGCCACTGAGAGTGTGGGAGATGGCACTGAGAGTGTGGAGATGATGAGAGGCACTGAGAGTGTGGAGATGGCACTGAGATGGGAGATGGCACTGAGAGTGTGGGAGATGGCACTGAGAGTGTGGGAGATGGCACCGAGAGTGTGGGAGATGGCACCGAGAGTGTGGGAGATGGCACTGAGAGTGTGGGAGATGTGTGGGAGATGACACTGAGATGTGGGAGATGGCACTGAGAGGTGGGAGATGGCACTGAGTGGGAGATGTGAGGGGAGATGGCACTGAGAGTGTGGGAGATGGCACTGAGAGTGTGGGTGGACCGAGAGTGTGGGAGATGGCACCGAGAGTGTGGGAGATGACACTGAGAGTTTGGAGATGGCACGAGATGTGGAGATGCACTGAGATGTGGGAGATGGCACCGAGAGTGTGGGAGATGGCACTGAGAGTGTGGATTGGCACCGAGAGTGTGGAGAATGGACACTGCAGAGAGTGTGTAGATGGCACTGAGAGTGGGAGATGGCACTGAGAGTGGCACTGAGGGTATGGAGATGACCGAGAGTGTGGGAGATGGCACCGAGAGTGTGGGAGATGGCACCGAGAGTGTGGAGATGGCACCGAGAGTGTGGAGATGGCACTGAGAGTGTGGAGATGGCACTGAGAGTATGGGCAGATGGCACTGAGAGTGTGGGAGATGGCCGAGAGTGTGGGAGATGGCACTGAGAGTGTGGGAGATGACTGAGATGTGTGGGAGATGGCACCGAGAGTGTGGGAGATGGCACCGAGGAGTGTGGGAGATGGCACAGAGTGTGGGAGATGGCACTGAGAGTGTGGGAGATGGCACGAGAGTGTGGAGATGGCACCGAGAGTGTGGGATGGCACTGAGAGTGTGGGAGATGGCACCGAGAGTGTGGGAGATGCACTGAGAGTTGTGGGAGATGGCACCGAAGAGTGGGGAGATGGCACTGAGAGTGTGGGAGAGATGGCACCGAGAGTGTGGGAGATGGCACTGAGAGTGTGGAGATGGCACTGGAGATGCACTGAGAGTGGGAGATGGCACTGAGGTGTGGGAGATGGCACTGAGAGTGTGGGAGATGCACCGAGAGTTGTGGAGATGGCACCGAGAGTGTGGGAGATGGCACCGAAGAGTGTGGGAATGATGTGGGAAGATGGCACCGAGAGTGTGGGAGATGGAGATTTGGCACTGAGAGTGTGGGAGATGGCACTGAGAGTGTGGGAGATGTCACTGAGAGTGTGGGAGATGACACTGAGAGTGTGGGAGATGGCACTGAGAGTGTGCACTGAGAGTGGGAGAGATGACACTGAGGGTATGGGAATGGCACCGAGAGTGTGGAGATGCACCGAAGTTGGGAGATGTGAGAGAGATGGCACGAGAGTGTGGAGATGGCACCGAGAGTGTGGCAGATTGCAACCGAGAGTGTGGAGATGTGCACGATGAGTGTGGAGATGGCACCGAGAGTGTGGATGACACTGAGATGGGAGATGCACTGAGAGTGTGGGGATGGAGAAGTGGGAGATGGCACTGAGGTGTGGAGATGGCACTGAGAGTGTGGAGATGACGAGAGGTGGAGATGGCACCGAGAGAGTGTGGAGATGGCACCGAGAGTATGGGAGATGGCACTGAGAGGTGGCTGGCAGATGGCACCGAGAGTGTGGGAGATGGCACCGAGAGTTGGGAGATGGAGAGTGGGAGATGGCACCGAGAGTGTGGGAGATGGCACTGAGAGTGTGGCAGATGGCACCGAGAGTGTGGGAGATGGCACTGAGAGTGTGGGAGATGGCACTGAGAGTGTTGGAGATGGCACCGAGAGTATGGGAGATGGCACCGAGTGTGGGAGATGGCACTGAGAGTGTATGGAGATGGCACGAGAGTGTGGGAGATGGCACCGAGAGNGACACCTGTAAGGAGTGGGGAGATGGCACTACGTAAGAGTTAGTGGGAGATATGCACTTAAGTATCTAGAGGTAAGTGTGGGAGATATGGCACTATAGAGATGTAGAAGTGGAGATATGGCGTGAAAGTAGAGTATAGATGAGTAAAGATGGGTGCAGCCGAAGAGTGTGGGAAGATATGGCACTGAGAGTATTTAGTGGGAGATGGTGCAAGTCATAAGTATGGTTCCGACATCTCACGAGGGGTGTTGGAAAGTAGATGATGGTGAGGCACTCGGCGCTCGCGCTCTTGAGATGCATCTGGGTGGGGCTGAGCTTGACCGCCGGTTGCTGCGAAAGATAGAATGTGAAGGTAAATTGCTGACGACGCAATCACCAGTGAGAGTTGCAGAGAGGCCGAGCACTGAGTCGCACGAACTCACGAGGATCAATTGTGTGGGGTCATGGAGCGATGAGTTCGCAGCGGGCGTGTAATAGGAAAGTGTATATGAATAGACGTGTGTAGGATTGTTATTGTGGAGAAGAGTGACGTGGGTTAGCATGGCAACGCGCTCGAAAGATGATTATCTGGAAGGCTGTAGAGCATATGAGTCATCTCTAGGAGGATCGGTTGTTGGTCGGTAGGAAATATTGGCTATATCTCGTCATGCGAGATATTGCTGTTTAGGTGGGGTAGAGAAGTCAGTATGGCTACGAGGTGGAGGACGCGTGGAGTGCAGTTACGGCGGAGAAGTAGAAGACAAGTAGAGTGGTAAAATGGTAGATTGGCACACGCCGGTGATTCCCATGAGAGACGATTCGGTAAATTGGCAGCCAGGAAGAGATGTGAGTGTGGGAGACGTGGCAGCCTGAGAGTGTGGGAGAATGGCGACCCCTGGAGAGTTGATGGGAGATATGTCACTTTGAGAGTAGTGGGCAGATGAGCACAAACTCGCGAGAGTGTGGGAGGATGGCACGATGAGGAGTGTGGGGGATGAGCCTCGGGCAACTTGCCCTCCTGAGCAGTGGTGGGCAGATGAGCACTGAGAGGGCGCGCTGGGGCGAGAAGTGGCAACTGAGAGTGTGGGAGATTGGCACTGAGAGTGTGGGAGATGCACTGAGAGATGTGGGAGATGGCAACCGGGAGAAGCAGTGTGGGAGAAGCTCAGCACCTAGTTGATAGATATACGGAATTGGCAGCTGGAGAGTGTGGGAGATGGCACCTGAGAGTGTGGGAAGATGACACTGAGAGTGTGGGAAGATGGCACCGAGACGTGTGGGAGATGGCTACGGGCGAGAGTGTGGGAGATGGCACTAGAGAGTCCTGGGAGATGGCACTGAGAGTGTGGGAGATGGCACTGAGGAGTATGGGAGAATGGCACTGAGAGTGTGGGAGTATGGCAACTTAGAGTGTGGGAGGCTGGCGACCGAGAGTGTGGGAGAAATGACACTGAGAGTTGTGGGAGATGGCACCGAGAGTGTGGGACGATGGCATGAGTAGTGTGGGGAGATGAAACTGAGAGTGTGGGAGATGGCAACGGAGAGTGTGGGAAGATGGCACTGAGAGTGTGGGAGATGACACTGTAGAGGTGGTGGGAGATGGCACCAGGAGAGTGTGGGGATGATGGCACTGAGAGTGTGGGAGATGACACTGAAGCGTGGGTTGGGAGGAAGCATGGGACGAGAGTGGTGGGAAGATTGGCACTGAGATTAATGGCACCGAGAGTGTGGGAGAATGGCACTAGAGAGTGTGGGAGATGACACTTGAGAGTTGTGGGAGATGCTACCGAAGTGTTGGGAGATGGCACTGAGAGTGTTGTGGAGATGACAACTCGAAGAGTGTGGGAGATGGCAGGCCTGAGAGTGTTGGGAGATGGCACTGAGAGTGTGTGGGAGATGGCACTGAGAGTGTGGGAGATGGCACCGAGAGTGTGGGAGATGGCACTGAGAGTGTGGGAGATGACACTGAGAGTGTGGGAGATGGCACCGAGAGTGTGGGAGATGGCACTGAGAGTGTGGGAGATCCACACTGAGAGTTGTGGGAGATGGCACCGAGAGTGTGGGAGATGGCACGCTGAGAGTGTGGGGAGATGACAGCTGAAGAGTAGGTGGGAGATGGCAGCCGAGAGTGTGGGGATGGCACTTGAGAAGTGTGGGAGATTGACACTGAGAGATGTGGGAGATGGCACTGACAGTGTGGGAGATGGCTTAGCTGAGAGTGTGGGAGATGGCACTTGAGAGTGTGGGAGAATGGCACTGAGAGTTGGTGGGAGATTGACCACTGAGAGTGTGGAGATGGCACTGTGTGGGAGATGGCAGCTGAGAGTGTGGGAGATGCACGAGAGTGTGGGAGATGGCAATGAGAGTGTGGGAGATGGCACTGAGAGTGTGGGAGAATGGCACTGAGAGTTGGGTAGATGGGCACTGGAGAGTGTGGGAGATGACACTGGAGTTGGGGAGATGGCACTGAGAGTGTGGGAGATGGCTGAGAGTGTGTGGGAGATGGCACCGGAGAGTGTGGGAGATGGCAGCCAGAGAGTGTGGGAGATGGCACCGAGAGTGGCGGAGATGGCACTGAGAGTGTGGGAGATGGCAGCTGAGAGTGTGGGAGATGGCACTGAGTAGTGCTGGGAGATGGACACTGAGCAGTGTGTGGGAGATGGCACCGAGAGTGTGGGGAGATGGCACTGAGAGTGTGGGGAGATGGCAATGAGAGTGTGGGAGATGGCACGAGAGTGTGCGAGATGGCACTGAGAGTGTGGAGAATGGCAATGAGATGTGTGGGAGATTGGCCACTGAGAGTGTGGGAGAAGGCACTGAGAGTGTGGAGATGGCACTGAGCAGTGTGGGAGATGGCAGCTGAGAGTGTGGGAGATGGCACTGAGAGTGAGGGAGAATGGGCACTTGAGAGTGAGGGAATGTATGGCACTGAGGTGTGTGGGAGATGGCACTGAGAGTGTGGGGAAATGGCACTGAGCAGTGGTGGAGATGGCACCGAGGAGTGTGGGAGATGGCACCGAGAGTGTGGAGATGGGCACTGAGAGTGTGGAGATGGCACTGAGTGTGTGGGAGATGGCACTGAGAGTGTGGGAGATGGCACGAGAGTGTGGGAGATGGCACCGAGAGTGTGGGGAGGTGGCACCGAGAGGTGGGAGATGGCACTGAGAGTGTGGGAGATGGCACTGAAGTAGTGTGGGAGATGGCACTGAATGTGTGGGAGATGGCACTGAGAGTGGAGAGACTTGGCACTGAGAGTGTGGGAGATGGCACTGAGAGTGTGGGAGTGGCACCGAGATGTGGTGGGAGATTGGCACCTGGAGAGTGCGGGAGATGGCACTGAGAGTGTGGGAGATGGCACCGAGAGTGTGGGAGATGGCACTGAGTGTGTGGGAGATGGCACTGAGGGTGTGGGAGATGGCACTGAGAGTGTGGGAGATGGCACTGAGTGTGTGGGAGATGGCACCGAGAGTGTGGGAGATGGCACTGAGAGTGTGGGAGGTGGCACTGAGAGTGTGGGATATGGCACTGAGGGTGCGGGAGATGGCACTGAGAGTGGGAGATTGGCACTGAGAGTGTGGGAGATGGCAACTGAGAGTGTGGGAGATGGCACTGAGAGTGGAGATGGCCCGAATGTGGTGGGAGATGGCAGCACGAGAGTGTGGAGATGGCACCTGAGAGTGTGGGAGATGGCACTGAGAGTGTGGGAGATGGCACTGAGAGTGTGGGAGATGGCACCGAGAGTGTGGGAGATGGCACTGAGAGTGTGGGAGATGGCACTGAGAGTGTGGGAGATGGCACTGAGAGTGTGGGAGATGGCACTGAGATGGCTGAGAGTGTGGGAGATGGCACTGAGAGTGTGGGAGATGGCACTGAGAGTGTGGGAGAATGGCACCGAGAGTGTGGGAGAGTGGCAGAGAGTGTGGGAAGATGCACTGAGGTGTGGGAGTGGCACCTGAGAGTGTGGGAGATGGCACGAGAGTGTGGGAGACGAGAAGTGTGGGGAGTAGGCACCGAGAGTGTGGGAGGTGGCACCGAGAGTGTGGGAGATGGCACTGAGTAGTGGTGGGTAAGATGGCACCGAGAGTGTGGGAGATGGCACTGAGAGTGTGGGGAGAAGTGGCACTGAGAGTGTGGGGAGGATGGCAGAGATGTGGCACGCGAGAGTGTGGGAGATGGCACTGAGAGTGGGGGATGGCACTAATGGACACTGATGTGGGAGATGGCACCGAGAGTGTGGGAGATTGGCACTGAAGAGTGTGGGAGATGCACTGAGAGTGTGGAGGGAGATGGCATGGCACTGAGAGTGTGGAGATGACCGAGAGTGTGGGAGATGGCACTGAGAGTGGTGGGAGATGGCACTGAGAGTGTGGTGAAGATGGCAAACCAGGTAGAGATGTGGGAGTGATGCACTGAGAGTGTGGGAGAATGACACTGAGCAGTGTGGGAGATGGCACTGAGAGTGTGGGAGATGGCTACTGAGAGTATGGGAGATGGCAACTGAGAGTGTGGAGATGGCACTGAGAGTGGGGGAGATGGCACTTGAGAGTGTGGGAGATGGCACTGAGAGTGTGGGAGATGGCACTGAGAGTGTGGGAGATGGACACCTGAGAGTGTGGGAGATGGCACTGAGAGTGGGAGAGATGGCACTGAGAGTGTGGGAGATGGCACTGAGAGTGTGGGAGATGGCACTGAGAGTGTGGGAGATGGCGTTGAGATGAGTGGGAGTGACACTGAGAGTGGTGGGAGATGGCACTGAGAGTGTGGGAGATGGCAGCTGGAGAGTATGGGAGAATGGCACTGAGAGTGTGGGAGATGGCCACGTGAGAGTGTGGGAGATGGCACTGAGAGTGTGGGAGATGGCACCGAGAGTGTGGGAGATGGCACTGAGAGTGGGTGGGGGAGATGCACCGAGAGTGTGGGAGATGACACTGAGAGTGGTGGGAGATGGCACTGAGAGTGGGAGATGGCACTGAGAGTGGGAGATGGCACTGAGGGTATGGGAGATGGCACTGAGAGTGTGGGAGATGGCACCGAGAGTGTGGGAGATGGCCCGAGAGTGTGGGAGATGGCATGCGAGAGTGTGGGAATGACACTGAGAGTGTTGGGCAGATGGCACGAGAGTGTGGGAGATGGCACTGAGAGTGTGGGAGATGGCACCGAGAGTGTGGGAGATGGCACTGAGAGTGTGGTCGATGGCACCGAGAGTGTGGGAGATGACACTGAGAGTGTGGGAGATGGCACTGAGAGTGGGAGATGGCACTGAGAGTGGGAGATGGCACTGAGGGTATGGGAGATGGCACCGAGAGTGTGGGAGATGGCACCGAGAGTGTGGGAGATGGCACCGAGAGTGTGGGAGATGGCACGAGAGTGGGTGGAGATGGCACTGAGAGTGTGGGAGATGGCACTGAGAGTATGGGAGATGGCACTGAGAGTGTGGGAGATTTGGCGCCCGGAGAGTGTGGGGAAGATGGCACTGAGAGTGTGGGAGATGGCACTGAGAGTGTGGGAGACATGCACCGAGAGTGTGGGAGATGGCACCGAGAGTGTGGGAGATGGCATGCGAGAGTGTGATGGGAGGATGGGCATTGAGAGTGTGCGGGAGATGGCACCGAGAGTGTGGGAGATGGCACCCGGAGGTGTGGGAGATGACACTGAGAGTGTGGGAGATGGCGGAGAAGTGTGGGAGATGGCACGAGAGTGTGGGAACCACGCGAGAGTGTGGGAGATGGCACTGAGAGTGTGGGAGATGGCACCGAGAGTGTGGGAGATGACACTGAGAGTGTGGGAAGATGCACTGAGAGTGGGAGATGGCAGCTGGAGAGTGGGAGATGGCACTAGGGTAATGGGAGAATGGCAACCGGAGAGATGGCACCTGTGGGAGATGGCACCGAGAGTGTGGGAGATGGCACCGAGAGTGTGGGAGATGACACTGAGAGTGTGGGAGATGGCACCGAGAGTGTGGGAGATGGCACTGAGAGTGTGGGAGATGGCACCGAGAGTGTGGGAGATGGCACTGAGAGTGTGGGAGATGTCACCGAGAGTGGGGAGATGAGACACTGAGAGTGTGGGAGGTGGCACTGAGAGTGGAGATGGCACTGAGAGTGGGAGATGGCACTGAGGGTATGGAGAATTGGCACCGAGAGTGTGGAGATGGCACTGTGGGAGATGGCACGAGAGTGTGGGGAGATGGACGAGAGTGTGGAGAGATGGCACGAGAGTGTGGCAGATGGCACCGAGAGTGTGGGTAGATGGCACCGAGAGTGTGGGAGATGGCACGGAGAGTGTGGGAGATGACACTGAGAGTGTGGGAAGATGGCACTGAGAGTGGGGAGATGGCGATGTAGTGGGAGATGGCACTGATATGGGAGATGGCACTGAGAGTGTGGGAGATGGCACCGAGAGTGTGGGAGATGGCACTGAGAGTGTGGGAGATGGCACCGAGAGTATGGGAGATGGCACTGAGAGTGTGGGAGATGGCACCGAGAGTGTGGGAGATGGCACCGAGAGTGTGGGAGATGGCACGAGAGTGTGGGAGATGGCACCTGAGAGTGTGGTGGCAGATGGCACCGAGAGTGTGGGAGAGAGAGACAGATGGCACTGAGAGTGGAGATGGGAGAGTAGGAGATGGCACGGAGTGTGGGAGATGGCACTGAGAGTATGGGAGATGGGCACCGAGAGTGAGAGGCACGAGAGTGTGGGAGATGGCACCGAGAGTGTGGGAGATGGCACCGAGAGTGTGGGAGATGGCACCGAGAGTGTGGGAGATGGCACCGAGAGTGTGGGAGATGGCACCGAGAGTGTGGGAGATGGCACCGGAGAGTGTGAGATGGCACTGAGAAGTTGTGGGAGATGGCACTAACTATTAATGTCGGAAATCTGTGCCCGAGATTCACTTGAGATGGAATACGGTGTGTGTGCGTGTGTGTGTTTATGCGTGGTTTTGTATCTACGAATATCTCGAGAACCAGACGCTGCATGGTGGTTGTCCAAGCGATTTTATCTCTCCATCGTGTAGTGACATATTTCTGAATAGATCGGGTAAATGTTGAACAAACATTTCTTTGGTTACAATAGATTTAGCAACAGCAAAATAACGACAACAGTGTCATTCTCATCCTCATCATCACCAACAAAACATCAACATCCACTTCTTCATCATCCTCATCATTATTAACATCCTCATCATCAAAAACATCAACATCCTCCTCATCATTATTATCAACATCATCATCATCATCAACAAAACATCAACATCTTCTTCATCATTATCCTCATCATTATTACCATCATCATCAGCAGACAAAACATCCTTCTCATCATCATCATTACTATCATCATCATCAACCAAACATCAACATCCTTCTCATCATCATTATTTTCATCACCGTCATCAACATCTTCATCAACGAAACATCAACATCCTCATAATCATCCTCATCCTCATCATTATTATTATCAACATCGTCATCATTATCATCAACAAAACATCAACATCCTCATAATCATCCTCATCATTATCATCATCACCATCATCATCAACATCCTCCTCATCATTATCATCATCACTATCATCAACCAACATCAAAATCTTCATTCTCGTCATCATCAGCAACAATAATATCAAAATCATAGAAACATTTCCAAACGTTTTCTCATCCTCATCACCAACATCCTCCTCATCAATATCCTCATCCTCATCATCACCACCTCATCATCACCATCAATACAACACCAGCAACCTCATCATCTTCACCATCATCACCAAAACATCCTCATCCAATATTATAGAAAAAAAAACTATATACATTTTTTTGAAAGTTACCCTTTGCTCTTATCACTGACAGTTGCCAGAAATAATCTTGTGACTAATTGCAAGATGCGTCGGCGTGTCAGTGTTGCCAAGGATATTTCTTCGGGAATTTGGCTGCCTTGGGGGAGATTATGACATTGGCAACGATGATTATTTCTGTTGGTATGGTTTGTTTGTTTGTTTGTTTTCAAGGGGAATAAAGGGAGTGAGGGAAGGGAAGGGGGGAAGGAGGGGAAGGGAAGGAAAGGGAAGGGAAGGGAAGGGAGGAAAAGGGAAGGAAAGGAAGGAGGGAAGGGAAGGGAAGGGGAAGGGAAGGGATGGAAGGTATAGGGGAGGGGAGAGGAGGGAATGAAAGGGGAGGGAAGGAAAGAAAAGGAAAGGAAAGGAAAGGAAGGAAGGAGGGAAGAAAGAAAGAAAGAAAGAAAGAAAGAAAGAAAAAGAAAGAAGGAAAGAAAGAGAGAGAGAGAGAGAGAGAGAGAGAGAGAGAGAGAGAGAGAGAGAGAGAGAGAGAGAGAGAGAGAGAGAGAGAGAGAGAGAGAGAGAGAAGAGAGAGAAAGAAACAGAGAGACCGATAGAGAGAGACAGAGGGTAAGATCAAAAGAAAGATAAAGAGACAGACAAAGAGACAGGCCAAGAAAAAATAGAGAAACATATAAACAAACAAATAGACAATTACACACAGAGAAAGAGAGAACGAAAGAAAAAGAAGCGAATAAAAAAAGCAAAACAAAAAAAGAGAGAATGACCTTCCAAAACACCACAGTCAACGAACCCCCATCGACACTTATATAACAAAACCCACGTCATTTCGTCCCATTTTCATTATACAAAACTGACCTTCTGTTACGGTTCCTTTACTGACAACGGCCTTTCGTTATGCAAGTCCTGTGCCGCATTGCACATCAATTTTATTCTATATTCTAGATTATATATTTTATTTTATTCTATATCGTTCTATTTTCTCTATTTATTTATCTATTAATTTTTTCATAGTTGCTAAAGGGTTTATTATATTTTTTTATCATATTTTTTATTCTTTCATTGTGTTTATCTATTTATCTATCTATTTTTTTTTCATAGTTGCTAAGGGGTTTATTATATTATTGTTTTATTATATTTTTTTTTTATTCTTTCATTATTTTATCTAATTATCTATCTATTCATTTTTCATTAGTTGGTAAAGGGTTTATTATATTTTTTTATTCTTTCATTCTATTTTATCTATTTATTCATCTATTTATTTTTCATAGTTGCTAAAAGGTTTATTATATAATTTTAAAATTCTTTCATTGTATTTTATCTATTCATTTTTCATAGTTGCTAAAGGGCTTATTATATATATATATATATATATATATATATATATATATATATATATATATATATATATATATATATATATATATATATATATATATATATATATATATATATATATATATATTATATATATATATATATATATATATATTAGTCTTTTTCTTTCACTGTATTTCATCTATTTATCTCTCAATTCATTTTTTTCATAGTTGGTAAAGGGTTTATTATATATTTTTAAATTCTTTCATTGTATCTTATCTATTTATTAATCTATTCATTTTTTCATAGTTGCTAAAGGGCTTATTTATTTATTTTTTTATTCTCTCATTGTATTTTATCTATCTATTTATCTATTAATTTTCCATAGTTGCTAAAGGGTGCTATTATTGACTATGGATATTTCAACTATATTTCGCATACGGTTTTTAACATGTGTGTATATAATATTCGTACATGTTTGAATACTGTATATGGTTATAATGATTAGCGTATTATTGGGAGTAAGAGAAAATATATATATACGAGTTTATGTCTATATGCACACACACACACACACACACACACACACACACACACACACACACACACACACACACACACACGCGCACACACACACACACACACACACACACACACACACGCATATATATATATATATATATATATATATATATATATAATATATATATATTTGTATATATACATCTATATAAATGAATAAATAAACACACACACACACACAGACACACACATAAAATGAGATAGATAGAGAGAGAGAGCGAAAGAGGAGAAGAAGAAGAAGGAGGAAGATCTTGTTTCGAAAGTAAAATATGAAACCCAAGATTATATAAACGTTTTCCTGAAATTAAAACAGTTCAATAACCTATAAAATAAGATATCAAATTTCGTGTTGCAGGTTATAAAACGGACTTCGAATTAGGATAAATAACAGGACATAGATACATAAAATAGCAACTGACAACATGAAACAATGTGACCCCCCCCCCCAAAAAAAAAAAAAATGAAAAAAAAGAAAGAAAAAATGGAGTTTAGACATGACTGATAAGTAAACTCTCTTTTTCGCTCTTACTTATTTCCTCTCGTATCTCTTTTCCACGCCTGTACTCATTCTTCTCTCTCTCTCTCTTTCCCTCTCGCTGTTCCATCTCTGTCTGCCTGTCTATCTGCCTGTCTCTCTCTCTCTCTCCCTGTCTCTGTCTGTCTGTCTCTCTCTCTGTTTCTGTCTTTCTTTTTCTCTCTCTCGATCTCACGAACATATGATAATTAGATGTTAGACTGTTATAAACACGTATTTTAATAAGTGGATTTTATATACTGAGACTGACGGTGACTTTGTGTCTCTCATGTAAGCCTTTGGTGTACATCTGTCTTGACCTGACATTACTGCACAATACGTCTTATTCCTTCACTCTATAAGGGCGAAATCTCCGTGGCTACAGGTTAGATATGCGATGGGTGTTCAGACAGTTAACAGGAATGGAAGGTCGAAGGGGTGGGGACTGATGTAGTGGGGGGAGGGGTAATAGTAACCCCGACAGGAACCGTTAATGTGACTACAGACACACACACACACACATATGTATATATATATACACATATACATACATACACATATATACACGCACACACACACACGCACACACACCACACACACACACACACACACACACACACACACACACACACACACACGCACACACACACACACACACACACACACATATATATATATAATATTATATATATATATATATATATATATATATATATTATAATATATATATATATATATATATATATATATATATATATATAATATATATATATATATATATATATATATATATATTATATATATATATATATATATATATATATATATATATATATATATATATATCTGGGACAATTAGAGTTCAGATGTGGTCTCACAATGGGTCTCTAGCATCTCTTTCTGTAGCCACCCACATTTAGCCTGGGAGACCTCTATTAGGCCCTTACATCCAAAGAATCTGGTCTCCCACCTGACCAAAAGATTAGGCCATATAGTTCACAGTTCAAAACTTTTCTAATAGCTAAAACGTCTGTACTCATGATGATCTTAATCCCTCCATGCTGCTGACCAGCGGATGAAGACTTGCTCTCGTGAATGAATATATCACCACTATACTACATATGTGCTAGTACATAATTTTGCACAATACAACATACCTTTTAAACCAGAAGCTTACTCTCTACCTTAAACCCTGTTCTACAATTCATGTATAATTTCCTGGAACGCTTGGATGATTACTCTAAGAGTTGTAATATATCTCAGGTACTGCATATGTTTGCATTAATTATTCAAATGGAGCGCCTCTTTCACTATCCTCCCTGACAGAAGACAGCTGATCAAACCTCTTCATGGAGAGAATTTGCCCACAAAGCATCATG